>OX336888.1:1002561-1090061 GCA_946959425.1 Argyrosomus regius
TCTGCTAAAGGCCCGATCGACAGTCAGAGTTTAGTTTGTCTGTTCTGGGCTCCTGTACAAACATGGCGGACTCTGTGAAGAGGACCTGCAGCGTCTGCAGATGGAAACAAAAATATAACGAGTCTGATGATTAAACACTAATAAAAACAGAGTTATGACGATTATATTGTGTAAACAGATGCTCATAAATCTGACACAGCGGACCTTTAACAGTGAAATGTCTGCTGGACGATCAGATGAAGTTTCAGGTCGTCTTTGCTAGAAATCATTCAAATAAGTTTACTGAGTTATCTCAGAACAGAAATGAAAGAAATGAAAGTTGATATTTTAAAATAGTCCGTAAAACATTGTGTGTGTTTTTGTGAACGTTGTGTGTGTGTTATTGTGAACGTGTGTGTTATTGTGAACTTGTGTGTGTGTTATTGTGAACGTGTGTGTTATTGTGAACGTGTGTGTGTTGTTATTGTGAACGTTGTGTGTGTTGTTATTGTGAACGTTGTGTGTGTTGTTATTGTGAACGTTGTGTGTGTGTTATTGTGAACGTGTGTGTTATTGTGAACGTGTGTGTGTTGTTATTGTGAACGTTGTGTGTGTTGTTATTGTGAACGTTGTGTGTGTTGTTATTGTGAACGTTGTGTGTGTGTTATTGTGAACGTTGTGTGTGTGTTATTGTGAACGTTGTGTGTGTGTTATTGTGAACGTTGTGTGTGTGTTATTGTGAACGTTGTGTGTGTTGTTATTGTGAACGTTGTGTGTGTGTTATTGTGAACGTTGTGTGTGTTGTTATTGTGAACGTTGTGTGTGTTGTTATTGTGAACGTTGTGTGTTGTTATTGTGAACGTGTGTGTTATTGTGAACGTGTGTGTTATTGTGAACGTGTGTGTTATTGTGAACGTTGTGTGTTGTTATTGTGAACGTGTGTGTGTTGTTATTGTGAACGTTGTGTGTTGTTATTGTGAACGTTGTGTGTGTGTTATTGTGAACGTTGTGTGTGTTGTTATTGTGAACGTTGTGTGTGTGTTATTTTGAACGTTGTGTGTGTTGTTATTGTGAACATTGTGTGTGTTGTTATTGTGAACGTTGTGTGTTGTTATTGTGAACGTTGTGTGTGTGTTATTGTGAACGTTGTGTGTGTTGTTATTGTGAACGTTGTGTGTGTGTTATTGTGAACGTTGTGTGTGTGTTATTGTGAACGTTGTGTGTGTGTTATTGTGAACGTTGTGTGTGTTGTTATTGTGAACATTGTGTGTGTTGTTATTGTGAACGTTGTGTGTGTGTTATTGTGAGCGTTGTATGTGTTGTTATTGTGAACATTGTGTGTGTGTTATTGTGAACGTTGTGTGGTGTTATTGTGAACGTTGTGTGTGTTGTTATTGTGAACGTTGTGTGTGTGTTATTGTGAACGTTGTGTGTGTTGTTATTGTGAACGTTGTGTGGTGTTATTGTGAACGTTGTGTGTGTTGTTATTGTGAACGTTGTGTGTGTGTTATTGTGAACGTTGTGTGTGTTGTTATTGTGAACGTTGTGTGTGTGTTATTGTGAACGTTGTGTGGTGTTATTGTGAACGTTGTGTGTGTTGTTATTGTGAACGTTGTGTGTGTGTTATTGTGAACGTTGTGAGTGTGTTATTGTGAACGTTGTGTGTGTTGTTATTGTGAACGTTGTGTGTGTGTTATTGTGAACGTTGTGTGGTGTTATTGTGAACGTTGTGTGTGTTGTTATTGTGAACGTTGTGTGTGTGTTATTGTGAACGTTGTGTGTGTTGTTATTGTGAACGTTGTGTGTGTGTTATTGTGAACGTTGTGTGGTGTTATTGTGAACGTTGTGTGTGTTGTTATTGTGAACGTTGTGTGTGTGTTATTGTGAACGTTGTGTGTGTGTTATTGTGAACGTTGTGTGTGTTGTTATTGTGAACGTTGTGTGTGTGTTATTGTGAACGTTGTGTGGTGTGTTATTGTGAACGTTGTGTGTGTTGTTATTGTGAACGTTGTGTGTGTGTTATTGTGAACGTTGTGTGTGTTATTGTGAACGTTGTGTGGTGTTATTGTGAACGTGTGTGTTATTGTGAACGTTGTGTGTGTGTTATTGTGAACGTTGTGTGTGTGTTATTGTGAACGTTGTGTGTGTGTTATTGTGAACGTTGTGTGTGTGTTATTTTGAACGTGGCCTCATGAAGTCACTCTGGTGATTTCACGAGGACAGAATCACCGGGGACGGAAACGTGACGCTGTGCAGCTGCTGTGTTTTACCGGCCAAAATGTCTCTGTGAGATGTTTTCACACCTTAAAGATCCTGTTCACACACACACACACACCCACACACACACACACACACACGCACACACACACGCACACACACACACACACACATGCTGGCACAGTGCTGCTGTTAGCGGCTGCAGTGTCTGGGGAGGAGCGGCGGACGGACGGGTCACCCAGCTCGGTTGGCAGCTCGGCTCCGGCTTTGGCTCGACTCGCCGTCTGCGTGCACTCATGGTGTTGGCAGGTCACACTCACACCAACACACACACACACACACACACACACACACACACACACACACACCACACACCCCTCCTCAACCACCACCACCACCCACCCCCCGAACCTCTCCTGGCTGCAGATTACACACCTACATGCTGGATGGGAGGTGAGGGGTGGAGGGGGGATGATGGGGGAAGGGAAGCCCCAACTCCCCGAACACCTCCCACACACACACACACACACACACAGAGTCCTGATGTCAGCTGGCTGTGAAAGGCGGAGGCTGACCGCTCGCTGTGATTAAGCACCAACTGGGCTCCGGCCAGCGGACTGGAGCCACGCCATGCTGCCCCGTCCTGCTCCTCAACCAGCCAACATCCTCCTCCTTCATCTCCTCCTCCTTCATCTTCTCCTCCTCCTCCTCATGTCCACAGCTTTTCTCTGACGTCCACGTTTCACATGAAAAGTCATTTGCTCCTCAGATGTTTATCTGTGCTGAATGCTGTGAAACGTTTTATTTCTCGATATCGGCGCTCTCTCTCCTCATTCACTGTCTGTGTCTCTCGACCACAGCTGTCTCTCTCTCTCTCAAACTAAATTAAACTTCTTGGTGTCTCTGTTTGCAGCTCAGGCTCATACACACAGGTAGAGTATCAGTTTCAGACTGTGGATCAGTGTGACCGCTCTGATCGTAACGTCAGACTCTCCAAAAGTTGAATCTGGTTCATCTGAAGTCAAACAGCAACAAAAGCTTCTCTGTGCACGTTAAAGATGCAAATAAAAAAAACACGTCTGCTCGTGTTCAGGGTCAAACAGCTTGATGTCACTTCCTGTCTCACTGGAGGTTTCTTCAGTTGGTTCCTGTTTTTTTTAAATATTTGATATTAGATAGAAAACAAATATTCAACAGACGTTGCTCTGACGTGAAGCTAGCATTCATTACTTCAGTTTAAACCAAACATTGTTTCATAAACAGCTCCAATATTTATTTGCTGACGTTGCCTGTTGCTGTCACAGCTCTCCTTCATATTTATGCAGCGTATAAATCTGATGGAGGATCAGTCGACGCTCAGAGCTTCTGACAAACAGTCACTGATGTGATATTCAATCAATATAGGATCAATCAGAAAGCATCAGATCAGATCAGAGGTGAACCGCACGGACGGTCAGCTGAGAGAAAGAAAGATGGCTTCCTGTTCAAAGCAGAGACACACACACACACGCACACACACACACACACACTCAGCAGGACTCTGTTTGATGATGCATGAAGTCCGGACTGCAGCCAACTCCTCTCGAGCCTCGACGGGCTAATCTAAAGCTACTGCTCGCCTGCTGCTTCACTGAGCGTGCTCCGTGCGACACACGCCATCCAGCCTGCCGCCGCTCTGCTTCGCCCAGCCTGTAGCCTCCAGTCCATCCATCCATCCATCCATCCATCCATCCATCCATTCATCCTTACATCCATCCATCCATCCATCCATCCATCCATCCATCCGTCCGTCCTGCCCGGGTTGGCCTGAGCCCACGCCGCCTCCAACACTCATGATGGCAGAGTTTCAGCAGGATCCCGAGGGACGGATGGAGAGCACGTTGGGTATGTCATGTCAGAAAGAGTTTGAATCACTGAGGAGGTGACACAAGGTGAAGAGTTCATTGAGAAGACGCCAGACAGTTTACATGTTCACCAAAGACTGTCTAAAACCTGGACGTAGTCTCCGTGACGTCTCCGCAGACTGTCTAAAACCTGGACGTAGTCTCCGTGACGTCTCCGCAGACTGTCTAAAACCTGGACATAGTCTCCGTGACGTCCCCGCAGACTGTCTAAAACCTGGACGTAGTCTCTGTGACGTCTCCGCAGACTGTCTAAAACCTGGACATAGTCTCCGTGACGTCCCCGCAGACTGTCTAAAACCTGGACGTAGTCTCCGTGACGTCCCCGCAGACTGTCTAAAACCTGGACATAGTCTCCATGACGTCCCCGCAAACGGTCTAAAACCTGGACGTAGTCTCCGTGACGTCCCCACTGTCTAAAACCTGGACGTAGTCTCCGTGACGTCCCCACTGTCTAAAACCTGGACGTAGTCTCCGTGACGTCCCCACTGTCTAAAACCTGGACCAAAACTGTTTTTTGTACCAGGCTGTAAACATGTTTATTTCTGCTGTGAAGTTGGACATTTGAACATGGGGACTTATGGAGACTGACTCACTTCTGGAGCCAGCCTCAAGTGGACGACAAGAGGAACTGCAGTTTTTGGTGCTTCCTGTGTTGGCTTCACTTTGATTGGTTGATGTTGTTTCTGCTGTTTTCCATGCCATGTTTGTGTGGGTGTGGTCTCTGCTGTCTCATCTGTCAATCATCTGTAATCAGCGCACCTGTCGGCGAGGTAGGTGAACACAGCCTGGATCAGGAGCTGGACAGCATGTTGAGTCAGGTAAGACCTGACCGGGTAACCGTGGCAACGTGATCAGAGAAGGTCAGCTGGTCATCGATCATGACTCCTAAGTTTCTTGCTACCCTTGTGTGGGCGTGAGAGAGGGAGTCAGTGTTGATGCTGATGTCATGGTGTGTAGTTGGATTGTAACAACATTTTATTTCTGTGTGATGTTCTCCTTGTGTCTGCTACTCCGGCTTCCTCCCACAGTCCAAACACATGCAGGTCCATCAGTGAGTCTGTAGATGATGTGAATGTGAGCATGAATTGTTGTTTGTCTCTATGAACTGGCAACCTGCGACTCTGATGAGGATACGTGGTTATGGAAAATAACAGAAGGACGTGCTGCAGATTTAAAGAGTTTTGCAGGTGGTGTTGTATGAATGAGAAAAAGAGTCAGATTTTGTAAAATGGATGATGAAGATGATAAAATCATGATCACTGCAACCGAACTCTCTGATTATCACGTTGGTGAGCGTTGTCCGACACTTTAACTGCATGTTTTGGTGGAAATGTAGCGCCGCTCCATCAGGATCCCTTCAGGTCTGCAGTGATATGAGATCTGGAGTGTTTGGCCCAGAATCAGCAGGTCTGTGAGGCCTTCAGCTACAGAACGCCATCACAACCCAAAACCACTTTAATATCGTGTGTGTTTGGTTGTGTGCCCAGGTTATCCTGCCACGTGTTTGTGATACTGAAAGCAGACTGCCAAGGGCCCCCGGAGCCCCCTGAAGGCTCCTGTGAGCTCACTGTCTCTCACTAATGGACCCCGTTCACATAATAATCAGATCCATGGATCGACTGGGTCGGTCGGTGATGTGAGAGGAAGAGGTCAGAGGTCATCGCTCAGTATCAGAGGAAGAGGAGGAGAGGCCGGCTGTCCTCGCGGCAGTGAACGCACCGTCGATCCGCTTCCTCATTTCATGTGGAAAAAAACAACTAATTACGTGGAAATATGATAATGTATAACGCTGGGGGAGCCGCCCGCCCAGCCCCGCTCATTACCCAGACTCCCCCCCCCTCCTCTCCTGGTATTTCTCCCAGGGAGTCTCGCCCTTTCACGACTGGAGAAACATTAGCGGCCAGTCCGGCTTGTTTTGCATCAAAACGACGCCTCATTTGCATAATCTGAGAACAAGCTCCTCCCTCCTCATCGCTGCCAGGGAAGGTCAGACCCCACCTCCCCCCCACAAACACCACCACCACCACCACCACCAAACTCTCCCTGTCTTCCAAAGGAGGTGAACCCCCCCAACATCATCATCTCCTCCTCTTTCTTCGCTCTCGTCATCTTCTCGTCCATCCAGTCGTCTAATTCCTCTTCAATCCAATCTCACCTGATAAGGCTGGCTTCAGGTGTGTGTGTGTGTGTGTGTGTGTGTGTGTGATCTATTTCCCCTTGTTGACCCCACCCGCCTCCCGACATCACTCCATCCTGTCCTGAGGGAGGAGGGCGTCAGTCATTCAGTGATTCTGACGTATTAAAGTTGACAGGTTCCCAGTGTGACTCCGAGCCTGAACTGGTCACCAGTATGACTCTTAAATGGGACTAATGGGCCTGAGAGAAGATCGAGGTTGACTCTAATACACACTCACACACTGTTAGTGTGTTCACCCATAAACCGGAGCTGCCGTTCAGCTCTGATCGAGCCCGTTCCAGATAATGATGATGTGATTCCACGAAACACTCGAGATATAAAGAAACAATTTAACTAACAAAGAAAAACGCTTCTTAAAGTACCAGGTTGTTTTTTCTTAATTTGCAGAAAATGTCTGTAATTCTACAGATTTGGAAACAATTTAAAAAAAAATTCCATAAATTGAGTTACAGAGTCTGAATGTAAAGACACACACTGATGTAAAACTATTAAGATTTACCATAAAATTGTTTGTATGGACAAACAGTACATATATATTTAATTACAGACAATTACTGTCATTGTACATACATTGCATTCCTTTTTCCCCAATACTTTTTCTGTACAAAATATAGAGAAATAATTATAATTTGTCATTTATTGCATAATACTTATATTAAATTTAGTTAGTTTAGTTTTGTATACAATAAACAAACAGAAAACAACTGTAATAATTTTGCTATTTTCCGTAAATTAGGTTACCAAGTTAAAATTACAAAGAAAAACATAAAATAAAATTGTTAGTATGGACATAAACATTTATATAACGAGCCACATATTTAAATACAGAAACGTATTGTCCTTTTATATAAATTTGTATGTAATTTAAGAAAGCAGAAAAATACTGTATAAATAATAAAGTAGTTTTTCTGTACAAAAAATTAAATAATTCAGGGTGTCGTTTAGCTCAGTCGGTAGAGCATCCGCGGCGGCCCAGGGTTCGAATCCGACCTGCGGCCCTTTCCTGCATGTCATTCCCCGTCTCTCTCTCCACATTCCTGTCACTCTTCAGCTGTCTCTGTACAATAAAGCTCAAAAAAGCCAAAAAAGTATCTAAAAAAAATTAATAATTATTTTCCGTAAATTAGATTGCAGAGTTTGAAGTACACATTATTATATAAAACTAATAAGAGTTAACTTAACATTTCAAATTAAATCAATTTAAAAAACAGAAAACTACTGTAAAAAAAAAAAGAGGTTGTTTTCCATAAATTATGTTAGTTTGAATGTAAAGGTACACATTCATGTAAACTAATAAGATTTACCTTATTAAGCCTAAAATTTAGTTATTTTCTATAAATTTTAGTTTTTTTAGTGATTAACCACTTTTAAAAATATTCGCGTATATTAATTTCTCACTAATTCTTTGACTTTACGTGTGTTTGTTGTTTTCTGTGTTGTTTCCTGCAGAATAACTCGTCACACGATGAAACAGGTGATGATCACACCTCGTGGATGTGAAGAAATCTTTTTTCTGCAGACAGGAAGTGGAAACCACGCGTGTTAACGATGCGACAGATTTATCGTTGTTTCGGCTCGTGTTTACAGACCACACAGGCTCTGAACACGGCGTAATGATGGAGGAATATTCAGCTTTCACTCTGAATCTCTTAATAAAGACGTCCTCCTCTCTCAGCCTCTCGCTGGGGGAGGGAGGAACGCATTCGATGCCACCGAGCTGAACGGGTGCCACGAGGCTGGCAGGGCCCGCCGCTCTGATTCTCCTGCCAACACACCGCCGGTGGAGAGGCTTCAGTGGACTGCTCCAAAGCCGAGCTGCTTTAATCTCTCACTTTATTCGTGGCTGTAAAGAGGCTGTGCAGAAACCCTCAGCTTTGACTGGAAGGTGTCGGCTGCTTACCTGATAATTACCGAACTCCAGAAAACTGTCGTTCAAAGCGCCGTGAACAGATTCTCACTTTGTCAGCCAACAGATCTGTTAGAAGGCGGCGTCGACCGCCAAAAGATAGAAGGCCGACACAGATCCACCGCTCCATGAACACGAGGACAAAATGTCCTCCACGTTCATGGCCGACAAAGTAACTCAGTCTTCTTCTTCTTGTTTCTTTTCTGCCTCCGCTCGTCAGCACAGATTGTTCCAGGATTTAATCATGGGTCAGTGAGGAAGGGAAATTAATTTCAGGCCGTGCAGGAGTCACGGCGTCAGGCTGACAGGGACCCCGGGGGGCCTGAGGAGGTGGGCACGGGGCCAAACGCCGTGGCAAAGTCTACTAAAGTCACCACGCAAAGGGTAGCAGTCAGAAGTGATCAGAGAACGCCGGACGGTCGACTGGAAGTCAGGCGGAGCTGCAGCGACGTTTCTGGCGCTAAAGCATCCAAATGGACTTAAATCGAGTGTGACAGACGCGCCTCAACTTCAGCACAACTTTCTTTATCTGACCTCTGACGGCGAGGTCGCGGCTCAGAGATGTGCACGCTTTTTATCTGACTTTTGTAATTTTAATTATTTTCTCTAAAGAAACGTCACAATGACGTCGTCTTCAAGTGTGAAACGAGTTTGTGTGACATTTTAAATCAACAGGCGAAAAAAACACATCAACCAAAATCTGATGATCATTTCTGCTTCAAATGTTTCTTCATTAAATTAAATTAAAAGTTTTTTGGAAGTAGAATTCATGAATACAGTAATAAAAATAATTACATAATTGAATCAAGCCAAGTTGTATGCAAAATGAAAGTAACTAGTAACTATATCTGTAAAGTTAAAAGCACACTCTAAAAACATAAATAAATGTATTATTAAAATTACAGACATTATCTGTAAATCAACAAACAAACTGTTATTTGAAGTATTATGTCATTAATGACAAAAGTTCTTACTTTATTATTTATACAGTATATTTCTGCTTTGTTAAATTACATACAAATTCATGTAAAATGACAACAATGATCTGTAATTAAATATGCAGCTTATTATATAAATGTTTTTGTCCGTACGACTCTTCATCCTTCAGATCCGTGGTTTTCTGTGGATAGGAAAGTAATGAGTAACTAAAGTTGTCAGACAAAAGTAATAGAGTAAGTCCACATACTTCGAATCAGTACATAAATCCTAGTCGTGTTCTTCCGTCAGCACATTTCCTTCCTCCTGGATGGTTTTCCCAGCGATCGGACCCTCCACAGGCCGAGCTGCCGCTCTGTGGTTTAAACATGTGTTTAAACACTCAGACCCCGAAGAGACGCTCAGACACTGAAAACTGCTCAGCCTGCTCGTACAGTGAGCCCGGGGAGGAAGAACTTCATAATCATGTCGATCCATCCAGATTTTTGCGTTCAGACCTTTCACGAGAAATATCCAAATCTAAAGTGCAGATATCTGAATTCACTGAGCGCTGTTTCCATTTCATGCACAATCACACCTCAATCACCCTTTAGAAAGAAAATAAGACTCTTCATTGAACATGTTCCTGCTCTCCAGAGGATGAACCCCTCCTTTGCTGTCTGTTAAAACTGTGTACACGCATCAAAATGAGGTTGTCTTGAACGACAGTAGATGGTTTTATCCCGTGAAGTGGATCACAGTGGACGACAACCGACACAGCATCCGAGAAGTTTGCCGATTTCCACGTGTTCGGGGTCACAACACAGCCGCTATCATACACACCGCTTCAGACGCCATGTTACTTTACGTTCTTGTTCCCGGAAGTCGGCCCTGATCTCATGCAGGTTATGAGGTCAGTTATTGGCTGAGTCATGACAGGAAAGACCATCTGAACAGATCCTGGATCTGAACCCGGCGTGAGGTTGTTGATCAGTGGTCTGTTATTAATATCAGAGGCAGAATCAGGACTTCTGCTGCTGGTTCCTCCATTAAAGAGGATTTTCCTACATCACCTGTAGAAGCTATCCACCGGTGTGTGTGTGTGTGTGTGTGTGTGTGTGTGTGTGTGTTATAACAGAGGTGAACAGGTCATCTCGGCTTCTTTCACCCAGCAGCTCAGTGGGGAGTGACCGGTGTTTGTGTTTCAACCCAGGAATTAATGAGGACAACAGAGAACGACGACACAGCACAGAAATACAACAGTGAAGAGGAGGAGGAAGGCGAATGTTAGCTCAGTTTGTTAGCTGCTGTTAGCTCAGTTTGTTAGCCGGGCTGTCCAGACTGTGAGCTCAGAGCACTGAGGGAGTGTCAGTGTTTGGACCACAGGCGTTTTGGACCACCGAGAAGAAGAAGAAGAGGAAGAAGAAGAAGAAGAAGAAGGAGGTTTACAGGCCCGGGGAATGCTGACGTGGAGCGGAGCCGGTGATGTGCCAGAACCGGAGCTGGGCAATCAGGCAATGTAACCAGGCTCAGCAGCCTCTATGGACATAATGGCAGAGGAGAAGAGAGTGAAGAGGACGTTGACGGAGGAAGCTAAGAAGAGAAAAGGAGAGAGTGAGCGAGCAAGAAGCCGCCGGACAAGAGTAAATCTGGGACTGACTTTTAGTGGTTGGTGAGAGCTTGGTGAAATAAAAGGCTGAAAGACAGACGCCGAGCTGGGCTGACTGCTGTTGGACTAGTCAGTAATATTAGCTGGCTGCTATGTCTGCTGTTGGTGACCTTGTTGATGTTTGGCTGTTAGCAAAGTTGTCGACTCGCTAGTTTTTGATCTGAAGTAATGTAATCAGAACAAATACTTGAGTACAGCTGAACATAGTTACCACAGATCGTGTTTTTAAAGCTCAGTCCTGTCACCTTCAACTCTCCATGAACTCTTAAATGGTATTTTAACGAAGTGATCACACGACAATAATCAGGAACTTGACGTCCTCAGGTAGTTCTGGTCCGGTGGGTTCAGGTCTTTGCTTCACATTTATCTGCGTCACATAAAGACAGAGAGTTGGAGGCGGTGAGGCGGGGGGCTGTAAAAATAAAAGTCCTGGAAACCTCACAGCACATTTCCTGTCTGCTCTCTCTCTCTCTCTCTCTCTCTCTCTTTTGGCTTTAAGACTGAACCAGTCGAGGAAACTCGCTCGCCCTTTGTTCTCCTATCTCACAGTTTACCCCCTCTCTCTCTCTCTCTCTCTGGTGTTGGATGCCAGACGTCTCAGGGTGACGGCGAGCTGTGGAATAAGGGGGAGGTGAGTGTGAAGTGTGTGTGTGTGTGTGTGAATGTGTGTGTGTGACAGCATTCCTCTTCCTCTGAGCGTGTGCAGGAGGTGAAGAAGACGAACAGAGGAGCTCCAATAAGGTAGGTGCCAACGAACCAACTTCACTTCACACACGCTTGGTTGTTGCCTTGAGGCCTCGAGACAGAGAAGAAACACAGATTAGAGGAAAACGAGGGGATTTCCTTTTCTTTTATTCTCTCATTCTTCTGTCCTTTGGCTTGTTTCTAATCTAAAACACTCACACACTCGTAAACACACATTCATGGTAGTGTAAGTGTGTCCCTTCAGTTTTACGGGCTGAGGATGTGATTAAAGTGGCAGGAGTTCAGTGGAAACTTTCTCTGCAGTGTTTTTGTTGCAGTGAGTTCAGCTCCTGCAGAGCGGCAGATGCTACCTGCTGCAACAACACAGAGCTGCTAATGACCTGCATCTATGTTCACTGTATGAAGAGATAAACTCACTGTATAAACAGATAAACTCACTGTATGAAGAGATAAACAGATAAACTCACTGTATGAACAGATAAACTCACCGTATGAACAGATAAACTCACTGTATAAACAGATAAACTCACTGTATAAACAGATAAACAGATAAACTCACTGTATAAACAGATAAACAGATAAACTCACTGTATAAACAGATAAACTCACTGTATAAACAGATAAACAGATAAACTCACTGAATAAACAGATAAACTCACTGTATGAACAGATAAACAGATAAACTCACTGTATAAACAGATAAACTCACTGTATAAACAGATAAACAGATAAACTCACTGTATAAACAGATAAACAGATAAACTCACTGAATAAACAGATAAACTCACTGTATGAACAGATAAACTCACTGTATGAACAGATAAACTCACTGTATGAACAGATAAACTCACTGTATAAACAGATAAACTCACTGTATGAACAGATAAACAGATAAACTCACTGTATAAACAGATAAACTCACTGTATGAACAGATAAACATATAAACTCACTGTATAAACAGATAAACTCACTGTATGAAGAGATAAACAGATACACTCACTGTATAAACATATAAACTCACTGTATGAACAGATAAACAGATACACTCATTGTATAAACAGATAAACAGATACACTCACTGTATGAACAGATAAACTCACTGTATAAACAGATAAACTCACTGTATGAACAGATAAACAGATAAACTCACTGTATGAACAGATAAACAGATAAACTCACTGTATAAACAGATAAACTCACTGTATGAACAGATAAACAGATAAACCCACTGTATGAACAGATAAACTCACTGTATAAACAGATAAACTCACTGTATGAACAGATAAACAGATAAACTCACTGTATGAACAGATAGATAAACTCACTGTATAAACAGATAAACTCACTGTATGAACAGATAAACATATAAACTCACTGTATAAACAGATAAACTCACTGTATGAAGAGATAAACAGATACACTCACTGTATAAACATATAAACTCACTGTATGAACAGATAAACAGATACACTCACTGTATGAACAGATAAACTCACTGTATGAACAGATAAACAGATAAACTCACTGTATGAACAGATAAACAGATACACTCATTGTATAAACAGATAAACTCACTGTATGAACAGATAAACAGATACACTCACTGTATGAACAGATAAACTCACTGTATAAACAGATAAACTCACTGTATGAACAGATAAACAGATAAACTCACTGTATAAACAGATAAACTCACTGTATGAACAGATAAACAGATAAACTCACTGTATGAACAGATAAACAGATAAACTCACTGTATAAACAGATAAACTCACTGTATGAACAGATAAACAGATAAACTCACTGTATGAACAGATAAACAGATAAACTCACTGTATAAACAGATAAACAGATAAACTCACTGTATGAACAGATAAACAGATAAACTCACTGTATGAACAGATAAACTCACTGTATGAACAGATAAACTCACTGTATGAACAGATAAACTCACTGTATGAACAGATAAACTCACTGTATAAACAGATAAACAGATAAACCCACTGTATGAACAGATAAACTCACTATATGAACAGATAAACAGATAAACCCACTGTATGAACAGATAAACTCACTGTATGAACAGATAAACTCACTGTATGAACAGATAAACAGATAAACCCACTGTATGAACAGATAATTTCATACGTGTATTATAAACGGCCCGCCGATAAATCGTGCTCCCACTACTCATAGGCTACTACAAATCCCACAATGCACTGCAACAGCTGCCACACAGGTCAAGACCTGTGCACCACCCCTCCCCCCGCTGCTTCGGTTGTTTATTGACACACTGATCAGCGGATGAACACAGCGACATTAAACCCTGCAGAAAATGACCAAACGAAAAGTTGACCTGGAGAACAGGTGGGAGGCAGAGTACCTGTTCACTGATATATGAGGTAAACCTGTGTGCTAATGTGGCTGTACTGAAGGAATATAACCAAAGATGGCACTGTGAGACAAAACATCAGGATAAACACATGGACCATTTTTATTTAAAAGATTTGAACGTTTTCAACAGCCACAATTGAAATGTTCTCATTTTGCTTGATGTTTTTGTTGAAGAAAATAATTATTTATTCATTTTTATTGTTAAATATTTAAATGTTTCAATAAAAGTTAATCCTACGACCTAGTCCCAGTCATCTATTGTGGCCCGCTGGGTCAGATAAACTAACATACAGTTTAAAACATGTAAGTCTGAAGGAACACTCGGCATGTTTGTAATGAAACTAATTTAATTTAAAGGTTTTAAATGTGGTCACAGTTACTGTACCATCTAAAGACAGCCTGAGTCCAGAAACTGTCAGCCTCAGTGTTCAAAGACCTGTGTGGGTCCGACTGTGGTCAGATCTGTACTTAATTATCCTGTTTCATTCAGAACCCTGTCAGTTCACCTCAGAGCTGCAGTGTATGTTTCCCATTCAGCAGCAGTGAGTCACTTCCAGCCATCGCAGCAGCAGCTGGTGGATCATTTAAGAGACGTCCTGCCTCAGCCTGAGCCCTGCTGTTTGGAACCATCCAACACATTTCTGCAGAGACAGGACACCGATCCACAGGCTGTGCAGGTAAAACCAATTCCTCTGAGAGAGAGAGACGGTGTGGAAGGGAAATCTGTTGACTGAAAAACTTTTGGGATAACCTTATTCTGAAAGGCTCGGCTGTAACCGAGGTAACGAGACACTGAAGCTAAAGTTCACTGTTTTCTGTAAAACTGGAACAAGACTAAGACGTGTTAGCAGTGAGGCTTTGAGGAAAAGTCATCCTGTGGTGACTACGAATGTCTGTACAACATTTTATTGCAATGCATCAAATAGTTGGACTGTCCATAGAGGCACAGCGCTTTGTGTAAATTAAAACATGCATATTGAATTTTTTTATGTTCATGTTTTAAAGAAGAACCAACTTCAACTTTAATGGAGTGAAACATGTTTGGATTTGTTCATTTTCACTCACAAACTGAAGTTTGAAGTTTAAACTAGAGTAAAACTTCAGTTAATGTGCATGTCTTTCTATTTTTCCAGACATAACACAGTTTAAAGACATTTTTGTGAAAGCCTCGAGCCTCCGAGTGGATTGTTTCCAACAATTGAGCTGGTGTTGTCCAGAGACGGGCTGTCAACTTCTATTTTTTTCAGCTGTTGTATAAAACAAATTAAACTGTGAGTGTCTGGGGAGACCAAACATACTGTGATGTTTGTACATAGTTATCTTAGCTTGTTAGCTTGCTAACGTTAGCACTGATTCCAAGTTGATGCTACGTCTGTTCTCACACTATGTAACTTTGGGCTCCGGGTCGGGAGAAGTACGTAACGCTTTACAGCACTAAGTCACACACCACCAACTATTTCACTGATTTTGGTGAAACTGGATCATATTTTATGGAGAAAATGTTTTCTGGTTTTCCCTCTGATGGTAGCTGCTGTTAGCTCAGTTTGTTAGCCGGGCTGCCCGGTCTGAAGAGGGAAGAGGAGGTTTTCAGGCCCGGGTTGCAGGAGGGGGGAATGGAGCCAGTGTCGTGCCAGAACAGGAGCTCAGCTCAGCAGCCTCTATGGACATAATGGCAGAGGAGAAGAGAGTGAAGAGGACGTTGACGGAGGAAGCTAAGAAGAGAAACGGAGAGAGTGAGCGAGCAAGAAGCCGCCGGACAAGAGTAAATCTGGGACTGACTTTTAGTGGTTGGTGAGAGCTTGGTGAAATAAAAGGCTGAAAGACAGACGCCAAGCTTCCTTTAATGACGTCAGCTTGTTGCGGCCTCTTCTTCTGGTTTTCTGGCTGGACAATTGGCGCCACCTACTGATGATCCTGGAAACAAACTCTCATTTACAATCTGCGTCACATTTGGATGGAAACATCCAAACAACTTTTCTGATATCAGAAAGATGTTGGTTTGCTGAAGTTGTCCAACTGGCGGTTCCTGTTCCGTTCACAGATGTGGTGAAGCAACACGTAACCGTTCAAACCTGTGCTGTGGTGTTCAAACTATTTAGATGATATAACACATTTTTTTGTTGTCCGAGACCTTTGTGGGTTTGTTCCTCAGCACCATGTACGGTGTGTTTTCAGCGCTGCAGCTGAGCGTCACCGCGAGGTTAACACACATCCATGAGCTGAAACCTCAAACTAACGAACCGATGCTCGTCTGGCTGGATGGGAAGTGACACGCCGGCTCCAGTTGGTGCCCTGCTTTGATCCTGAAAACACCCTCCCCCGTCCTCCCCCGTCCTCCCCCCGCTCCGCCCGTCTCATGCCATTTCCAGCACCTCTGCGGGGTCACGCAGATTAACCCCTTGTTTCCTGCAGTGGGCTTTGGTTTGAAGTGAAATGGAGGGTGAAAGCGTTTTCCGGCTGGGAGTGTGGAGCAGCGGGGGGGAGAAGGCCGGCCAGCCAGCTGCATGCTGGGAGGTTTTTTCAAGGGTCTGGAGGATTTAGAGGAGTTTTGGGCAGTCGTAGAGATTCAGAGCTGAGCAGCTGATCATCGTGGTGATGTTGTAGAAGGTTTGGAGCTGGTCAGGACTTTGCATTGTAAGTATTCTGAACATCAGATAGTGTTGAAGAGGTCAAAGGTCACGTTTACAGCTGTGTGTTAGCTCTAAAAGCTGGAGAGGCTTTTTGTTTTGACTGGTCAGGACAGAATCACTGAGCCTTTCGGCCTCTTTTAACTCCTGCATGGTACGGCTTGGCTCAGCTCAGCTGGACTCAACATGTGTTTGGTGCCGGGTACTTTTCTTGATTTCGTTTTCCACTGCAGCTGGTTCCTCCTCAACAGAGGCAGGATTCTTCATTGATCATGGCAGCAGCGCCATGACATCAAACTCAACAAACTCAAGAATGATGAAGGATGATGAAACAGAGGAACGTCTGCACTTCATCAGTTGAACACAGCGGGCTGCCATTTCTAAAAAGAGTTGTCAGGATGTCCATGACGTGTACAGTGACGATTCTCTCAGTGATTGGTCTACAGTGTTTTTAGTGTTCAGTATCGGTTCAGACTGAGGTGATACCAAAAAAAGTACCAAGTATCCGCAACTGACAATGGAAAACAAGACAGAGCGAGTCGAGTCAGGTAGCTTGTTCACCAAACAAGCTCTGATAAGTAAACACATCACAGGACAAAGTTCTTATGAAACAGGTGAGTTTTTAGCAGCTTCTTAAAAGATCTCGACTGACTCTGGCAGTTCACAGGGTGGGAGCCACAAATGTGGATTTTGGAACCGACAGAAGGCGTCAGGGGTCAGCAGACCTCAGAGGTCTCACAGAGGGATTAAAAGAACTTTACCTACGACATGTGGAAGTTAAAACAGTCAAATTACAAGATCTTTTATTAGATCTTGAAAAGATCAGAACATTTTTGACAAACCAGAGTTTAAAGAGAATAAAAGACTGAAATTTTAAACATGCTTTGCCTGATAGATGTTCAGAGCAAATAACAAAATAACTTAACGAGATGTGGTTGTGATAACTTTCTGTATCTGTGAAATCAAACGTTCAAATTCACCGATCTGTTCCTGGATCGTCTCACCAGCTCCGGCTCGTGCCATGCATGTTTTATCGTGGTTGTTTTGGGTCTGAGAAAGTGTGAGCAGGGAGGACTGGGTAATGTTGTAGAATAATAAGATGAAGGATGATGACTCCATGTGAACTCTTCTGTCCTCTGCAGGGTGTATGGGTGGAGGCTGACTGAATGGAAGCACCGAGGCCTTCATCCTCCATCAGCAGAATAAAACTTTCCACCTGAAACTGAGCAACAAGAAGACCTGATCGCTGATCCAAAATGGCTGCCGTCAGCGTGCTCTTGCTGCTGGCGATGACGGCGGTCTGCGGCGGGCGTCGTCTGGTTGTGGTGAACTCGGGCGTGCAGGTCATCAGAGGCCGATCAGCGTTTATCACAGAGAAGGAGCTGAAGATCAGCGTGGATCCCACTGCAGACTGTAAGGTGGAGGTGGTGATGAACGAACCTGTCACTCAGAGAGTGGGGAGGCTGACTCCACAGGTGAGGTTGGGGTCTGGGGTCCAAATGAACCAGCACAGGTGGTGTTACTGGTGTTACTGGTGTTTTGTTGTGCTTGCAGGTGTTTGACTGCAGCTTCTTAGAGGACGAGGTGAAATACGTCCACAGCGGGAGTCCTCAGCTGGACGAGGACACGGTGATGCTGAGAGTCTACAGGTCAGTTAGGATTAGTACAAAGACAGTTCGTAACAATGGCACCACCGTGATGTTTTCAGCCTCCTCCACCTGTTGGTTTTTATGTAGCTAGTATGTGGATGACACGATTTCCATGACAGTTTATTTAACAATGATGTGGAGAATCTATGAACCCTGAAGACTCTGTGTGTGCTGTATCTGTGTACAGGTTCACGTCCTTGGACACGTTGGTGGAGACGGTGCTTCTCCCAGTGCGGGTGGTGGACTCAGGTTCTGGTGTGGTGGAGCTGGGCAGCGCCCCGCTGGTGGTTCCTCAGTTCTACGCTTTATCCAACGCCATCGACAGCTCCATCCTGAACATCCGGACCACAGCAGACCTGGTCTGCACCGTCAGGCTGATGACCACTGACACCGGCGTCCCCGCTCTGGGTCAGCTGGTCAGGGAGGAGGACTCCACGCAGAGGAAGGGTACGAGCACATCTGGATTATAATCCTGCTACGAGATGTAAAGCTTACTGTTAGAGTAACGAAGAGATCTGATTGGTCTCCAACCGTCTGTCTGTTGGCGTCCTTCAGGCAGCGAGACGGAGGCGCTCTGTTCGTGGAACAAACCGTGTCCTCACGACACCAAGGAGGTCCGTTTCCTTAAAACCAGCTGCCAGGACTTCCTGAGCTCCGGTCTGAAGTACCAGCACCTCAGCCCTCCATCACCAGAGATCGACTACATCCCCATCAGGGTGGAGCTGAGGGAGCAGGCCACCAGGGCGCTGCTGGAGGTACGGGCACCGTCCATAAATAAAACGATTGATAGGTTGGGTGGAGGAAAACTTCTTGGAGTGAAGAAGGTGCTACTCGAACAATAAACTGCAGATTCAGTCATATCCAAGTCGGATGTAGAAGTTTTCCAGGCGAGATTAGCGACTCAGACGTCTTGGAGGTTTATTGGCAGTCAGAAGGTGACATCTCACTTCCATGTATTTTCTCAGCTCCGTGGATGTGGAAGGATGTGGAGCAGGAGGTTCTTCAGGGGCTTCAGAGGCCTCAAAAATCCTTTAAAACCATTTTTTCTGCTTGTTAGCACATAATGTGTGTCTTTATTACAGAGCTGTCATTTCTAACACGTCTGATTGTCTTCTTCTGGGTTCATCACTTGCTTACTCTTCAACACCACGTATAACAGAAAGGTTGTGGCAGTATGTGTTGATTTCTTTGTGAGATATGTTGTGTTAAAATGTACATGTGTCCTCAAAGATGCAGATTTAAACAGAAGACAGAAAAACCTGTTTAGGTTCATCGTCGTCTTCTCTTTACAGGCGGAGTCGGTGTGGTTGCCGGTTCTGATCCACGGTGCGATGCAGAACCAGCCGCCCCAGGCCGCCTTCATGGCCTCCTTCATCCTGGAGGTGGACCAGTTCATCCTCACCCCGCTCACCACCGCTGCCGTGGACGCCAAAGACCACGAGACGCCGCAGGAGAGGCTCGTCTTCAACGTGACCGCCCCGCCTGCCGAGGGCTACATCACCCACCTGGACGACCACACGAAGCCTATCACGTCCTTCACGTGGCTGGACCTCCACGAGATGAAGGTGGCCTACCAGCCACCCAACAGCAGCCAATCACAACGCAGGAACTATGAGGTACTGAAGGCTATGCTAACTATGACAGAGGACAAAGATGTTATGTTAATCTGAATCAAACAGTGAGCTAACGTCATTAAATATGTTATCTAAACATTATATTTCATGTAATATGTGTCAATCTATCTGATCTAAGATGGAGTTCCAGGTTATAGACGGGTCCTATATGACCAGCCCCCCCATCATGGTCCACATCTCCATCAGGGCAGCTGAAACAAACGCACCCCGAGTCTCCTGGAACATGGGTACGCAAAGACGACACGCGGTCTGTTTATATTGTTTTAACCATGAAGAGAACGTGTTAACACGTCCTCTCTCGTGTCTCAGGTTTGGACCTGTTGGAGGGTCAGTCCAGACCGATCACATGGGAGGAGCTGCAGATCGTCGACAGCGACAACATCAACGCTGTCTACCTGGTGGCTGTGGATGGACCTCTGCATGGACGCCTCAGTGTCAGAGGTGAGGTTAAAGGATGATTTGATCCACAGTCAGTGTATTACCTACAGCAGGCGTCACCTCAGGACGTTCCTGATTGGTTGCAGCACATAAACTGGGTGTAGTCTGACAACATTTGTACTTTATTCACATGCAGTATATTGACGGAGTCCCGGCTCGTCCTTAAACTGAACCTCTGCGTTCACCTCGCTCCTTTAATCCTTGCTGGTATTCCGACACACACACCGCCCTGGGAATTCCCAGAGAACGTCGTCTGGCCTTTTCCGCCCTTTTTCCTCCATGTGTTGCCCATCCGTCAGGGACCGTGGTGTGGCTGGGGAAGCATATGTCTAGTGGCCCTGCATGTGTTTCCTAATCAGGTGTAAAATGGGGCCGCGGCCACTTTGCCAGGGGCCGTGGCAGCGCCGAGGCTGCTGCTGCTGCCTCCCTCTCGGTCCACGTCGGTCCCTTCCAGCCCAGCGCGCCCAGAGACGTCCTCTTTGTCTCAAACGGGGGGAGCGGAGGGACGGAGCAGATTGGAGGGACTTATGCCATTTCATGCCGCCGTGCACAGGGAGCAGATGCACTGTCCCCAAACAGGTTTTCATGCTACCAGCTAGGAGGAGGCAGTGGGGGAAGAGGAGGAGGAGGAGAGGGGGTGAGGTGGCAGCGAGGGAGGGAGGGAGGCCCGAGGGGTTCAGGCGGGGAGTTAACCTTTCATGGCCGCTTTAGAGAGAGCTCAGAGAGGACGAGTGTTTGAACCGATACGTCAAATCTGAGATGAACACACGACACGTTGATGACCTGCTGAAGCACCTCGCAGCGAGCTTCCACTAACAAACTCTGCGTTTACAGATTCATTCATTAACTCAGTTGGACGGTTTAGGTTCTCAACCCGCCGGAGCGGAGTGCTTCCTGTTTGATCCAGTCTGTGAGTGACTGTCCGGGCCTCACTGATTACTGCACAGAACCACAGCTTCAGAACTTTATTCAAACTGGATCAGAAAGTTTCACATTGTACTGATAAATCTTTTTTTCTGGTGTGTCAGCAACATGCTTCTGTCGGGAAACACTAGGTCAGTTTATTTGTCACTAACTACAAATATTAAGTATGAATATTTAAACATCATTAGTCTGAATGTTGCTGATCTGAGCAGGACATAAAGTCATTAAGATAGATAGTTAAGATAAATTTGTACTTTTGTTTTTGCACATATTTTGATGCTGATATATATTTGACTTTACTTTTTATTTTCTTTGTTTCCACGTATTATTTTATTTTCTGTGTATTATCTGCGGCCTCTCTCTCTGTCATTAAAGTCGTATTTATCCGTAAAGTAGTCGGATGCTCGTTGAAACTTTTGTCCCACTGGGCCCGTTTCCTCCACCCGTCATCCGTTCATCAGTTTGCTCGTGTTTATCTGCCGTTCTCGTTAGGCGGGAACAAAGCTGACAAAAGTTTGGCTCCGCTGCGCTCACGTGTTCGAGGCCCCGTAAGGATCCTCGGATGGAGTCGAGTCTCTGAGGGGAGCGCCGCTGACCCGCCATGCTGCGACGTCACTGCAGGCTCGGTCCAACGCCTTCAGCCAAATGGATGGCTGCCTGTCCTGCTGCACACACACACACACACACACACACACACATATACACACACACACACACAGTCCTCCCATCTTCTCCTTTATGGGCCTGTTGCCCAACGCCACCTTTGGGCCCAATTACCAAGTTGTTTCCATCAGTTGGACCAGTAGCCGGTTTCCCTCGGTAAAGTTGCTAATGAGGTTCGGGCTCGCGACCGCTCGTCTCTCAATCTGTCTGCTGACCTTGCCCTTCTGTCTCTCTGGCACGCGCAGGGAGACAGGAAGCCCCAATCCTGGCAACCGGACGGCCACCGGGAAGGACGCCATGTTTTACCCCACCGGTGTTCACAGCACAAACCCAATCCAACGCCTCGCGGTGCCTTCAGGCGCTAAGAGAAACTTGTTATTTCCAAGTGACAATGGGAGAAAAAAAACACGGCGCATGTGTCGGAGACGGTAATTGAATCAAAGTGCGAAGCTTTGGCTGGAAACGGAGCCGTCCTCTGACAACAACACATGTCTGCCAGTGGGCCGCCAGTCATGTGACGCGATGCTGTTAGCCTTAGCATGATGTAGAGTGTGAGGAAGGCCAGCCAGCAGCAGAGAGCTGACAGATGGACACGGCCTACATTTCATTAATGTAGGACAGACGAGTTTGTCATGTTCGGTCCAAACAATGAGTTCAGACTCAGTTTGAAGCACAGATCAGCTGATCAGAAGAAAAAAAAACATGAATTTAAGGAGCTAAAAATATAGAAATGTTTTTTAAATTGTCAAATTTATTTGTCCAAATATTTCTTCTTTAAATCTGGTGACAAATTCTTCTAAATTTTCTGATTTCAGCTTCTTAAATATTTTCTGGTTTCTTTTGTCGTCTGTGACGGTAAACTATTAGAATATTTGAGGACGTCACATTGAGCTTTGATCAAAATTTTCTGACATTTTATGAACCAAATTTATTGTTTTGAGTAATTTTCTTAATGAAAAATGTCCAAACTCTTCTAAAATATGAATATTTGCCTGCTTCATTCATCCTCTGTGACAAAAGCAAGACATTTGAGGACGTCACATTGGACTTTGGACCATGAAATGTCAGAAAATGTCAATGATCAAACAACTCATCGATCGTGTTTTGAGTAATTTTTAGAAGAAATATGTCAAAATTCTTAAATGTTAAATTAAGCTTTCTTTAGTCTGTTGTGACAGTAAACTAAATTTATTTGAGGACATTTTATCAACATTTTTTACCATTTTCTGACATATTGTACCAAATATCTAATCGATTTATGTTTTGAGTAATTTTCTTAATGGAATGTTACATTTTCTGGTTTCTTTCGTCCTTTATGACAGTAACATTTGAGGACATCTCCTGATCAACATTTTTCATTATTTTATGAACAAAATAACTGATTCATTGATTAATTAATTAATTAATTGATTAACTGAGAAAATGATTGACAGATTAATCGATGATGAAAACTCAAATTAAAAACATTAAAATATTTAATTTTATGTTGTTGCTGTTGTGACGATGTTAAATTAATGTTGGTGTTTCTTCTGTGAATTTTATTTTGAAGCTTCAAACGTGTTGTGTTTGTTCCACATTAACCTCCTCGTGGTGTTTCCTGTTCCCTCCAGGCGGGAAGGCGTTCATGTTTCGTGTGCGGGACTTGAGGGAGGGCGCCGTTGTCTACCATCACTCTGACAGCGACACCACCCGTGACCACATCGTCTTCCGCATCAGCGACGGCCGTCACAGCATCCGCCACAAGTTCCCCATCAACATCCTGCCCAAAGACGACTCTCCGCCGTTCCTCATCAACAACGTGGCGGTGGAGGTGGAGGAGGGCGGCGCCGTGAGGCTGGAGGAGTACATGCTGTTAGCCTCTGACCTGGACTCCAGTGACGACTACATCCTCTACCAGGTCGTCTCCAGCCCCCGGGCAGGGCAGCTGGTCAGAAAGACCTCCACCCACGAGACAGGTGAGGGTGGGGTATGTTTGATTTAAGAAAGAATATGTCTTCATAAAAAACATGAACCCATCAGTGATGAAAGAACGTCCAAAAAACTCATATGCTGTTTCACATATTTAGGTCAGTAAATCTGCAGTCGAGCTTAAAACTCGTTAATTCACTGATCAAAAATCATTCTCACCTTCAAATGTTTGGTGTTGATGCAGCAGCTCCGTCCTAAACATCGATGATCTGTCCGTGCAGGAGCTCCGGTGGACAGTTTCCTGCAGAGAGATCTGATCCAGGGTCAGATCTACTACCAGCACTCAGGAGACGAACAGTTTGAAGACTCCTTCGACTTCACGCTGTCCGACAGCCACCAGCCGCCCAACCTCTCCCAGACATACGTGAGTCAGATCAGACACGAGAGCGGCAGCACCTCCCTCTCATCATCATCACACTAACCCGTCTCCTTCCTGTGGTCCAGACCGTGGTGGTCCAGGTTTTCCCAGTGAAGGACCAGCTGCCGGTGGAAGTGTCCGGCAGCGTCCACTCTCTGACGGTGAAGGAGACGGAGGTGGTTTACGTCACTCCGGCTCACCTCCACTTCACTGACAGAGAGCATCCGGACACAGACCTGACCTACGTCATCACGCAGCCCTGCTTCAGCCCGCTGCATCCTGGGTAAGGACGGGGCACGGCGACGCAGGATGAAACTGATCCAGGATGTGTTGAGCTCATGTTTACTGTTTGATTCTCAGGCTGATGGACGCAGGACGTCTGTTCTACACCGACAGCACCAACTCCATGAAGAAAGACCACATGGTGCCGGTGTTGAAGTCCTTCACTCAGGTCTGAACCAGAATCATCCAGAAACACAGACAGGCTGTCCTCACGACAGGAGAACATAAAGATTATTAATTAAATACACGTGATTATCATCAAATAATTAACTAAATGATCTCACCTAAAGGTCTTTTTTTTTTATGCACTTCAAACATCACAAATTACTAAAGAATTTGGTTATTTGCTGTGAGAATATTTTGGTTTTAACTTGAAATCTTTAAAAAATTTAAATTTCTGCAGCTCGAAACATAAAAGAATAAGTTTGAATAATTCAGCTTAATAAAGTTTTCTGCATTAAAATGATGAAACATTTAAGATTTGACTAAAATGACTCAATAAGCTAATTTTGCACAAAAAAGTTGCGTCATATTTTAAAACCTGCTCAAATGTTTTGAAAGTAAAATCTTAGTAAACATAAACAATGTCTTCAGGAGTCAGTACAGTAAAAATATTTAGTAAAATATAATTAGATTTATAGAATAAAGCACCTCAGTTTACTCGAGTAAACCGTCCCTCTCTTCCCGCCGCCCATGCTCTCCCAGCATGCAGTGAACCACATGAAGGTGGCCTTCATGCCCCCTGTGGAGGACATCGGCCCAGAGCCACTGTTCGTCCAGTTCGTCTTCTCCGTCAGCGACCACCACGGCGGCACCGTCTCCGGCCTCCTCTTCAACATCACCGTCACCCCCGTGGACGACCGGGCGCCAGAGGTCAGAGGTCAAACAGAGGCTGTGCTTCTTTCTTCTTTTTCCACCACATCAGATAGAAAATCCATCAGTGAACGTTCAGTCAACGTTCAGTAAACGTTCAGTCAACGTCTTCAATGATTTTTTTATTTAAACGTTGAACATGTCGATTTTTGATCCTCTTTGTGGTTGTCAGGCCTTCACTAACCTGCTGCGAGTGGAGGAGGGTGGAGGCGCCTTCGTGACTGAGGAGCACCTCCTGGTTCAGGACCGTGACAGCCGGGAGGAGGTGCTGAGGGTGGAGGTTCAGAGGACGGCTCGCCACGGCCGGCTGGAGCTGCAGGGCCGAGCGCTGCAGACGGGAGACAGATTCACCCTGCAGGACCTGAGAGGACTCCGGCTCAGGTCAGACACCGCGAGGCTGCCAGTACTTGATTACTTTACTGATGATCAAAAACAACAACACACCACAAGACACAGCAGCCAGCTAATATTACTGACTAGTCCAACAGCAGTCAGCCCAGCTCGGCGTCTGTCTTTCAGCCTTTTATTTCACCAAGCTCTCACCAACCACTAAAAGTCAGTCCCAGATTTACTCTTGTCCGGCGGCTTCTTGCTCGCTCACTCTCTCCTTTTCTCTTCTTAGCTTCCTCTGTCAACGTCCTCTTCACTCTCTTCTCCTCTGCCATTATGTCCATAGAGGCTGCTTAGCCCGGTTACATTGCCCATTGCCCCTTACATTTTCTCCATAAAACATGATCCAGTTTCACCAGAATCAGTGAAATAGTTCATCGTGTGTGAAGCGTTACATACTATATGAAAATAAATGTGTCTCAGTGTCTCACAGACTTTAGAGAATCAGATTCAGGTTTTAATGAACAGAACTTAACGTCTCTCTGACGACACAGCGTTGTACCGCAGATCGGATGTTGTTGTTCTGATGGTTTGCACTAACATGGAGACCAAACACGATCAAAGCTGTGTGAGCATTACAGAGAGCTAACTCTGATCAGACGCTTCCATGATTACACAGTGCAGAGCCACATGTGTTTGACTCCTCTGTAAACTGTTAGTCTGCACCTCTTTGTGGAGTTTCTGTTTACAGTGTATCACGTCACGGCGCTCACCGAGCTGCATAAACAGCTCATTCAGTCAGGCCTGCCATTCGGATGTGGCTATTTTAATGTGTGATTGGTCTCTGGGTGAGTTTATGTCTTCACCCACAAATCTTCTGAGACTCAGACTCAGACTCAGACCTAAAGACTGGTCCTGAAGATCCCTGCCTACAGTTTCCATGTTATTGTGTCACAAAGTTACATTTATTACAGATTTTAGATGTTTAAGAAGTAAATATATTTAAATATTTGAGTGAACATGTCTGTGTTGCAGGTACATCCACGACGACTCTGAGACGACTGAGGATGAAGTTTATCTGAAGGTGACGGACGGTCTGAACTCAGTCGAGGTCGTGCTGCTGATACAGGTGAGCTGTCATCAATCAACATCCTGTCTGTCAGCAGAGATAATAACGTCACAGTACCGAGGTGATTTACAGACTTCATGATGGAAACATTGATAAGTAGTGAAGCGCTAGCTGTGGTTAGCTCGGTCAGGAAAACCACCTCGGTAGGCTGCTGATCTGTCTCCTGCCGTCCTCAGGTCCTACCGATGAACGATGAACCTCCCCAGCTTGGCGGGGGTCTTCGCGGGGAGCTGACCTGCCAGGAAGGGGGCCGGGTTCAGGTAACAGTGGACTACCTGTCGGCCACGGACCGGGACAGCGATGACTCCAGGCTTACTTACATGCTGGCCCGGAGTCCAGGCCGAGGGGAGCTGCAGAGAGCTGGACTGACCGTGGACAAGTTCTCCCAGCAGGACCTGCTGCAGGGACACATCTACTACGTCCACACAGGTGAGAGGCATCATGGGAAAAATCATTCAATGGTCGTCATGGTCGTCATGAGAACACGACAGAACGAGTCCTCCTGCTTTTAACATCATGTGTTCACATTTCAGGAGGAGAGATCGGACCCGAGCCGGCGTTCGACACCGTCACCCTCATCATCTCTGACGGAGAGGCCGGCGGCACGGACAGCTGTTGTCACGGAGACGCCCCGCCCCCGCCCGTACCTCTCCACGGCACACTTCCTGTGTACGACCTCAACGTCACCGTTCTTCCCGTCAACAACCAAGTCCCCGCCGTCACTCTGGGTAAGAACTCAGGAACTCATGGTCAACATGAACTGCAGTTCATGAAGCGTCCACTAGAGGCTGGTTTTAAATCAGACTTTTAATTTGAGAAAAATATTTCACGACATTTTCCAGCTGATCTGCAGCGAGAACACACACACATTTCACACCACGTCTCAATATGTATCCTGTGTGTGTGTGTGTGTGTGTTGTGCTCCTCACTGCTGACAATCCTCTTAATGCAGCGGAGCAGCTCCGACACGCCGTCACCTATCAGTCCAACACACACTCGCACTGGGAGGGGTAACATACATCACACACACGTGTGTTCACACACACACACACACACACACACACACGGGTGACAGCTCTCGCAGGAGTCTGAGCCAAGAAGAGGGATTGGAGGAGCTCTGTGGTTATCAATGGAGACCAGTGACCACTGGGACTCACACTGGGAGATGGTGTGTGTCTGTGTTAGTGCTTGTGTGTGTGTGTGTGTGTGTGTGTGTGTGTGTGTGTGTGTGTGCTGGCATGTTTGCACACTGCAAAAAATCATTTGTTTTGTTCCTCCGCTCTAAAAGAATCTCTCGTTTCACAGTAAATCAGCTTCTTTAAAGAGTTTCTTCAGATTAAAGTTCATTTTATTATTTTTATTGTATTTTATTTTGAAGGTCTCACACTGAGCATCACAGACACAAGGCTGAATGAACTCACGTCAAACTCACCGGTAACTCTGGTCGGCTTCAACTCTTCCTGACCCTCCTCGTGTACACGAGCTGCTCTAACGTGAATTTCCTCAGTGTGGATCAGTGAAGTCGATCTAATCTGAATCAATGATGATTTTATTACAGATTAAACTGACTTCACCAAAATGAGCTCCACTAAAATGAGTTGATCGTCCTTTAACACAGAAGATGTTTGGTGTGACAGCAGAGACATTCGTCACCTTTATTTCACTTTAACAGTCTAAACTTAACTAAACTTTAACGAGCTGTTCTGTCCTGAAAGTTTAAACACGAAACATCTGCAGCACACAATAATTAATTAAATTAAATTAAAAATTATTAAATCTCAAACCAAACTCATTTTTTACAGTGTTTGTTATCTGCAGTGATTAGCTGAGTCCCATTGTTTGCACATTGCATTGTGGGTGATTTTTTTGGTGTGTGTGTGTGTGTGTGTGTGTGTGTGTGTGTGTGTGTTGTTCTCAGCGTGTCGGCTGGGCTAACGAGGTTGGCACTGACGTGTTTTAAGTGAAATCTGTCTATTGTGTGCTGGTATTACATGAACACACACAAACAGCTGAGTGAGATTAACACTTCCTGTGTGTGTGTGTGTGTGTGTGTGTGTGTGACAATGACAAAACAAAACAAAAGCAGGCCGCGTCCCTCGCTCACAATAGGCCTCGTGTACTAGCCGCCTCGCTAGCCGGATTAGCGCGGCGGGAAAACTCTCTAATCCTGCCAGCATATCTCACCGTTCATTCAACGCCGGCCTTGCCGAGCCGTCCAAGGTGTGAGGTGTGTGAGGCGTGTGAGGCGTGTGAGGCGGGTCTGGGTGAGGCGGGCGGACGTGGTGTTTCTTGGTTTAATTAATTAGCAGTGAATAAAGAGCGTTACCACGGCGACACGAGAAGAGTCCGGATTCACCGTGTTCGTGAATTTTCAGACGAACGACGGTTTATCAGTGAGATCCAGAACTGTCCATCATTAACACACACACACACACACACACACACAATGTATATAAACACACACATACACACACGTGGATTATGACAGTATGGACGGTCCAGAGGTGATCGGGTTTGTTTGTTAATTAACAGCAGTGTGAACGGATGATGGGTTCATTAGCAGCTGACAGGAGGATGGACGACACTAACTGATATCATGTTAATTATACACACACAGTAATATTATGTAAATAATCCAGACCTCCTAAATTAAAGTTTCTCTGCGCTCTGTATGTGTGGTTCCCTCTCTGTGTTAGTCATGGCTCCAACACTCGAACTTTGAGTTTAATTTATTCACAGAACACTCGAACAGTTAAAGTTAAACTTTCCATAGATTTCACAATAGTATTGTTCTTCGGTTGTGATAATCGTGTTGTAAAATTACACCTAAGCAAACATACACAAGTGTGAAACCATCGTAGATCAGGTGACAGTGAAAACAAACCTCTGACAGGCCGTGACAGTGACGAGATGAGTGACGATGTGAAGTGTGACGAACATTCAAACTGACAAATTAGAGAAAACTTGACAGGAAGTTTGATGAACCAACCAATCAGCTTGTAGACGCGTGTTGTTGTTGTTGTGAGGTACTTTACTCGAAACTTTGAGTCAGCCTGACTGTCAGCTCTGATTGTTGCGTCTCCGTCCAGGTGAGTCCATGCTGGTGGTGGACGAGGGCTCCTCAGCCTGTCTGTGTGGGGGCGTCCTGGGGGCCTCGGACCCTGACAGTCCCCCCGACCAGCTCACCTTTTACCTGGAGACTCCGCCCCTGCACGGCTTCCTGGAGAACACGCTGCCGCCACCCGGCTCCGAGAAGAGCAACGCAGGAGTCCGAGTCGGTCAGTGTGTGTGTGTGTGTGTGTGTGTGTGTGTGTGTGTGTGTGTTCAGCATACACCTGACCTGACTCTTTTTTTCCCAGAATCCTTCAGTCTCGTCCACCTGACCTCCGGTTTCATCAACTATGTCCAATCAGAGAGCAAAGGGGTGGAGCCAACTGTCGACCAGCTGACCATCAGTGTGAGCGACGGGCTGCACCGCTCCGCCCCCGTCCCCTTCTACATCATCATCAATCCGACCAATGACGAGACGCCGTCGCTACTGCTCGCCAACTTCACCGTGCGTTCACCTCAGACTCCGTCCTCCGTCCCACAGCTCAGTGTTCTGGTGCTGGTCGTGACGTTCTTCTTGTTCTCCACCTCCTGCAGGTGAAGGAGGGCGGGATGAGGGAGCTGACTCCCTCCATACTGAACGGGTTCGACCTGGACGCCCCGCTGGACATCCTGACCTTCACGGTGGTCCAGCCGCCGGCTCACGGCAGCCTGATCAACGGGATCTACGGCACCGAGATGAGCCGCTACAAAGAGATGGGAGCTGATCTCCTGCAGAGGAGCCTCCCCGTCACCTCCTTCACCCTGCAGGAGCTCCGACAGGGTGAGAGACACCGACAGGCCGCCGAGTCACAAAATACACAACATTCAAAATATACACTGTTCTGCATTAAATAAAATCTGAGTGGATTTTACCTGGTGACGTTCACCAGCAGGTCAGAGTTCACTCTGGTTCATCGATCATGTTTGGTTTCTTTATATAAAGCCTCAGTGTTCAGCCTCTCCTGCATGGTTGTATATATGTTTATATAATGTTTCATATCTTTTACATTTCTATATTTTAATGTTTGAACAAATAGAGGAAGGTAAACACAGTCACTTCATTCGTAACTAATTACATACGCTCCTCCTCCCTGTCCTCCCCTTCACCTCCTCTTCCTCCTCTCCCCTCCCTCCCCCCCCCCCTCCCCTCTGCAGGCATGAAGATCGTGTACATGCACGATGACACGGAAACCCTGAAGGACGCCGTGGCTCTGCGGCTGACAGATGGCGTCCACACAGTCCAGGGGACGGCTCAGGTCACCGTGCTGCCGGTCAACGACGAGAAACCACGACTGCTCAAGTACACACACACACACACACACACACACACACACACACACACACAGATGTGTATTTCAAGATCGATTCATGTAACATTTCTAACATTACATGGAAGTACTCACTAAGCAGAACGGCTCATTTCAGAGTAATATAGTAATACAGTATATTAAATTATGTGTTCATAGTTGATTATATTTTGTGTTGATAATCTCAGAGCTATACGTTCTAGTTTCCATTTTAATCAGCTGTTTTCTGGTGATGAAATCACTTCAGTGTTGATCGTCACGAGTGTTTGCTGCAGCAGTGAAACACTCAGCAGGAGGAGGCGAGGTCAGGGGAGTCAACATGGGACATGAGGGGGGAGGAGATGGGGGGTGTAACCTGTGTGCACATGTGGCGGGTCGCCTCCTCCTCCTCCTCCTCCTCCTCCACACAGCCATAATATTTTCATTTGAGTGATTGGGAATTTGCATCCTTGACTGGCTTCCTCCTGCTGTCCCATCACTCCCCCTCCTCCCCCCTCCCCCTCACCCCCTCCGTGTGTGTGTGTGTGTGTGTGCGCTGTCCCCGGATCAGTTTGGTGTGCGTGGGTGCGTTGGCACGGGCCGAGCTGGTACTGTAAAGACCGCCGAGGCAGAAGTAACACGGAGACTTGGCAGATGCCGGCCGCCTTGTTTGTTGCGTTCCTGCAGGATGTTACGTGGCGGCTTCTCTGTCCTGCGTGGATTTTAGTTACGAGTGAAAAAGCAGCCAGACGGTTTCTGATGTTCACCCCCACCTCACCCAACACCACCACCACCACCACCACCACCACCACCACCCGAGACCTCCATGATCCCGCTGGAAAAAGCTGCTCTCACACAAACTTCTTCCTGTTTGTATCTGCAGGTCATGTTCAAACATTCAGAGGAATACTGGGTCTCATAATTATTCTAACTTTATTTCACGAACGTTCCAAACAAACAAAGACATCGCCACAGTCTCCCAACACACACCAAGCTTATGAGCTTGTGTGCACAGCTTACAGCACTGTCTGTGAATGTCTTTATCATCTGACAGATTATCTGCTGTGCAAGGGCCGAGATATTTAATCTCATTGCACACGTTAAGAGCACATTCTGTCTTCTTTACTTCAAACAATCATAATATTTCTCTTCTTTGCATCATATTTCATGTCAGAATCAGTTCCATACTTTGAGCAAAGCTTCAATAACTTGTAGGCCAGCACTAGACAGAAATCATCTGCATACATGAGGTGATTGATTAAAACATTGCCAACCAAACATGACAAACAAATCATCCATATACACATAAAAAAGAAAAGGAAATCAGATTACTAACACAAATCAATATACCGATGGATCAATGAGTAAGTGATAGTCGCCCACCTTAAACAGGAAGGACAGCAGTGATACATGAGGTGGATTTACAGTTTTATTGGATTAGAAGGTTTGATGGGGAGATGGTTCGAAGGAGTTTGGAGGGAAGAGGATGCAGAGAACAACTGGAGAGCAGAAGTTTGGAGGAATCTTCCTGAGATGTAGGTGGATGCATCTTCAGTCGGAGGAGATGCATTGCAGTCGGGTGGTTCTGTGAACTGGCCTCTGATGGTCGTGTTGTTAAAGAAGGATGGAGAGGTGGATGGTGGAGGAGGCCTTCAAAGGTGGAAAATCATTTCTTTGTGGCTGAGCCTGGTGAAATGTAGTTAAGCTCCTGGAGTTGTGGATTTCTGGTTTAGTCTGTTTGTGGTGGACTCGTAGAAGCTCGAGTCATCTCATCATCTCTGCTTCGTTGGTGTTTCAGGAACGCTGGGTTGGAGGTGAACTCTGGTGAGCGCAGGGTGATCTCCAGCGTGGTTCTGGAGGCCGAGGACCTTGACACCCCCCCAAACCAGGTGTACTACTTCCTCAACGCTGAACCACGCTTTGGCAGACTGCAGCTGAAGGTGAGATTCAGATCAGACGTTGTCGTACGCTCTGAACTCACTCAGTGTTGTGATGGTTCTGAACCGTGTCTGTGGTCCGCAGACTGAGTCGGGTTGGATTGAGCTGTTGGCTGGTCACAACTTCACTCAGGACGACGTGGAGATGAACCGTCTGTGGTACGTGCACACCGCCGCCACCAACGCCGCTGGGTTCAAAGGTCACGACAGCTTCCGCTTCACCCTCAGCGACCTGGACAACGAGATGCCGACTCAGAGCTTCTTCATGTCGGTCCACGCGGTGCAGAAAGGTCAGAGGTCAAACTTACAAGTCTAGTTTACAGAAAGCAAAATGTCTGAAGCTCAAAGAATAATTAATCTGGATAATTAAAACACCTTTAATGATTTAATTTGTCCAACAGTTTAAGAAGAACGTTTGTAGACACAGTTTGAATGAATTCCTCTGTGGCCCCTCCGTAATCCCTCCGTGGTCCCTCTGTGATCCCTCCGTGGCCCCTCTGTAATCCCTCGTGGCCCTGATCCCTCCGTGGCCCCTCTGTGATCCCTCTCCCCTCTGTGATCCCTCCGTGGCCCCTCTGTAATCCCTCCGTGGCCCCTCTGTGATCCCTCCGTGGCCCCTCTGTGATCCCTCTGTGGCCCCTCTGTGATCCCTCCGTGGCCCCTCTGTGATCCCTCTGTGGCCCCTCCGTAATCCCTCCGTGGTCCCTCTGTGATCCCTCCGTGGCCCCTCTGTGATCCCTCCATGGCCCCTCTGTAATCCCTCCGTGGCCCCTCTGTGATCCCTCTGTGGTCCCTCTGTGATCCCTCCGTGGCCCCTCTGTGATCCCTCCGTGGCCCCTCCGTGATCCCTCTGTGGCCCCTCCGTAATCCCTCCGTGGCCCCTCCGTAATCCCTCCGTGGCCCCTCCGTAATCCCTCCGTGGCCCCTCCGTGGTCCCTCCGTGGTCCTTCCGTGGTCCTTCCGTGGTCCCTCCGTGGTCCTTCCGTGGTCCCTCCGTGGCCCCTCCGTGGTCCCTCCGTGGTCCCTCCGTGGTCCCTCCGTGGCCCCTCTGTGGTCCCTCTGTGGTCCCTCCGTGGTCCCTCCGTGGTCCTTCCGTGGTCCCTCCGTGGTCCCTCCGTGGTCCCTCCGTGGCCCCTCTGTGGTCCCTCTGTGGTCCCTCCGTGGTCCCTCCGTGGTCCCTCCGTGGTCCTTCCGTGGTCCCTCCGTGGACCCTCCGTGATCCCTCCGTGGTCCCTCCATGGTCCTTCTGTGGTCCTTCCGTGGTCCCTCCTTGGTCCCTCCGTGGTCCCTCCGTGGTCCCTCCGTGATCACTCCGTGGCCCCTCCGTCTTCCCTCCGTGGTCCCTCCATGGTCCCTCTGTGGTCCCTCCATGGCCCCTCTGTGGTCCCTCCGTGGTCCTTCTGGCCAGCCGTGGTTCATGTATTATTAAGCGCCCCGCCTCCTTCCAGCTCACCGTTCCAGCTTTGCCAGTCGGGTGAACACGGTTTCGATGAGGCCTCGGCCCTTCTGGCTCCATGCCCTCTGATCCTGGAGGACCCGAGGTGAGAAACGAGCGACCTCCTCAGCCGGTGAATAATTAACGGAGGGAAGGTGGAGCAGCTGTGGAGGGGCGTTGGCTCGAGTCCTCTGGGTTCTCCACCTCCACCACCTCCTCCTCCCAACAACAACACTTCAGAAAAACCCTGAGACCGGTGGACTGGGTTTACACTTTGTTTTCTGTTCTGCTAGTCGGGGTGTAACTGTGATATTTAAAGAATGAAATGCTGATGTCATGTTATTAATACACGTATGATAATATCATGTAAATAATCCAGAGCTTCTTAAAAGATTTCTGACTCTTTCTGCTCTATATGTGTGGTTCCCACTCTGTATTTTGAGTTTTGACTTAGACTGTCTAAAACCTGGACGTAGTCTCCGTGACGTCCCCGCAGACTGTCTAAAACCTGGACGTAGTCTCCGTGACGTCCCCGCAGACTGTCTAAAACCTGGACGTAGTCTCCGTGACGTCCCCGCAGACTGTCTAAAACCTGGACGTAGTCTCCGTGACGTCCACGCAGACTGTCTAAAACCTGGACGTAGTCTGGTCGTAGTCTTTTTGTACCAGGCTGTAAACATGTTTATTTCTGCTGTGAAGTTGGACATTTTAACATGGGGACTTATGGAGACTGACTCACTTCTGGAGCGAGCCTCAAGTGGACGTTAGAGGAACTGCAGTTCCATAAATTAGCAGCTCTGTCCTCCCTCTGGTGTTTTGACTTTTTCCCTCTGGCTGCCTCCAGGTGACTTAGTGCTGCTGAGCAAGGCAGTGAGTCTGACGGAGGGTCAGCGGGTCGTCCTGAACACCGACATCCTGCTGGCGTCAGACTCGTCCGGCCGTCCGGAGGAGCTGGTCTACACGGTGACGGTCCCGCCTCGACACGGCCTCGTCCACGCCGTCCAGCAGCCCGGGGTCCCGCTGATGAGCTTCACACAGCTGGACGTGGCCGCACACCGAGTGTGTTACACCCACGACAACAGCCACCACGCCGAGACCGACACCTTCAGGTCAGAACACACACAGACACTGAAAGACAACATGTATGTGTGTATCATGATTTAAAGTTTTAAACACGTGAACGCCGTGTGAAAGTCGGCGTGGAGCAGCTGTGCTGCTTGACTTTGGCCCTCTGAGTTTAGTGAAGCTATTTTGCTGCACAGCATGAATTTCTGCACACATCAGGAGAATAAATGGCAAATTATCTGCCTACATATTGTGAGGCGAGGATATTTCTGTCAGCAGCGCGCCACAAAAAAAAAGAAAGAAAAAAAAAAGTATCACACACAAATTTGGCCGACGACAGAAAAACTGAAAAAACTGGGCACGGAGACGAGTCAGCGTCAGGAGACGAGAGGCTTTCTCTGCTGCAGTATGTTTATCTGCTTTTCCAGCCAATTTGGCAACGATGGGGTTTTAAAGGGGGGAGGTGGAGGAGGAGGAGGTGGAGGAGGAGGTGGAGGAGGAGGAGGGTGACCTGGAGTGTGTGCAGACCTCGGGTTTGTCACCCAGACCTCGGCTGCCCCAACCGGCTGGCTATCTGGCTCTCAGAGAGTGGTCAGATCACAGCCAAGACTCAAAAGACAGATAGACAGGCAGGCAGACAGACAGACAGACAGACAGGCAGACAGACAGACAGGCAGACAGGCAGACAGGTTCATCACCATAAACAGCTGCTGGAGCTAATTCTCCACCACAGAAGAAGAACGAGGTGACCAGGGTCATTTCTGAAGGTCACATCCTCCTCCTCATCTTCATCATCATCATCATCATCATCATCATCATCATCATCATCGCTCCACACATCTGATGTCTCTTCACAGGAAGTGACGATGTCACATGATTCATGTTTAATTGATAATTACCTGAGTCTGGTTTTGTACACAAATAAAAAAATGTGCATTAAAAACAGGTTTAAATGATAAAAAGTTCAATATTGATCGATCGATTTATTTTTATTATTATTTGATTTTGTTGTAGAGATCCAGATAAAGAATAACTTGTCTCTTCATCCATCATCTCATCTATATTTAGTGTTTTGGATTATTTCATAAATTAACAAAATAAAGTTTTAGTTGTGAGTGTGTTCAGACAAATGAAATCATTCATGTCACCCATGTGATTGTATTTAATTCAGTTTAATTTATAAAGCACCAAATCTTAACATAAATGATCTCATGAGCAGGTTTAGACTGTACTCTTTATAATATTATTTAATATAACAATTATATATATTATAATACTATCTACAGAGATTCAAAAATTCACACCAGGAGCAAGAAAAAGAGGCAGAAAGAGATGCACAGCAGCAATAAAATAATAACTACAACTATAAACTTTAATGGAGACATGACTAAAGACTATTGACTAGCAATAATAATAATAATAATAATAATAATAATAATAATAATAATAATAAGTGTATGCAGTGGACATCAGCAGACTCGACCAATCACTGATCACCTGACGAGAACCTGACAAGACGAGAAAGCAGAAAAACTAAGTTAGCAACATGAGAAGAGCTCAGTGCATCATGGGAAGTCCCCCCGGCAGTCTAGTCCTATAGCAGCATGAAGGTTCAGGACTCACCTGAGCCAGGACTAACTATAAGCTCCATCAAGTCTTCAGACGATGAGGGACCACGAGGAAGGCTCCGTTCTGAGAGCGCAGTGTTGTAGCAGGGTGATCATGTACTCCAGCTCTTTAAGATGTGATGGTGTCGGACCATGAAGAGCTCTGAAGGATTTTAAATTCTATTCTGGATTTTACAGGAAGCCAGTGCAGACAAACTAAAATATTCAGATCTTTCATCCAGAGTCTGAAAACTCGTCGTCATGTTTAGTTTGTCTGCTCTTTAATAACTTTAGTGTGTTCAAACTGTTTCTCACCGTGTACGTGCTCAAAGTCAGACGTGACCATGTGCTGAATTCATTTAAACTCTGAGTGTCACAGTGTGATTGAACCTGAACCTGAAGCCCAAAGTTACAAAGTTAGTGTGAGAACAGACGGAAAAGTTCAAACATGTATGTAATTTAATTTAATTTAATTTAATTTAATTTAATTTAATTTAATTTAAGGAAGTTTGCTGCAGTGTGTTTTGTTGCTCTCAGAGTTTCACAGAAAGACAAACAAAGCTGTCTTCTGTTTTGTGTTCATGACGAGTCGATTAATCAATTAGCTGTTAATTATTAAATGAATCATTAAATATTCTGATATAGAAAAAATGTCAAAATCTTTTGATGTCCTCTGTGACAGTAAACTGAAGATCTCCGTCACCATGGAAACACTGATCAACATTTTATGAACCAAACTAATCAATTAATCGATAATGAAAATAAATCTTTGTGTACGAGGGAAGATTAAATCATCTGTGTGTGTGTGTGTGTGTGTGTGTGTGTGTGTGTGTGTTCCCGTGACAGCAGATGATGAATGGGCATTATTACGAGAATAACAACAGCGTTGGCACGGCGATGCCGGCCAGAGAGGCGGCCACAGACGGCCGTCCCTGGGCAAATATGGCCGACATCGGAGCCAGATGTTACACCAGGACCTGCCTCTGAGTGTGTGTGTGTGTGTGTGTGTGTGTGTGTGTGGTGGCCAGTGTGCTGAGGCCCGGGGCAGTTTGTCAGCTGCAGGCCCGAGAGGCAGATTGTGTTGGCAGAGGGTTGAGAGGAGGACAAAACACACACACACACACACGCACACAGACACACTATAGTGACAAATGCCTGTGTGTGTATGTGTGTGTGACGATCTGGTGAACACACACTAACACTCAGTGATTGATGACTGAAGCTGCTGTCAGTCATGAGATTAATTACTGTAAATATTTCATAATCAAACGTGGAGACACGAAAGGTCGGAGACTTTTAGTCCAAAAACATCCTACATTTCCCACAATGCAGCTTGGGGGTTCTTTTTTACACATAGGAAGCACATCAGTAACTCGTATAACAACCTTTTTGTTCCATGTCATCCCGTCTCTTTTCCAGAGTGTAATCCCACTGTGGTAACTATGTTCAGCTGTACTCGAGTATTTGTTCTGATTACATTACTTCTGCTTGCCCAGTTCCGGTTCTGGCACGACACCGGCTCTGCGCCCCGGGCCTGTAAACCACCTCTTCTTCTTCTTCTTCTTCTTCTTCTTCTTCTTCTTCTTCTTCTTCTTCTTCTTCTTCTTCTTCTTCTTCTTCTTCTTCTTCTTCCCCCTGGTGGTCCAAAACTCTTGTGGTACAAACACTAACACTCCCCCGGTGCTCTGAGCTCACAGTCCGGGCAACCTGCTAACAAACTGAGCTCACATGAGCTAACAGCAGCTACATAGTATGACACATCAACATCTCATTCTAGTTTTGTCTTGACAGTTTTGTCATCACCAACGGCGACTCATCACGAAGCGGCACCCTCCACTTCACCATCCAGCATGGCGACCGCATCCCGCCCACACTCCACCACAACACGGGCCTGCGGCTGCAGGACGGCTCCACGGAGACCATCACCGCCGACCAGCTGCAGCTCACCGACCCCGACACCGCCGTCGCCAACCTGAGCTTTGTCATCACGCGGCCGCCGCTCTACGGCAGACTGCTGCTGAGAGGAGTCCCGCTGTCACCGCCGCTGAGCTTCACCCAGACGGACGTGGATGAGCTGAACCTGGCTTACAAACACGACCTGGTCAGCCCGGCGGAGATCGACAGGTTCTACTTCCTGCCGACCGACGGGACCAACAGAGGATACCTGGAGTTTGGACAGCTGAGAGAGGAACCTGCTGTCTTTAACATTCAGGTGAGCTGAACACACCTGAGTTTAGTTTCTCTTTCAGGTCAAGAAGGAGATGGTGAGGCGAGGGTGGTGTACTGGACTAGATACCACTGCACAATGGAGCTTACAGTACACTTACGGTAAGCTTACAGCTTACGGTACTTGAGTAGATGTACTCAGTTACATCGAGCTGCTGCTGAATGAGGCTTAGGCCTAATGAGGCAGGTTTGGTCGTCTTCATGACAGCAGTCGTGTTCGTGAAGTCGACTCTCAGGTGACGACTGAAGTACACAGATAAATATTTGAAGCAGGGAGCAGCAGGTGAGCCAAGACCAACCCCCCCACCATCACCCCACCATCATCCACCCAAATACCCCCATCATCCCTCCATCGCATGCTACCTGGACAAACACATACACAACGGCAGCCAGGTGGCTAACACGCTGGCCGGACCGACTGTCCTGAGCCGCTGAGAGACGATGTGTTTGGTGTGTATGTGAGTATTCAAAGGCTTCATGAATATTTCACACACACACACACACACACACACACACTTTTTAAAGTCACTCAAATCTCAGACGAAAAGACAGAAACAAGTTTATTTTTGTCTTCAAACGACTGAAAGAGTTAAAACGTGAAGAAAACTGAAACAAAAGTTAAAGAGTGATATAATATATACTAAATATGTACTATAATATACCATAATATACTATAATACTGAGTCATGTTAATAACACGCATCCAGCTCTGTATGTGTGGTTCCCACTCTGTGTAGTTTTATGTATTGTCATCTCTCTCTTCACCTCCGTACACTCTGATGTTTTCTGACTGTGAGAAAGAGAACTGTGTGAATAGTTTTAATAATCGGTATAATTTGAACTTTTCTTGAATTGTTTTCATGACTGAGTTCATAAAATGTGAGAAAAATGTCTTTAAATGTCATAAACCCAAAGAGATTCAGAGATTTAAAGATGTTAAAGTGCCTCATCTTTACGTCTTTAAATAACTTTTTTATTTATTTTCTTTCTTATTTTTTACTCTCAGCGTTTAATTCAAGATAAACAACCTACAATAAAAACAAAATTAATAAAACTGAGCAGGAATCGGACAGAGGGAAACATGAGTCCAAATATCACACAAAATGAAGAGGGAAACAGAAACCTGGATCACATGACGGGAGCGACACCTAGTGTCCAGAACACAGTACTGCACCTGCAGCTGGTGGACAAAATAACATGAACACCTGCTCCTTCTACAACATTTCTCAGATAAATATGAATATATATGAGAAATATCTGACAACTGGAGACAAATATCTCTGAAATACAGAGCTCCAGTCAAACCTTGAAGACACATTCAGAGTTGGTGAAATGTTCTGTACCTTTATGTCTCAAAGTAATGATGGACTGTCGTTTCTCTTCACTCAGCTGAGCGGTTCTTGTCACTACAGAGGTTGAATGGAGCTATTCATCCTCTGAACCAGGTGTGAACCTTTTGTCTCGTCCTCTTCCTCTTGTGTTCAGGTGGATCGGGTGGACCGGACACCTCCCAGTCTGACCACCAGGCAGAGTCCCAGCGCCGTGGTGGATCTGGGCGGCGGGCGTTACGGCATCTTCATCACCTCCAAACACCTGCAGGCCTCCGACCCTGACAGCCCCACAGAGGAGCTGGAGTTCTCCATCACCAGACCGCCGCACTTTGGCTACCTGGAGAATGCTCTCACAGGTGAGTGTTACCTAGCAACACCTAGATATAGATTTACAAGTTCAGGTGTGCTGAAACTCTTATCGTCCCGTCCTGCCAGGAGCTTACATCAAAGGTCGTTTCACCCAGCGGGACGTGGATCAGCGCACTGTGGTGTTCGTCCTCCCGGCCGACATGGAGGTGACGGCCGACAGCTTCCAGTTCCTCCTCACCGACCCAGCGGGAAACACGGCGCTGCCTGAGATGTAGGTTTGAAGAAGCACCTGAGTAATCAATAGCAGTGGTTCCCAACCTGAGGCTCCAGACCCCCACTATGGGTCACCATGGGGTCGTTAGAACTTCTTGAGTTTAAGGAGTTTTTAAGAAAGTCGGTCCATGTCAGCAGTTTGTGGCTGTGTTCAGTACATGATGGACTCATGGAGTGTCTCCCGCAGACTGGAGCTGTCCTGGTCTCGGGTGGAGTTGTCAGCGACCTGCTACAGAACCTGCGAGACAGCGGGGACGCTTCAGATCCAGATCCAACGCAACGGGAAGAGCGCCGACCCAGCGTATGTCGCGATCCAGGTACGACGGTGACGCCTTCCTCTGCTGTCCACAGACTCCAGAAATTCATGAGTTGGTGCTCAGTGTGTTTGTTTCATGTTTGTGCAGGTGGAGGAAGGATCGGCCAAACCCGGCAGAGATTTCACCCACAGCACAGCTGGTCTGATCCAGTTTGACCCAGGTCTGACTCTACTGGACTGTTCAGGTCTCCTCTGCTTTAGTTTGGTTATCTGGACGCTGTCAGGAGGACGCTCTGTTAGGACAGAAGTCAAATATTGATGATGTTCTCCATCCTGTCTCTGTGTCTTAGGAGTCAGTGTGAAAACCTGGAACATTTACCTGATAGACGACGGTCTGGAGGAAAACCACGAGACCTTCACTGTCACCCTGAAAAACCCCAAAAACGCCGTCCTGGGACAGAGGACGTCCGCCAGCGTCGAGATCATCGACCCCAGAGGAGGTTTTTAACATTTCCACACACCTGTATACTAGCATAAAACATAGAAACATTGTCTTTGTGTTTGACTCTCCTCTCTGAGCTCTGGGTCACAGATGTGTGCAGATGTTTCGTGGTTGTCAGGGTTAGAAAACACTGAAGTGCCCTCTCTGCTGTGTATCAGGAAGGTGTGATCCAGACGACCTGAGGGTGGAGGATGACGAGAAGCGACTCCCAGCTCCTCCTCGCCTTCCTGACCCTCCCAGACCGGAGAAGGAGGAGGAGGTGGAGGACCCCGTCACGGACATCGAGGCGGAGCTGCTGTGGGAGAACCAGCCTCACCCTCCCAGGGGAGACGTCCCAAACAGACGGCCGTACTTAGACTACAGAGTACAAGATCCACAGGACCAGGCGGCCCCCAGCTACAGCCAGATCTACTACCCCAGCAGGCAGCTGCCAGGGACAGGTACTGGGGGGACTGGACACAGGGTCAGACATGGAGGACTAAAGGTGAGTGTCTCTCCGTCCTCTTGTACTGATTAAAGGATCATTTAACAGTTTATCCTGCATGCTGATCGCTGTTTCGATTCTTAGAACAAAGCTGATGTTTTAGTGTTTGACCGTGTGCTGATGTTCAGGTCCGTCTGTCAGGAGAGAGGACTGAGGAGAAGGTCTGGACGGTAAGACTCCCGTCTGTTAACCACAGTTAAACACACATACCAAATACACACACACACTGTGTTAATGTGTGCCTCCTCCTCCCTCAGTTCCACAGTCTGACTCCTCTCCGGCTGGAGGAGCTGAAGCCGGGTGACGTCGGGTGGAGCCAGTCGCCTCACAGTCTCCTCCCGCAGGAACTCCCTGTCGGAGACCCTCCTCAAATGGATCATCCAGAACCAAGACACCACCCAGAGCTACGCCAGCGCAAGGTACACACACACACAGTTTAAAGATGAGAAAACAACTTTAAACAAATCAGAACCAGAAAAACGCACAGACACAAGCCGCCGACTGTCAGGCGGTTCTAACTTAAATAACATCCGATTGGATCCCTCTGATTGGATGGTGGGGTCAGGTGCCGCTCCAATCAGGATCCTCCATGTCTCCAAGAAGGGATGACTCAGGGATGACTCCTTCAGCCGGAGGCCAATCAGAGTATTGTTGATGTGAATTATAAATAAAGTAAATAAAATAAACCTTCAGTCGGCGGCGCTGTGGTTTTGGACAGCTGGTTGTCGCTGGTTGTCGTGGTAACTGTCTCTTTGTCTCCTCAGACTGGGAAGTCTGTCAGCAGCTCGTGTCCTGACGGTTCGACTCATTACAGGAGACGCTGTTACATCATCAGCTCATCTGTGGCGAGCTGGGCGAGCGCTGAGAGGACCTGCTCGCTGCTGTAAACGACACACACACAAACACACACACTTCACCCCTGAACTCACATATAACCTCATGTTTACTTAAATGATGCAAGCTGACCAATCAAATGAAAGATTACAGGTCTCATTGAGTGAGAGAACTGCAGCCATGAAATGTAATCTAATGTGGGCGATGAATGTCCATTAAAAGTCTTGGTTTTTGCCACAGACAGGCTCAGATTATTATTCTATTATATCTGTGTTTAAATCCACCAGACTCCTTTGACAAAAACATTTTCTCTCCTGATATTTTCACATTGGTCCTTCAAAACTGGACCAATAAAAATAACTGTTGCCTCCTTCAGACACATGAGACATAACATAACACAGTTAGCCTGAAAGTGTGTGTGAACGCAGCTCCAGATGTGTGTTTGACTCTCTCCATATATCTGTGTGTCAGGTTCAACAGCAGCCTGACCAGCGTGCGGTCCAAAAGAGACATGAGCTGGCTGTGGAAGTTTGCAGGGAGGAAGCCATTTTGGATCGGTGAGTGTGTGCTGTCATCACAACATGCTGAACACGTGATCCAACCTGAAACACGCTTCATTCAAGAACGACTGATCATATGAACACATCCGTTTTTTAACAGATTTAAATAAATCTGTCACCTTCACACTTTAATGACTGAAACTTTAGAAACATTCAGTCTAAGATTTATAACATCTAAATCTGAATTTGGAGTTTAAATATGATCAAATATATCTATTTTATATTTATTTAGAGTGTTGAACCTCTCTCTGGACTCTTCTTCATGTGTCTCAGGTCTGTCTGGAGGTCCGGGTCACTGGATGTGGGCCGACGGTCAGCCAGTGTCCTTCTCCAGACTGAAGGGGGCTCCGCTGGGCCGCAGTGAGTCTGACGCGGGCTCGGACTGTGTGCTGGTCGAAAACCCCAGAAGCTGGATCTCTACGAGCTGCTCCCCTGAAACTCAACACAGATTCATCTGTTCAGCGCCGGCTCAGACTCACTGAGAGACACTCAGAGTATTTACTGGTACCAGTCGTGACGACCCCTGTGAATCTGTTCAAGTCATATTTAATGATACGTAACGATGCTGCTCTGTACATTAGTTTTCATATTTTTGTCATAATAAAGATGCTGCACAAACTGAAGTACTGGATCAGCAGCTTCACTCTGTGTGATGGAATATAACACGAGGTACCTGTACTCCACTTTATGTATTTATCTGAGAGCTTTAGTTTCTTTATTAATGAAGATTTTTTACACACTAACATATGAAGAGTTTATAAAAGATGTCGTCTTGTTATAAATTAAACGACCCAACAGTTTAAATAAGAACAGCTGAAACCATTAGTCCATTAATTAGTGGGTGGACAGAAAATTAAAAAACATTTCCTGGGTTCAGATTTGCTGCTTTTCCATTGAATCATTTGTAATAATTTTCAGGTTTGGACCAACTCCAACAGTAAAATCCTTTTACATTAATGCATGAGCCACAATTATCCACTGAGATCAGAGAGAACAGAACAACAGTCACAGTGTACAGAGAGACGCTTTGAAGCTCAGTGTGGTGCTGCTAGAATAAAAATTCACCCTCAGTACAGTTGTCATGAACGGGGAAATTAGCTATAGAGACCAAAACTGTTTTTTGTACCAGGCTGTAAACATGTTTATTTCTGCTGTGAAGTTGGACATTTGAACATGGGGACTTATGGAGACTGACTCACTTCTGGAGCCAGCCTCAAGTGGATGACAAGAGGAACTGCACTTCCTGACATGGCTTCACTTCACAGACATGAAGGTTGCTACTTGGTTACAATAAATTATATATTTTTTTTATTTATATACATTAATAACTTGACACCACGTTTGCTAACAGTAGCTAAACTTCCTGTAAACTGTTCTTTAAACTACATATAAATGTATGTTTCATACATATGTGCTTATACAGTAAATATGATGAACATATAAGTCACCACATCTTACAGAAGACGTTAAAACTCGTTAATTAATTAATTATTTAATCATATTCTTCATTAAACGCATCGTGGTTTTTTTTCCTGCTGATGGAAGTCACAATCAAGCCCGCCATCTTGTTTCCTCCTCAGCGCCACTGTTGACAGTTGCACATGCGCACTACGGATCGAGCGTTGACATTATAAACTTGTGATTGGATGATAAAAACGTCCTTCTTCAAGTTCAACCAATAATTTGACTCATTTCTGATTTTAATTTTTTGCTCCTGTTAACGGCTGTCACAAGCCCCGCCCTCCTCCTTCACACAGTAACATGTCTGGCGGGAGCCCGGGAAGAAGACACTGTGATTCCCGCAGGAATAATTTAAAATCTTTGACAACGAACGATATACTTAAACAAATATGGCGCCCAAAAATAAACGCGGGTAACACACCTGCGACACACACCTGACTGACACGGCTCGGACTGAAAGGACGCGGGAAGACAGGTGACGCTAGCAAAGCTAGCTAGCTAACCCGCCTCTGTTCTTAACGAACGTTAGCTTTACTTGTTAGCTCGGGTGTGCTAATGTACGGTTCAAGGTGCTAGTTTGAGTTGGTTTGCCACACAGCCAGGTGTGCAAGATACCTGCTTTAATGGAAACATTGAGGGGTGAAGTAGTGATGGTAGCGCGGCGCTGAAGCTTCGAGACGTGCTGAACTACAATTCCATAGAACCACTGCTGCGAAGCTGAGACGTATGACGTCCGAAGCAGCGACTGCTTCGTTGGAATGAATCACCTGACTGGTTCGCGGTCCAGTCAGGTCAGGTGATTCACTGACACTGCCTCGTAGTCTCGATTCTGACAGGTGACAGGTTGAGGGCCTTCAACACTTCATAACCGCTCTAACCTATGCGCAGCTTGGGGGTTGTCGTAGTACAGGCATGTCCAAAGTACGGCCCGGGGGCCAATCACAGCCCGCGGTCAGATGTCATGCGGCGCGAAGCTTCATGTTTATAACATTATTTATGGCCTGCTGGATTGTCAGATACTGTATGACTGTTTGTCTTTTATTGTCGACATGATGAAGCATCTGAAGCTTTAAGGACATAACTGCTGCTGTCATATATCTGTAGATGTGACACTGAATATGACTTTCTGAATGATTTTGTAGTGAAACGTGTTCAACTGAAATGTTAACAGACTTTGCATTACTCATAATAAGTCATGTTTAAAATGAACATGAGGTTCAGATTTGTATCAGCTTCATTCAGTTTAACGTGTTCATACAGTTTATTCTGTTATCTGACTCCAGATGTGAAAGAAAGAAGAACTGCTTTTAGATTTGTTCACGCCTGATTGGCTTAGATTTGGTTATATTGTCATTAAAAAATATATATAATTGTGACAATGAAAACAAAATTGTTATAGAACATTTGTATGTAACTTTTGTTGGTATTTTTAAATGTTAGTAGTGGCCCCCGGGCATCCTCACATTGTCAAATCTGGCCCTCTTTAAAAAGAGGGAGCACTGTGGACCAGTATGGAAATATGTCATGGCAACTGTGGATTCAAATTATGCTTAAAAAAAAAACAAAGTCTAAAATTAATGTTTAACAATATATAAAACTCAATTTATTCATTAACATTTAAAAGTGACAACAGATTTTGATTTTTTTTTTTTTTTGTTTAATAATTTTTTGGCTCCACCAACACAAATATTTCCACAACTGGACTGCACTGCTGTGGTGTATAAATCGCGATTAATCCAAATCATTCACCTGGATCCTCTTACTGAAGTATTATTGGGGGTTATTATCAGGGCTGTCAAGCAATTAAAAAAAATAATCTAATTAATTATAGATTCTGTGATTAATTAATCTAAATGAATCAAATTTTTTTTTTCTGTGAAAAGCATCCAAACATATTCAAACATGTTTCAAAACGGATGGCAACAAGCGTTTAAGGAGCATTACCGCCGCCTGCTGTGCTGGAGAGTGGGCTGAAGTTTCCTAATTCTACTAGAGGACGCAGCCCGATAAATCTGTTATTTTTTCAATAATTAATCGAAATTGCCAAAAAAAACAAAAAAACAAAGCGCTTTTTGACAGCCCTATTTATGATCTTATCTTTAATTTAAATTAGTTTAATTTACCTGCTTAAATATTAATATCTCTTTTATTCTTGCAGTTGGTGACTTTAATGTTGGAGTGAACAACAAGCTGAGAAGCTTGAAGCTGTCACTTGTCCACTTGTTGGAGCTACAGTCCAGTTCTGTCTTCAAACGGTCAGCAGAGGGCAGCACAACACCACAGGTACTCCTGATGTCTGCAGCAGTAATGTCTGTCCCTGATATCAGAACAAATAAAAAAACAGCTGGTACAAAAATGAGAAACATACATGACCATGATGTTGGCTTCTGGAGTTCACAAGAGATGATCCATACTTCTGGGAGTTATTTTGAGGAGTCAGCTGAGGGACAGTTAACAGGTTCATCTGTCTGATTTTAACAAGACCTAACGCCATGTAATATTTTATGCAATGATTTCCTGCTTTAGTTGATATCCTGTACCAACAATTATTATATTTCACTGTTAATGTGCTGATCAGAAAGTTATCAGTTATTCTTAAACCACTGTAGATGTTCAAAAGTTTTCAAATTTGAATGTCTTTGTTTTGTCTTTTTATTTTTTAATGTGCAGATATGTTATAGCTGATGCTGTCATTCATGACTCAGTGGTGTGTCTTAAAGCCAAAGGTAAGGAGGTCAAAGGTCAGTGCTGTATATTCAGAATTCTTCAGAAATGATGATTTGAATCAGAGTGAGTTTGATGTACATTTATAATGAAAAAATACTACTAAAAACAATTTAGACCATACATGATGTGATTTTTCTTTTATTCATATTTTATGACACGTTCATTTGGTAAGATCATGTCCTTCATAGAAAATCAGATGTCCACAGCAATTATTGCTTTTTGCTCATTTTCCACTCAATGTCAACAGATTGTTCAACAAAGTTTATAATAAAATGTAAAGTAAAAAAACAAACACGTATATTAAACATAATGGTAGCTCAGTAGTTCTAAACTAGTATTTGGGAGATGCAGGGCTCCTTGATCTCTGTCTTTGAGAAAATAAGCAATAATTTACCATCAATCTTAACTATTGTTTTATGTTATTTGTACTTGTAGATGGACAGAGACAGTTTGAAACTGCAACAACAAAAACAAAATAAGTGTATACCAAATGTTTATAAAAGATGAAATGACAAAGAAATACAAATAAAAACATATGTACATACAGTTATAACACCAGTTATAGCTGTGGGATTAGAATTTAACCCTGCATTCTGTCTGGTTATCAGTTACAGTTCATGTCTCAGTGCTTGTGTTGCACGTGTTTGTACATTGAACTACCCTATAATTAACTATGCTTATCTACATTAGCAGATAAATCAAAGAGGACACAGTTTGGTGAATGTGCCACATCTGCAACAGACAATAAAAACCCAGTGAAAAACAAATGTTTATAAAAGATTAAATGACATCAAGAATAAGAATATAAAGAAATATAAAGAATATAAAAACAAATACACAATAACATCTAGAGCTACAGGATTGGTGTTTACCTGTGCAATCTGTCTTGTTTATCATTTCCTCATGTTTTTTTATGTGTTTTAAATTCCATGATAGTTAACTGCCTGCCACACTCTTTTTCCACACTGAACAGTTCATGTCTCTGTTTGTATAATTAACTACCCAACAATTAATTAGCCTTAACTACTGTATTTGTACTGCAGATAAATAAATAGGACACAGTTTGGTGAATGTGCCACATCTGCAACAGACAACAAGACACCCTCAGAAAGAAGACAAAAATATTTAGAAAAGATGAAATAAAATGAATATAAGAACACACACACAGCCAGAGCTACAGGGTTGGCCTTTACCTTTGCAAGCTGTCTTGTTTATCTTGGGTTGTGTTTTTATAGGTGTGTTCGAAATTCCTTTGAAATGATCACTGCCTGCCACACTTCTCTCTCTTACTGTACAGTTCATGTGTCAGTGCTTGTCTTGCACTTAAGTACAATCCAATCCTAGTTGTCATACTGGATATCATAAGCAAGGGGTCCATTAATAGCAAAACCAAGGTAGAAAGAAACCCTTTCTGTGCTGTAACCACTTCTTATACCAGCTAAGAAAGCTGGACGAACAGGGATTTTCAGGTTTCCATAATTGGCAAACACTTCTCCTTGCTCAATGGTTCCACTGACTCGATGAAGGCTGTTGATGATGGGTTTGTCTTTAAATATATTTCCATTTCGCCAAAGTTGCGCCAAGGCATCACGGCGCATCTTTTTAAAATTCTCATCTAGTTGGGGTTTAGAAACAAGTCTCCTGAGTCCGTCTTCTTTCCCCAAGTAGAGGTGGGCAACAGTGTTCCTATTTGGAAACCGTGGAGTCAGGCGCTTGTAAGATGAGTTTCGAATTGCTCTCACATACGTCACAATCTCTGTGTTTACCTCAGTTGGACTCGGCCAGAATAACAGCAGAGCCAGGTAGTAAGGATCTGGGAAGAGATATCTAAGTCCTACATCCTGCAGAGTTTTCAAAAGTAGAGCGGAGAGGTCGCTGTAACGCTTCACATGTTTAGATTTTGGTTTCAGAAGGTAAAGAAGTATGTTTGACAAAATGTAGTTGATTGTCTCCTTTGTCTTTTGTTGTTTGTTGATAAATTGTTGTTGCTGTTGCAAGAATGCATAGCACTCAGTGATCCTCTCAATCTCTTCGGGAGGTTTGTCCAAATGCTGAAGAATCCCTGTGAATGTATCTGCTTGGTTCTTCTCAAGAAACAATCTTCGTTCTTCAACATCAATTTTTAGATTGAGATTAGGATTGTTTTGTTGTTCTTTTCTCATTTCCTCTCGTGTAGTGCAAAAAAGACTTACGTACTTTTTAAAATGACAACAGATGGTCCAGCGATTCTTTGAATCAAATTCAGAATCGTTTGCTTTTATATACGTGAAGTAATCGTCAAGAATTTCAAACGTTTCTTTTGCTTCAGTTTTCAAAGTGAGGAGAAACTGTTCATGTTCTTTGATGATCTCCACGTATCTGTTGTTGGTCTCATTGTCCTCCTTATGCACGCTAGTGATTGGGATAGTTTTTTGCAGAAAACTCTGCAAATACTTCTTCTTCATTGGATCACTTTCCTCAAAGAATGGCAGTCTGCCCAGTATCTCAAACAGCAGGAAAACAATTTCCAGCACGCCTACATAGCCATTAACATTATATGACCTTCTGGGATAGTCGTCTGACTCATCATCAGCAGCTTCCTCCTCATGTTCATCCTCTGTCCTTGCCAGCTCTTGAGCCTTTTTAAATGCTGTGATAGCATTAGCTGCTATTTTAATGTTGGTGTTTAAGTCTTCTGGATTGTGCGATGTCTCCTGTTTTTCTCTCTGGTTGTTAGATTTTAAATTGCTTTTGTGAATTTGCCCAGTTGTGTCAAACGTGTATGGGTTTTCTTTAATTTTCTTGGCCTTTTCAGCCCATTTCAGAGCCTCTGGGTAGTCTCCCTCTTTGATGTACAAATATCTCGCCAATGCCTGAGGAATAGATGCACTTGTCACAAACCTGGATGATGCTTTCACAAAGATTTCTTGGACAGTTTGCCTCCCTTGCTGGCTGTGGACTTTGTTTATGAGAGGAGAAAATGGTTCCCTCTCATCTCCATCTTTCTTGCGCTGTCTTTCAATCAACATTCTTTGAATTGAGAGCATGAATCTGTGTTTGACAACTCCAACGCTGAAGAACAGATCACAGTGAAGAACCTCCATAGTGATATCACTTACTTTTAAATTGCAGCTTCTCGCCAACTCTGCCAGACATGCAGAGGAGATGTAGTGATGAAGGATTCGGATTCCTTTGTATCCTCCCCATTCTTCAACTGTGTCAATGATGAGGAAATTTGAATATGGCTTCATTCTTTCCATTACACTGTCCTCTTTCCAGCGAATCATTTTCATCCCCAAAAAATCTTCACAGAGTGAGAGAGAGATTTCAGATTCTGCCACATGGGTGTTAAGTAAAGCTAGAAAGGTAAACAGTCTCGCCTCCTTTGAGCTGGAATCTATATTCTTCAGCGTGTTATGAGCAAGATCATTGATGTATTTTTCATCAAAATTAGTCTTCATGATCATGAAACTGTAGAAGTTTTCAGGTTTTTCGTGAGTTTCTTTGAGCTCTTTGATTTTTTTCAAACTCCTTCTGTTCTTCTGGTGTCAATGAAGCAGTAATGCATTGACTTTGCATTGGATTGTGCTTTTTGTATTGCTTTTGAGGGTCATGGGAACGAACACAGTGAATGATGATGACTTTGCAGTTTGGAGCGTCATCCACATCTAAGCTGTCCTCTACTGCAGCTTTATGTATGCAGTTCACAAGATCATGAGGATTCTCAGTTTCTTTTGAATCATCAACTAACAGCAAAACTGGAGATGGTTTCTCATTTCCAAGTTTCATGAGCCTACTGACTTGGATGGCAACTTCTGTCTTTGGCAGTGTGTTGTCTTTCAGCACAGCACATCTGAACTCTTGACGGAGATCCCACACCACATGCATTGCTAATGTGGTACCACCACAGCCTGGATGGTGAAACAGATTGAGCAGATCACACATGTTTTTTGAATCTCTCAGCTGAGACCTAATCATCTTCTTTACATCTTTATACTTGTCCCGCTTGACAAATGGCTTCTCTTTGTCTTTGTCACAGAAGTAGAAGTTCCACCATTTGACTTTGCCTCCTCTGTAGAATTCCTCCTCAACTTTGATTCTGAAGTCACTAAACTCTGAACTGTTTTCATCGTAGGTGTTTTCACACTGATTCAGACACAAAATGTCCAAAGCAGTCATGAAATCTTCATCCTTCTGTTTCAGGACAACAGCGCTGGAACCAGAAGAGGGAAGCAACTTTCCAGATGACTGATTGAATGGTCCCAGTGCCATTATCGTACCATTAATCTCACTTAGCGTTAGTTCATATATGGACAGACAGCCAATGTCAAAGTCACACTTTTCTTGTATCAGCTCTCTCCATTTGGAATATATGCTCTGAGATTCACAAATAGTGATGATGCTTTCCTCTTCAGTGTGTTTTATGAAAGACTTGTAGGTGTCAAAGACTGGGTCTTTCTCAGTGTCCACAGGTGAAAGTAGCAGGAATATGATGAGACTTCTTCCATGGAGAAGAACTTCAGGGTTACAAATTAATGACACCAACTGCTCTACATCTCTGCAAGATTTCCTCAGCCAGTCCCTATAGTCTAACTCCTTGTTCGAGTCACTATCAAGGTCATGTCTGCCATTGCAGAAGACCCAGCTGGTCTGTTTACAGAGATTAAGCTTCTTTATCACTGATTCAGTCTGTCCTTGATATTGTGATGGGTTATGCAGATTGGCCACCCTTGAATCTTTGTATGAATTACACAGTCCACCTGAATTGTTAGAGTTGGGATCAAAATCTAACACACAGAACAGTTTCAGCTTGCTCAAAAACTGGAGATGCTGCAGTTGTTCTGGACTGCTCTTGTTTACAACAACAACAAATCTGTCATAGTTGTCCAATGAGTTCCCACCACAAGTTAACAAATTCTTCAGTTTGTCACCCTGGTTAGCTTCTTTCTTCAAAACTTCTTTTGGAAGACGCTGCAGATCTAGTTGACCTTGATGAACAGTGAAATAAATGCATCATTTAGTAAAAGCAAAACAGAAAACACACAAAAGATGACGACTGGTGTTATTCTCCATTTTTCTTATTGTCAGTGTCTGTGTCTCTCAGCTCCAAGCCCATCGGTTCCTACTTCATACTACGTATGGTTCATACTACTGTAAATTTCAGATTCCTTTTTTAAAAAGGTTGAGTAATTTCCCAAAGCAGCTGCTCACTGTAGTTTTTATCAACCATGGAAATTTTGGGGGACTAGTTTCAACAGGAGATAAATCCACATTTGGTGCTCTGGTATTTGTGGCAGCCGGGACGGTGTGTTTGGGACTGAGTCAAAATATTGGAGCTCACCAGCACAGAGCAAGAAGACACTATCTATGATACACAGATAGTTCTTTTGGCGGATAAATTAAATGTTTTAGTGGTTTTGGTCTTTAGGGCTTGTTGACAGTAGTAAGTAGTAACTGATTTAATAATGTGACTCAGTATGTGTCTGCACGATACGACTGAAAATTCTGTTTTATTCATTACTGAGTAATGCAGGCCATCAAAGAAATACTAAAACAAAATGTTTTTGAAACAAATTATTGCAACTTCCATTTGAATACGTTTACATTGGTTGTCTTACCCATGCTCTTTTCCAGCTGACAGACGAGCTCACGCTGATTGATTTCCTTGAGAATGTATTTTGTGACTTGTAGGGCGTCCCTGCTTCCATAGTGGTCAGTCATTAACTTAGCAGTGTCCATGGTGTCCTTGCCCTCCAGTCTACTCACAGGAATAGGTGTATACTTGGATTCAGTGTATGCTTTTAAGTTGAAATGAAAACGTTTTAAGTCTTCTTTTGAGAGATCCTCTAGAGTTTTCTGGACCTCCACAGTGATCCTGTGTTCGTCTGGTGGGACTGTGGTCTGCAGGAAGAAACAGAAGTCAATATTTTGTAAATTTAGCACTTAAATCACACACATAAATCCTGAAGGTTCTTTATGCCTTTACGTATCCTAATAATTCACTAATAGTTTTTTCTTGTACTATAATATCAAAGGCTCTAATAATATTTATAATATTATTAATTAGAGTTGAGCCGGATACTCGGCTGAAACGAGTATCCGGTACGGATAAAGCACTTTTGCCGAGTACGAGTATTGTACGAGTATTATACGAGTAATATGAGTCAATATCTGTGCTCGGATTGAATGAAAATCCTCATTGGGTAGCTGACTGTGTCTGCGTTCACAGCGCCCCTCCCCTACACACATACAGATGTATTGTGTTGCTGTCTATTATAATGTGTAAAATAACAGGAGTTTTACCACCACAGTTTCTTTTCTCCTGGCCCCCAGGTTCTGTGGCTTAGCCGGTTGTATTTCCTCCTTTCCTCCTTTATCAAATGGCTGCAGAACTTTTTCAGATTCATTGTCCACCTTTTTTCCTGTTTTTGATTCTGGCTGTATGGTTGCTGTCGCCTGATCCAGACTCTGTTCATATTGAGTTGGTTTTGGATCTTCTTTTCGGTCGGTGCTGGTGTGAAGGATTGGTTGCAGTGTCGGCTCTGGTTTATTTTTCAGTCGATCAAGTTCTTTCAGAATCTTAACAGCAGGCCCATTTTTCAGCTCCAGATCCAGAAAATCCTGCTTCTTGAAGCAAACAAGGCAATCTCCAGACATGTCTTCCTCCTGGAGCTTTTCTGCATATTTGCTGTACACATTCACATGCTGCAGTAACCATTGGGTCACTTGCTCCTTTGTCCAATTTTCCACATATGCAGGGAACTGTGATTCATGCACTGATCCTTCTTTCAGACTTTTTAAATATGATGCGATTTTGACAGCAGGACCGTGTTTTATTCCACAGTCCAATATGTCTCTCTTTTCAAAGACAACTAAAACATCTCCAGACACTTCCTCTTCACGGAATTTGTCGGCACAAGTCTGATGAACTTTGACCTCTGTCACCAGCCACCTGTGGACGTCTTCCTTTGTCCATTTTTCAATTGGTGGTGGTTTTGTTGTTGAACGTTTCATTTTGGATCACCTAAAAAGAAAGTTCAGATCATTAAAGATTAAATAATTGAAAATTTGAGAAGATATGTTGTCTTAAGAAAGACAACTTCAACGTTAAAAGAAATGTCAGAGATATCACACCGTTGGCCTTTTTATGAGAGGTGGAAATACAATTTAAAGCAATTGCATAAAACAAAAAATAAAAAGTCAAGCTGGACATTTTAAGCACAATCAAAACAAAATCTGTAATTCAGAAGCAATTCAAATACTTGATTTGGATTTAATGATTTTCATAGAAAAGTATCTCAACAAACAGTAATTTTACCAGGATATTTTTGACATCTAACTCAGTAAAGATTTATTTCAACAAAACCAGAGTTGATGATTGTTGGAACAGTGGAAAGACTAACCAAGACATGTTTGAATGATGTGTGTTTTACAAAAGGTTAGCAAGGTAGTAAAGCTAGTCTAAGTTCAATGGAAGACAGAAATTTGAAGTCAGCTGTAGTGTGATGTTGTATTTTTCCGTTTTCAATAAGCAAAATAGGTTTAAGAATATTTCCTGTTTTGACCGTTTGAGTTTTTGTTTTACACTAAATGTAGCAAACTCGCCGCTTGTTCATATTTTGGTCATGGCAGTTGCAGGCTGTGACAGAGAGGATTTGTTTTGTGGGGAAACTGACATTGTTTGCATTTCATAGAAAAGTATCTCAACAAAAAGTTAATTCACAATTCTGTTAAGCAGACTGCCTTTCCCAGAGTGATTTATTCTGCATGTAGAGGAGCGTAGGTCTCTCCGTGTCGCCATACTTGTTACTATTTTATATGGTTGGTAGTGGTAATTTGGTAGCTAGATGGTATGTATGTATGTACATTGATGTTATAGCGTTATCATAATCAGCATGCAGTCAATCGGAAGTGGGAATTCATGTAAACACATTTCTCTGATAAATGATAAAAGGTATCAGTGTAAGGCAATCTTTTTTCTAAAACATACAGATAAAGCACTTTTGTCTGTTTAAAGCATACCAAAAATGTTTGGAGTTGGTATAATTTACTCCTAATGTACTGCAAACAAAAGACCAAGGTGGGGATGTGTCTCCATTTGATTTCTGTTTCTCCAAATATTCATTCCTTCAATTATTGCCAACTACTGCACTGCGCTGGTCAGCAGATTTAGAAAACTCTTCATACATCTGATTTTGTGAAAAATATGCACAAGCTTCCTATCCAGTCCCACAATTATGTAGAAATGCCCATTCAATGTCAAGGAGATCACTGCAAATAACAGATTGTGTTTCATAAGCAGGGCTCTCCAAAAGTCATTACTCACAGCTGTGGCTATTTATGGCACTCATACCACTAATTAATTTCACGTACCTATAAACCACCATCGTGGTGATATACACTACCAGTCAAAAGTTTGGACACACCTTCTCATTTAATGTTTTTTCTTTATTTTCATGACTATTTACATTGCAGATTCTCACTGAAGGCGTCAAAGTTATGAATGAACACATATGGAATTATGTAGTGAACAAAAAAGTGTGAAATTACTCAAAACATGTTTTATATTTTAGATTCTTCAAAATAGCCACCCTTTGCTTTGATTACTGCTGGGCACACTCTTGGCATTCTCGCGATGAGCTTCATGAGGTAGTCACCTGAAATGGTTTTCCAACAGTCTTGAAGGAGTTCCCAGAGATGCTGAGCACTTGTTGGCCCTTTTGCCTTCACTCTGCGGTCCATCTCATCCCAAACCGTCTCGATTGGGTTTAGGTCAGGTGACTGTGGAGGCCAGGTCATCTGGCGCAGCACTCCATCACTCTCCTTCTTGGTCAAATAGCCCTTACACAGCCTGGAGGTGTGTTTGGGGTCATTGTCCTGTTGAAAAATAAATGATGGTCCAATTAAACGCAAACCGGATGGGATGGCATGTCGCTGCAGGATGCTGTGGTAGCCATGCTGGTTCAGTGTGCCTTCAGTTTTGAATAAATCCCCAACAGTGTCACCAGCAAAGCACCCCCACACCATCACGCCTCCTCCTCCATGCTTCACGGTGGGAACCATGCATGTAGAGAGCATCCGTTCACCTTTTCTGCGTCGCACAAAGACACGGTGGGTGGAACCAAAGATCTCAAATTTGGACTCATCAGACCAAAGCACAGATTTCCACTGGTCTAATGTCCATTCCTTGTGCTTCTTGGCCCAAACAAATCTCTTCTGCTTGTTGCATTTCCTTAGCAGTGGTTTCTTAGCAGCTATTTGACCATAAAGGCCTGATTCGCGCAGTCTTCTTTGAACAGTTGATGTAGAGATGTGTCTGCTACTAGAACTCTGGGTGGCATTTATCTGGGCTCTAATCTGAGGTGCTGTTAACTTGCGACATCTGAGGCTGGTGACTCGGATTAACTTATCCTCAGCAGCAGAGGTGACTCTTGGTCTTCCTTTCCTGGGCGGTCCTCATGTGAGCCAGTTTCGTCGTAGCGTTTGATGGTTTTTGCGACTGCACTTGGGGACACATTCAAAGTGTTTGCAATTTTGCGGACTGACTGGCCTTCAGTTCTTAAAGTAATGATGGACTTTCGTTTCTCTTTACTTAGCTGATTGGTTCTTGCCATAATATGAATTCTAACAGTTGTCAAATAGAGCTGTCAGCTGTGTACCAACCGGACTTCTGCACAACACACCTGATGGTCCCAACCCCATTAAGAAGGCAAGATATTCCACAAATTAACCCTGACAAGGCACACCTGTGAAGTGAAAACCATTTCAGGTGACTACATCATGAAGCTCATTAAGAGAAGGCCACGGGTTTGCAGCGCTGTCATCAAAGCTAAAAGGGTGGCTAAAATATAAAACATGTTTTGAGTAATTTCACACTTTTTTGTTCACTACATAATTCCATATGTGTTCATTCATAGCTTTGATGTCTTCAGTGAGAATCTGCAATGTAAATAGTCATGGAATATATTTTCAAAGTCAGCCTTGTAGAATCTCCCAATAAAACAGACCAAGCTCTGTGCATGATTATCTTCTTTTTGCAGTCTGTGCTAGTCAGCCACCACTGCCTGACAAACAGGATGTGGTTTGAATACTGCATACTACACCCTAAATGTCGCCTGCTAATTCATTGAGCCATTTCCTGCCAAAGTATTTGTCAGCGAAGTAATAACCAAGAAGGCACCGCTGAGACAACTGACACATAGTTCTAATTCAGAATTTGAGATTCAGAAGTAATTGTTTAGCTTAAATACAAAATCCTATATTAAAGCGTGAACAACCAAATAATTTCTCACCTTGAGATGTCCTTGTTTGGATTTTGGCTGCTGACCATGTCTCCTGGAGCATGAGAGGTTTGATGATATACTGAACAGTGCACAACACGAGGTTTTGCTGTCATGAATACTGCGCTACGCAGTGAAAACTCTACCTTTCGTGTTGTCTTCATGCAAGTGATCACTGACCCATCTGAAACTTAAGCCCGTCCCTGCCACATCATTTCCTGTGAGTAGTTTCAAAGCAGTCACACCCACACACAGACCCATGAGTTCGAGATAAAAAAGAATCATACCTAATCATAAAACAAACAAAACACAAGACAAATTGAAGTCTTATGAAGTCTAAATGAAGAACTAATTTAAACTGGTTTTAAATGAGAAATGTGTAAAGAAGAAACACGTAAGATTAGCAAAGGGTTTTTCCTCACTCGAACCGAGGGTCTAAGGACAGAGGGTGTCACTCCCTGTACAGATTGTAAAGCCCTCCGAGGCAAAATGTATTTTGTGACTTTGGGCTATACAAATAAAATTTGATTTGATTTGATTACCAAAGCAGAAACCTGATGCATTTTAAGGCGTTATCCTGAGTGCAGTTTTTCCTGACTGTTTTTCCTCTACTCTGCGATAGTTCCTGTGTTGGGCAGGGCTGAGCCTCTCTACCACACACACAGGCACCAGTGGAGGACGAAGTATTCAGAGACTTTACTTCAGGAAAATAAAATACATAGTATAAGTCTTGCATTGAAATTTAAAATACAGTGAAGTACAGAAGTATTATCAGCAAAATAGGATTAGAAAGTAAAAATATGCAGGAGCTGGTGGTGGACAGATTTACATACATTTGAGTAGACTTCTCTTCAACAGTAGTTTTTCAAATCAAATGAAATCAAATTTTATTTGTATAGCCCAAAGTCACAAAACACATTTTGCCTCTGAGGGCTTTACAATCTGTACAGGGAGTGACACCCTCTGTCCTTAGACCCTCGGTTCGAGTGAGGATTCGATTTCAGTAAAGGGAGATGTGACTGCATCTTCAACCAATACCGTGCCTGACTAGGCATAACCCTGAAAGAGAGAGAGAAGAAGAAGAAGAGATTTGATTTGATTTATCTTTTTTCACCAAACATTTTTGGTGACATGTTTTGTTGTCACATCATCTGGAGAACAGACAGTCTGGTTAATCAGTAGCATTTGCTGAGCTGTATAATGTGTTTCAATGGAAATAAACATAATTTAGTTTATAAAAGTATATTTTTCTGTTGCTGTTTTCAGACAACTGAACAAGTATAAAATAGGGATTTTGTCGCAGATCATTATGCTACCTGTTGATGAGGTCTAGAGAGATATTTAGTTAAAATAGCATAACGGAAAATTGCTATGTTGGAGAGTTCCTGCAGGTGAGAGGATGAAATATAATTCAGGAAGTCGAGGAGTAGATCCAAGTGTTTAAATCTCAGAAGCCAAAATACTGCACAGCAGTTTATAATATTATATAATATTATATTATACGACTTAAACGACTTCACAACTCCACAGCAATCATTTTATTCTCCATCATGACAATCACAAGGTAAACAGAAGATTTCACAGCCAGGTTATACAGTCTACCAGGAATGTGCCTTGGCCAGCACTGTTTGTTGCCAGTTGTCAATGTTGAGCCTGGCTCAACCTTTTTTCCTGAGTCACTGTATTGGCAGCCCATTGTACATAGTGATCCCACTGAAATTAACGAGAAGGCTGCATTTTTGGGCTATAATCCAGTTTTACAGCAGACATTTCATGTCATTTTTACTTACTTCAAGACCTTGGTACTATAAAAGCTTCCCACTGGCATGGCTGACTGGATCACTTAAAGGTGTGTTGTGGGGTGTTTTGTTTTTTACCACTAGCTGCACTATAGTGCAACATTTTGATGAACAGGTCCCTGCTTTGTTTCTTAGCCATGTTAGCAGTTTGTCTCCATGGATGGCAATGTTGGTCTGCCAATTTACTGTACTTTGTGTTTAGTGCTAATTAGCAAATATTAACATGCCAACTCACTTAACTTTATCTAGAGTACTGTCATAGTGAGCATGTTAGCTTGGTGAAGTTATTATTTAGCTTAAAGATGTGTTTAAGTAGAGCCTGACAGAGCTTCGAGCACGGCTGTAGAGTGTTTGGTCGACGGTTTGATCCCTGCCTCCTGTCTGCATGTCAAAGTGTCTTTGGGCAAGATGCTAAACTCCAAATTGTTCCTGAAGGTGACAACGGTGTGTGTGAATGATGAATTACTTTCTGGTGAGCAGTTCTAATGTTCATTCATTCTAATGTTTGGCTGCCAATACAGTATAAGGATGATTAGTCAAAACATGATGGAAAATTTATTTTGACATTCATGAAACAGAGACAAGATTTTTTCTTTTTTTTCTTCTCCTGTTTTGTTTCGGATGGTGACTCTGACTCCTCTGTGTCTTCACTTTCAGCAGAACTGGTGTGATTCTGCCTCTCTCCTGTTTAAACGAGATAAATGAATTAATTACTTTAATGATTAGGAAGCAAGCATACAGTCATAACCAGACTGTAATCTGTTTTTATTGTATATAACATAGTGATGGAGATTAGTGTAAATAGTGGAACATGTAATATATAACAATTTAGGAATATTCTGTTTTGAGCAGCTTAATGTCAAGCTACATGAAAACAGAATTAGTTAAGCAAGTTAATCTTTCTTATTGCAATAAATACTTTTCTTACTGTTGTTGCTGTCAAGTTGAGCAGCGAGATCACGCTGATTGATTTTTTTGAGAATATCTTGAGTGACCTCTAACGCCTCCTTGGAGCCATAGTAGCCGGTCACTAACGTAGCGATGTCCATGGTGTCTTTACCCTCCACTTTGCTCAGAGGAACAGGGGGAAAGCCTTCTTTCTCGTGATGACGGAGTTGGAATTTAAAAGATTTGAATTTTTTTTCCCCCAAGGTTATCCAGCATGGTTTTAATTACCACAGATGGGTTCTGCAGAAACAGGAGAGGAATTGATGATTTGACTATTTAACAGTGCATCAGCCTTTTCTCCCTTTCATTTTTATCTGTTAGCTATTTAATCTTGTCTGTTTGGCAGATATTACTGGACAAGACTGTACAGGACATGCTTTTAATTGGACTACAGACACAGTGACAGTAATATTGAGTTTATTTTGAAGGAAGACAGCATAACGTTATTTGTATGTGATCTACAAACAACACTGAAGTTTTACCTCAGCTGTTTCGTTTGTTGTCCCTGGTTGTGTTGTTGCCTGCTCTTGAACAGTTCCCTCCTGTTCTCGAGTCTCCAGTGACAGATTTCCCTCTTGAGATCCTTCTTGTTCTGCGATGGTTTGAAGGTTGGGACGCAGTGTCTGCTCTGGTTTATTTTTCAGTCTATCAAGTTCTTTCAGGATCTTAACAGCAGGCCCCTTTTTCAGCTGCAGATCCAGAAAATCCTGCTTCTTGAAGCAAACAAGGCAATCTCCAGACACGTCTTCATCTTGGAACCGTTTTGCCTTTTTGCCATCGACCTTCACACGCTGCAGTAACCAGTCGGTCACTTCCTCCTTTGTCCAGTTTTCTACATCAGCTGGAAACAGTGACTCGTGTTGTGATCCTGTCTTCAGCCTTTCTAGATAAGATGTGATTTTGACAGCAGGACCGTGTTTAATTCCTAAGTCCAATATATCTCCCTTTTCATAGTCATCGAGACACCGTCCAGACACTTCCTCTGTAATGAATGTGTCTGCACAGCTGTGATGAACTTTGACCTCTGTCATCAGCCACTGGTAGACTTCTTCTTTGGTCCATGATTTAATGTCAGCTGGTTGCTCAGTTCCTGACTGGCTCATTTTGGATCAACTATAAAGGAAATAGAAACAGAATGTAGTATGAAAAAATGCCAGACTAAACCACAAGCTGATTTTTGTTTCCCTGTCTGACATCACCACTGTTACTGCCGAGGCACTGACGAACTGATCACAGTCTCACTGATTATAGAAGTTCAGATGCTTTGAGTGATGATATACTCTGCTTGCTTTTTCCACAACATGTTGCACAAACTGTGTTTTTTTTTGGGCCACATGGGGGCAGCAGAAACAACACTGACACATAATGGTGGTACTTGGAGAGCCTGACATTTTCTGAGACGATGACCGATGCTAAAATACATTAGCATCAGCAGTTCAGCTAGAGACAGTTCATACATGAAGCAGATTTATTCCTAATAATGAAATGAGAGAGTTCATTAGTTCAAAACTCATCTTGGATGTAGAACTACATAGCTGGCTGAAACAAAACATTACAGAATAAAAGAATACTTTAAATTACAGTTTATTTTTTATTATAAATGTTGTATTTTGATAGACATAGTCTATGTTTTTAAATATATTATTTAGAAGGAGCTTGTGGACCAGCAGCGGTCGATGTACGATAGTTTAAGCATCAGTTCCAGATCAAATCATATCAGAGAGTTTGATGCATTTATAATCAGGAAGGTTGTTTATGATCCATTTCTTAGATATATGAGAGCAGCATATTCCAATCTGATGGCTGGTGTTGTTCTAAATTTGTGATATTTGTGCCAAAACTTGATAACGCAACACCTGCTGCTCAATGCGTCAATGTTAAATAAATGATAGTTATCAATTATTGGCACTATGTACATATATTTGGTGATTTTTGATGTTTTCATGTGAGCGAAACTTTTTGTGTTTTTTGTATTCTACATCTGATCTGTACTTTTATTTTGAGCAGTAGTTGTTCTGTGCATTTCTTGAAGATACTAAAATGTTTCAATGTAACATTTAAAATAAGACAAGAATGGAAACAGTTATTTTCATCATGTATTTAACTACTGATCATTTTCTTCGTCAGTCCATCAAATATTTGCTGTAAAAAATATCAGAAAATACTGAAAAATTCCTGCTGCCTTAAAGTTTGTCTTAAGATGTGGGAAATGTATTTGTCTGTATTTTGTCACACTTAAATTATTACTTGATTACTAAAACTTTTGGCAATTAACTTTCTGATGGCTGCTAAACTTATTTAAAATATTTGATGTCATTGTTGAGTTTGACAAGAAAAAGAATACGATGTGTCAATGTTCAGGGAAACAGTTCAGGTTAAAACTTCCTTGTTTGAGAATAGTTCCCGCTTTTTAAAGCTGAAGAAATTTGGTAGAAAAACAACCAAACACAGTAGATACCCTGCAGCCTGCTGTCCTGTGCAACACCACATTATTGGTGAAAACATGGCAACAGTGCATTGTTTTAATCTGAAGTCAACAGGTAGGAAACATTACAGTACATACCTTCAGATCAGTTCAAGTCAGGATCAGCGATCAAAACAGAATTAAAGTTCAAACTCGGGCTCTGATCGAGCAGAAGAGATTTGTTAAATTACATTATGTGGATTATTCATTCTGCCTGTGTGCTCCTGATTAACGAGCAGAGAGAAAGCTGCAGCTAAAGAGACGAGTCTGTAAAAAATGTGCTGAAGAGACAAACAACATCCGGTCAGCGTAGATCATACATGCTCTTTGAATGCACACGCTTCATAACCACTAAGAAGCTTCTTCATTTTAGCTGCTTATGTGCAGAACATCATGCATGCAAACTCTGTAGGACCAATAAAAACTTTTACCACATATGAAAAAATAAAGACCCTGAACCTCAGACAGGAAACACTTTAGCTCAAGCTTTGTGTGGGAAAATGTCACAGCTAACAAAAGTGTGAATTATTTCTGATATGTTGAGTGAATGTTCGTAAAGAACATTTTGTATAATTTGTGTGTAACTGTGTTGTGTAACACGACAACAACCTCGATATTGGCAAATGTAATCCAGTGTTGATCAGCGATTTTATTGATACCAGTGTCATTATCAATTGTGCTTATCAGTCCAGAACTTTCTGTTATTGATTACTGATAAATGTTCTGTGTGAGAAACACAGTAGGCCTCAGCAGGCTTTGAGCATCAACTGTTTCATCTCCAAGTCTTAGCCGTGTTGAAACAAAGTAGAAAAGCTTCACTGTTAAAATAGATGACATGAGATTCATTTTATTTAGGTTTTCTTAGTCAAAGAGAGTCAGATTTGGTTCTTCTGGTCCATCATGACTCCTTGTTGACAGTTTGACGTCATTTCTTTGCGATGCGAAACAGACAGAAAAACATGCCGCCATTGTTCAAAGGAACTGAAGAGCTTGGAGACGAATGATTCTGATGGATCAGACAATTCAGAACCGATTCTTCCCCATCCACGTTCAAAATACAAATATCATGAAAACAAACAATGAAATAAAATGTTCCAGATCAAATCATATCAGAGTTTGATGCGTTTATAATTAGAAATGTTGTTAATGATCTTTTTCTTCTTTCTTAGACCCGGATATATGAGGGCAGCTTCTTCAAGAATCCAGTTTGAAGGGTGAGTATTGTTTTTAAAATTGTGATATTGGTGCCAGTATTTGAGTTTCAGTATTTATACCACAATAACAAACAGCTTAGTTGCTGCTAAGTGTTAAAACATGTTTATATTCCTCGAACTGCTCAATGCATCAAGTATTTTGGTCTGATATCCAGGACTACTGTGATACTTTTATATTTCACATCTGACTTGTACTTTTAAATCAAGTATAAGGTAAGATATCGTGTATTTCTGCATACAGAGAGTAAGTAAGAGAACAATCCAAAAAACCTGAAACTTTTAATGAAGTCTTTAATTATCGTACTTTTAATTGTCGCTGAAATGCAGATTGAGTTAATTGAAATTATTTTGGTGGCACGCTCCCGCCGTCACAAACTACTGCAGTACATTCTGAATTCAAACACTGGCCACCACATACTGTTAGTCTATACATTTAGTTTGTCATATACATCCTCCTTTATTACAGTATGAACACGTGTACATGGAAACTCATACATAATAAATAAAAACAGCTGTTTTTTTTCACGGATACTGGCTGAAGTTAAAATGAAAGTTCTGCCCTTCTTGTTGTCGTTCGTAACAGACCCTGAGTCATCGCGCTGCATTCACTTCACCTGGGAATAGTCGTACAAATCATTTCACAGTTTAAAGCTGCAAGGAAACGTTCAGACTCATTTCATGCCATGATGATGTAGTTTTCTGTACTTTGGTTGTTTGTTTGGATTTTTTCACAGTAACAATGGAAACAGTCAAAGAATCAGCTGAGCCGAGCTGGATGTTAATCATCGTGTTGTACCAGTAAGAAGCTCAGGACCTGAATTTATCGAGCGTCTCGGCAGCTAATCCGTCCTAACTAAGTAAATTAATTTAAAGTTGTCAACGTGTGTCAGTGTTGATGTTCAGGAGAGATCCTGTGACTTTTCTTTTTTCCGCTGTATCGAAAGCGGTACCGTTTTATTAAACTAGACAACCTCACAGTGTCAAGCTGCAACTCATGATTATTGTCAGTTAATCTGGTGTTCAGTCTTTGGTTAATTGATTGTTTAATTGATTGTTTAATTGTTCGGTCCATGAAATGTTGATCAAAACCAGGAAATATTCACGTCTGAGAGCTGAAATCAGAATTTGGGATTTGTTTTTAAGAAGATTTTTGGCGACTGATTTAATTGAACTAATGGCTGCAGTGGTTCTGTTGGACTCTGTTGGCTTTGTTACAGAACATTCACCTGATATTTCTCAGTGTTTTAAACAATGATGGACGAGCCGTGTGTTCAGATTGTTACTGTGAATTTTCCAACCAAGTTTCCAAGTTGAAAGTGACCTCAGTCCGTCTGCTTCATGTAAAGAGGGAAGTGTAAAACGATGTAACGTCTGGGCGGGACAGAGTCACATGATCTGTCCTTAGTTTGAATTGCAAACGTCTCATTGGTCAGTCATGAAGTCGGAGCTCAGGTAACCTTTAGCATCATGTTTTTTGCATATATCCTGTAAGCTACAGTACAGCAGATCACTGTCCGCACACATGAAGCCTTTAGCTACATAATGAAGTCGTTAAATATTTCAAACTGTCGTTTCTCAGATGGATTATGGGATGTTTTATGAATACAGGTGCAGATTTACACTTTGTTCCCACAGGATGTGAATGCAGCATTATTACAACCACTCACATAAAAACAAAATAACTAAAGACGTGAAATGTTCCTCAGTTTCCGTCCTAAAAGTGTCCTTTTGGCTCAAACATCAACGCTAGCTGTTTCCATGGTTACTTTATTATCTCGGACACAGAGACCTAACGAGGAGGTCTACGGTCTCCGTCCTGTCTTGTTTGCAGTGACCTAGCTGAGGATTTTGTGGTAAGGGTGGAGGCGGAGGGAGGAGGTGAACGCTCTGATGTCGCTGATGAGTGTGACGTCCTGGAGCGATGGCGACGAGGCCGGCAGGAAGGTGAGCTCGCTCACTTCACCGTAGGACGAGGAGGGAGGGTTGTCGGAGCTGTCGGAGCCACAGGAGGCGCTCTGCTCCGGCGGGTCGTTCTCCTCCACCCCGAAACCGACCACCTGACCCGGAAAACAAAGCAGGTAAAGATTCATCTCAACATTTATCGTGTGAGCAAGTTCATAGACTGGTTATCTTTTTCTCAAGTTAATCAAGTTGACCGCTGTCCTGCTGTGGACGGAGACGAAACAGATTTTAGACACATGAAAACATCAATATCAATATGCTGTATTTACAATATTATGATCAAATCAAATCAAATCAAATTTTATTTGTATAGCCCAAAGTAGCAAAATACATTTTGCCTCGGAGGGCTTCACAATCTGTACAGGGAGTGACACCCTCTGTCCTTAGACCCTCGGTTTGAGTGAGGAAAAACTTGCCCACAAAAAACCCTTTTAACAGGGAAAAAAGTGGAAGAAACCTCAGGAAGAGCCACAGAGGAGGGATCCCTCTCCCAGGACGGACAGACGTGCAATAGATGTCACGTGTACAGTCAACAAGTCAACAGAAACATTTTGTGTAATTACAATGAAAAATGACAATGGATTACAATGAATGATAAAATGATTACAGTAGCAGTGGAACCTGTGATAGAGATAGAGAGACACAGATGCACAGCAGCAGTAAATCATTAACTAAGTTACTATAAACTGTAATGGAGATCTGGTAACATTAATGACAGTAATAATATATGTAGTGGACGTCATGCAGGACCACAGCAGCAGTCACGATCCACGAGAACCTGCTGGACGAAAGAGCACAGAAACTCCGGGAAGAAGTTTAGTTAGTAAGATGCATTAATGTACATGTATGACAGACATGTATGTTTACAGATGGTGGTGAGAGAGAGAGAGAGAGAGAGAGAGAGAGAGAGAGAGAGAGAGAGAGAGAGAGAGAGAGAGAGAGAGAGAGAGAGAGAGAGAGAGAGAGAGAGAGAGAGAGAGAGAGGGAGGGAGGGTTTTCAGTAAAGGGAGATGTGACTGCATCTTCAACCAATACCATGCCTGGCTAGGCATAACCCTGAAAGGGGGAGTCCCCCGGCAGTATAGTCCTATAGCAGCATAACTAAGGGATGACCTGAGCCAGCCCTAACGATAAGCTCTATCAAAAAGGAAAGTCTTAAGTTTACTCTTAAAAGTGTTGACCGTGTCTGCCTCCCGAACCCAAAATGGTAGTTTGTTCCACAGAAGAGGAGCTTGATAGCTGAAAGCTCTGGCTCCCAATCTACTTTTGGAAACTATAGGAACTACAAGGAACCCAGCATTCTGAGAGCGCAGTGTTCTAGAGGGGTAGTAAGGTACTATGAGCTCTTTTAGATATGATGGTGCCTGACCATGAAGAGCTTTGTATGTAAGGAGAAGAATTTTAAATTCTATTCTAGATTTAACAGGTAGCCAATGCAAGGAAGCCAAAATGGGAGAGATGTGATCTCTGATCTTGGTTCCTGTCAGAACACGTGCAGCAGCATTCTGAATTAGCTGCAAAGTCCTAAGAGACTTATTGGAGCAGCCTGATAACAATGAGTTACAATAGTCCAGCCTAGAAGTAACAAATGCGTGGACTAGTTTTTCTGCATCTGCTTGAGATACAATGCGTCTGATTTTGGCAATGTTACGTAAATGGAAGAATGCAGTCCTTGAAATTTGTTTTATGTGACATTAAAGGACAAATCCTGATCAAAAACAACTCCAAGATTCTTTACGGTGGAGCTGGAGGCCAGGGTGATCCCATCTAAGGTAACTAAGTCTCTAGAGAGAGAGTCTCTGATGTGTTTGGGTCCAATTACAAGAACTTCAGTTTTGTCTGAATTTAACATCAGAAAATTGAAGGTCATCCAACTTTTTATATCTTTAAGGCATGCTTGGAGTTTAGTTAATTGATTGGTTTCATCAGGCTTGATCGATAAATATAATTGGGTGTCGTCGGCATAACAATGAAAATTAACGGAGTGATTCCTAATAATGTTCCCTAGAGGAAGCATATATAAACTGAATAGAAGTGGTCCGAGTACAGAACCTTGTGGAACTCCGTGACAGACTTTGATGTGGATGGAGGATTCATCATTGATGTGAACAAACTGAGAACGATCTAAAAAATAAGACTTAAACCAGCTTAGAGCGGTTCCTTTGATGCCAATTTGATGTTCCAGTCTCTGTAAAAGAATTTGATGGTCAATGGTGTCAAATGCGGCACTAAGATCTAACAGGACAAGTACAGAGATGAGTCCTTTGTCTGATGCCATTAGGAGGTCGTTTGTAACTTTGACTAGTGCGGTCTCTGTGCTATGATGCACTCTAAATCCTGACTGAAAATCCTCAAATAAACTGTTCTTATGGAGAAAGTCGCACAGCTGATTGGCTACAGCTTTCTCAAGTATCTTAGAGAGAAAGGGAAGGTTTGATATCGGTCTGTAATTGGCTAAAACCTCTGGGTCTAGAGTGGGCTTTTTAAGAAGAGGTTTAATTACAGCTACTTTAAAGGACTGTGGTACCCATATCCTGATAATAAAGACAGATTAATCATATCCAATAAAGAAGGGCTAACTAGAGGTAAAACATCCTTGACCAGCCTGGTTGGGATGGGATCTAAGAGACAGGTTGACGACTTAGATGAAGAAATTATTGAAGTTATTTGATGAAGGTCGATGGGAGAAAAACAGTCTAAATATATATCAGGTTTTACAGCTGTTTCCAAACTTGCTGTATCAGAATGCAGATCAGTGCCTGTTGAGGGCAAGAGGTGATGAATTTTGTCTCTAATAGTTATAATTTTATCATTAAAGAAGCTCATGAAGTCATTGCTACTTAGACCTAAAGGAATAGATGGCTCAATAGAGCTGTGGCTCTCTGTTAGCCTGGCTACAGTGCTGAAGAGAAACCTGGGGTTGTTCTTATTTTCCTCTATTAATGAAGAGTAGTAGGCTGCTCTGGCACTACGGAGAGCCTTCCTGTATGTTTTAAGATTATCTTGCCAGACCAAACGAGATTCTTCCAGTTTAGTGGCACGCCATTTGTCTTCAGATTTACGTGCCTCTTGCTTTAAGTTGCGAGTCTGCTGGCTATACCATGGTGCTAACCTCCTTTGTTTAATTATCTTCTTTTTCAGAGGTGCAATAGAGTCTAGAGTTGTTCGTAATGAGCCTGTAGTACTATCAACAAGATGATCTATTTGTGAGGGGCTAAAGGAAGCAGACAAGTCCTCTGCTACATTGAGACAAGTCATTGAATTCAATACTGAGGGAATCACTTCCTTAAATTTGGCTACAGCACTATCAGATAAACATCTGCTGTAGGAGTTTCTGCAGAAAGGCTTATAGTCCAGTAATATGAACTCAAAGGTTATTAAAAAATGGTCAGACAGAAGAGGATTCTGTGGACAGACTATTAGATGATCAATTTCAATGCCATATGAAAGAACAAGATCAAGAGTGTGGTTCAGACAATGAGTCGGTTTATTTACACTCTGACAGAAGCCAATTGAATCTAACAAAGAGATAAACGCAGTGCTAAGACTATCATTGTGGTTGTCCACATGAATATTAAAATCACCTACAATAATTACTTTATCTGTTTTAAGGATCAAGTCTGATGCAAATTCTGCAAATTCAGATAAAAATTCAGAGTAAGGACCAGGAGCTCGATATACTATAACAAATAGAATTGGCTGTAATGTTTTCCAGGTTGGGTGAGCAAGGCTAAGAACAAGACTTTCAAATGAATTATAATTTAGTTTAGGTTTAGGATTTATTAATAGACTTGAGTCAAATATGGCTCCAACTCCACCACCTCGACCAGTACTTCGAGGAATATGAGTATTACAATGACTGGGAGGGGTGGATTCATTTAAACTAACATATTCATCCTCCTGCAGCCAGGTTTCAGTAAGACAAAATAGATCAATATCATAATCAGATATTAATTCATTGACTAAAACAGCTTTAGAGGACAAGATATATTCTCTTATCTTGACGAGAAACAGTCCTTTCTGACTGAAGCAGTTCATTATCTTCATTTAACCTCAGATCACAAGTTGTTGGTCAAATCACAGCCTCGATCTGCAGCAACTGATGTTGGTTCAAACTAACGTTAAAACACTGAAATCACAAATTTACGATGAAGACGGCATGCAGGGTAACTTTTTGAGAACATAGATCGATGTAACGCTTCAGTTTAAAGATAAAGCAGTGAAAATATTGTAAATATGCGTTCCACTCAAACTGATTTTGATGTTTTTATGTGTCTAAATCTGCCTCCGTCCACAGCAGGACATCGTTTAGCTTCATACTGGTCCTCTCGTCATCGGCTGCAGGTAACACACTGACTGTGGATCAGAACCTCAAACCACACTTTCAATAACAAACTAACTCCTCGTTTGGTTTGTTAAATCTGGATTTGTCAGAGTGTGTTTCTGTTTTCAGTTCAGATGACATCAGTGAACATGAATACACTTACATGGACGCTGAGCTTCCTGCTGCTCGTGTTTCTGTGCTCCAGGAACCAGGAGACCAGCTCCTCCTGACTGAAGAGCTTCAGGGCCTCGATCTGCAGCAGAGACCACAGCAGGGTTAGAACCACAGAACCAGAACCAGAACCAGAGACCTGAAGCCACACTGGCTGTTCTATCTCGTCCCAAAGGTTTCTAAGCAAATTGTGGCAGGTGAGTTTCATTTTATTTCCTCTTGACATGATTATTTTTCTAGAAGTACGCTGATTCTTTGTTATTGACTCTTTTCATTTGGTGCGCTTCATACTGGAAACTTCTGGAACTAAAAGGGCGCCCCACCTCCTTGTTGAGCCGCTTGAAGACGTACTGCTGCGTGACGACCTCAAACCAGTTGCGGTCCACTTCCTCCCCCAGGTGGGCATCCTCGCACTCCTTCAGCTTGATGAGAGCTGTCACCTGGGTCTTAAAGGCCTCCTCGCTCAGACTCGCCAAACGCTCGCCAAAGCTGACCAGGAACTCCTCGATCTTCGCCTCGACGAACTCCGTGCTGCGAGGACAAACGAGACGAGTGTTTTAAAACAGGAAAAGAAATCCACTCTGGAGTCCAACGTACAGAAAACGTCTGCTCACCTGAACTTGGTGGCTTGTGTTTCCACGGTGACGGAGAATCCCAGCACCCCTGAGGTGTTCCTGCAGGTCGGGTACACCTGGTACCTGAAACGAGATCTTCTGATTAAAAAGAAACTTTTGATTTAACGTTCATGTTAAAGTAGAAATGACCAACACTAACCCCAGCGTCTCCTTCGTCCTGAGGAAGTCGAAGCACGGCTCCTCCATGTGCATCTGTGGGCACGGACACAAGTCAAATCAACTGAAACATCAAACATACGACTCGCCGTGTTTCCATCAAAATGTGTCGCAAAGTTGAACCATGAGGAAACAGCTCATCAGTCATGTGACCGTAGAGCATATTTGAAATTACGTTGAAGGAAACTCGACTCACCACCATCAGCTCCATCAGGGCGTGTTCTCTGAGGTTCTTCAGCCCCGACTGCAACACAAAGAACCGAGATTCAAACCCACGAACACGAGAGAACAATGAGAAGAAACGTGAAGGATCCTTCGCTTTAGTAAACGTGTAGAGGTGTGATGGTTTTTTCTCACCTGGTAGTAGACGGTGACCTCGGAGTTGGCGTCTCCTTTGTTGAGAGACTTGACCTTGCAGAGATGATGCGTCTGAGGCAACTCCACCACCCGGAACAACACGGGGACCTCTGCTGACAGAGGCTGGAACTGCAGCTTACTGCAGAGACACATGTACCTGATTGTTATGTGGAAACCTCACGTCTGAGTAAAACATGAAAGTAAAATGAATGAAGCGGAACACTCACTCAATGAAGTACTGCAGAAACTCTTTGGACTCCTGTGGGAGGAAACAAGGTGAGTGATCACACTGAGCTGGAAATGTTTCATAAGACCAAAGATCTCTTGTAACATCACTAACGTGTCTGATCTTATGAATGAGATGTAAAGCAGAGTTTACGTCACAGTCTGTCTGTTCTAAATGTTTTTCCACGTCACAGATGTCGGCGTGTCTCACCGCACTCGTGAAGTTTCCCTGCACGAGTCCCTCAGTGTACAGCTCCGCCTTCAGCCCGCTGACGAAGGTCAGGAGGTCGTCGACGGTCAGTCCCTTCATCACTGCCTGATACTTCTGAATGACCGACCAGCGGCAGTGCTCCAGGATCAACAGACGAACGTCCCTGCAGAGACAAAACATCAGTCTGAGTTCACAGTCAGACAAACACGGCAAGAAAACCAACTCGATAGGCCACTCTACTCTCTGACAGACTGACTCCATCGAGGTGGGTGAGAGAGTGAGTGTGGGAGAGGGAGAGTGTGTGAGTGAGTGAGAGAGGGAGAGCGTGAGAGTGAGAGAGGGAGAGCGTGAGAGGCCAGGAGAGAGAGAGAGAGAGGCCGGGGGAGAGTGAGTGTGTGAGAGTGAGAGTGTGAGAGAGAGGGAGGGAGTGAGTGTGAGAGGCCAGGAGAGAGAGAGTGTGAGGGAGGGAGAGGGAGACAGAGTGACGTACTTGCCGAGTCTCTCGGGTTTGATGAGGATGTTGAAGTAGGTTTTCTTCAGCTGCTCAGAGAACATGGTGAAGACGCCCGGCTCTGCGCTGAACTCAGCCAGATGATCCACGATCAGCTTCAACAGCAGCTGGAACACCAACCAAGAGGTACGTTTACTCGATTACTCTGGACTTAGTAACAGGATACATTCAGTGAAACAAGTCATGAACACATTAATAAGTTTATCTGTTGAACTTGTTTTCACCTGATGAACAGTCCAGTGTCCTCTCTCTTGTCCTGATATATAAATATCTGTCCATAGCTGCTAACTGTCTCAGACTGTGTGTGTGTGTGTGTGTGTGTCCTCACCGGCAGCTTGTGGTTGAAGCCCTTCAGTCGGATCACCAGTCCGTGCTCTCCGGCCACCAGCTTGTACTCCAGCTGAGCCACGTCGGCCTCGTAGGCCGGTTCCGCCAGGTTGTGAGCCAAGATGTTGACAAAGAGGTCAAAGAGGACGAGACTGAAAGAGGAGGAAGACACGGTGAACACACGGTGAACACGACGGACACGACAAGATAAATTCATCATCATGAATCAGTGACGGGCTCGTACTTCTCTGGACTCTTCTGGATCATCGGGGTGATCAGGTTGAACCGGATATAAGCTGAAAGATGGAGAACATCATGTGATCACGAAACATTCATGTCAGGTCACAGTTTTAGTTTCATGAAGCAGCAATGATTCAACTCATCCAGCAGGTGGCGCTGTTTGACCAGCTGAATCTGTAAACACTAAAAAAACATTCAGATACAAGAGGCCTCCTCGTCAGACACGTTTCATACTGCTTCATGATTGGCTGGTTGTCTAGGTAGGTCTCTCTTTTAACCTGGTTAGATCACCATGGTAACTGATGCTGCACACCGGACCTGTTCTGGAGGAGACAGCGTACATACACACAGCTTGTAGCAGTTTGCTCAGCGGCACTCTGGCAGCTGGTTGGACGTGCTACGTGTAAACTGTATGCATCACGTTACCATGGAAACCTACAGTCATTCAGTTGGTAACCAGCAACCACCTGATGATTAAAAGAACGCCTCTGTTGGCGCTCACACGGCCTCGGGCGGACGTGACACCTGGACTCACCTTTGGGGATCTTGAACTTGTTGTCCTTCTTGTACCACAGACAGCCTCGATCCGTGTTCACGATCCTGACGGGGAACTCGGAGTCCGGACAGTCAGACGTTTTCAGGGTGAAATCCGTCGCTGCAGAGCGAAGAAGAAGAAAAACAACAACAACCTGATCAACAGCTGAGCGTGACGGATCCATGTTTGTAGTTTTTAACTCTTCTGTGTGTGTTTGTGCTGACCGATGAATTTGTTCTCAGCAGGAAGGTGGAGCTCAGAGTTCAGTTCAAAGTCTGCTGTCCAGCGCTGAGCCCACTCCTCTGAGATGTCTGGTGAGACGAAACAAACATCCACAGAGACAACAGCAGCTTAACAAAACTGACATTTCACAGGTGAGTGCAGCATCAGCAGGATTTAACAGAAAGTTACATCATGAACATTTAATTAAAGATTCACGTCGTCGAAAGCATTGACCCTAGTTAGATCTAGAGGAATCATTTGGGGATGTTATTAATGAGAAACAGTCATGAGTAATTGATATTTTGGTGTGTGTGTGTGTGTGTGTGTGTCGTACCCTCCATGTTGTAGCAGGTACCAAACCATTTCTCTCTGAGCGGACAGTGACCTTCGTTCTCCGGTGACAGCAGCAGCAGATTCGCTCGGTCAGGAGTCAGCAGGGACAGAGCAGCACTGATGACCTGAACACACACACACACACACACAGTTCTATAAACGTCCTGAACAAAGACACAAACTGTCCGTTCACTCCTGTACGTGTGACCAGGTGTGAACTGAGGGGGGCGGGGCTTGGTTACCTGCTGGTCGTACTCAAACATGAGCTGGTCTCCGGTCAGGAAGTCGTTTTTAGGAAACAGCTGCATGTTCTCACAGATGTTCTCCACAAACTCGATGGGATCCGTCTGATGGTGCAGAGATAAAAGACTCGTTAACTGATTAATTAAGTTCATTATCACTCACACACACACACACACACACACACACAGTGGATTATCTGAGATGAGTGACAGCTGTGTGCTCGTCATCATAACGCAGCATTAACGATCACAGCTGATTGTTGATCACCTGCTGACACACCTGTGTGTTGTTATTTGGTTGTAAACACGTTAATTTGAGGTTCTTACCTGCTCCTGATAGTGAAACTCGTTCGCTTCGATCTTCTGAATTTCTTCGTAGATCCTGAAACATGAAACGAGACGAGGAGGCGTGTTTACATGTTTGCGTGTTTGCGTGTTTGTGTGTTTACGTGCACGTAGCGTGAGCATTGTTGGAGATTTTTACATTGGTGTCCTCAGTGAGTTAATGTGAAAAAAATAAACGTCTGGACACGCTGGAGAGACGTTAGGCTGAAGTTTAACAAACAAACAAGAATCTGGATGAGACTTCAGCAGGTCACGTGATCCGTGATGTTTAGGTCACGTATGAAGATGACGTGAAGATTTTTAAATGATCTAACGTACAAAGCAAAGACAGAGACGGAGCTGACCTCTGCTGTGGACCCAGAGTCTGCAGCATCTTCAGGTACTGGAACACAAAATGGACCACCTGCACAGACAGTGACGCGTTCAGGAACACAAAAAACTACAACAGTTTCTTATTGTGTGTGTGTGTGTGTGTGTGTGTGTGTGTGTGTGTGTGTACCTGGTAGAAGTTCTCGTAGCCCTGGTCAGTGAGGGTGATGGAGATGGAGAAGATGGAGTAGGTGGCGTTCTGGTCAAAACCCGTCTCGCTGTTCCCTCCAAACAGAGCCAGAGCCCAGCACCTGCACGTACACACACACACACACACACACACAGTATGTAACATCACTCAGTAACTATGATAAATAAAGTAATCAGTTTATTTGTGACTCACTTCTTCCTGAGCAGTGACAGGATGCTGCCGGTTCCTTCGTGTCCGATCAGCCACGAGATGTAATGAAGAGGTTTCACCCTGACAACACACACACACACACACACACACACACACACACACACGCGTGCACACACACACACCACACACACACACACACACACACACACACACACACACACACACACACACACACACACACTGTGTGACTCGCCGCAGAACATCACAATCAGATTAAAAGTAATCTGGATACTCTGAGTACGGGTTGGACCGGACTCTGACTCACCTGTAGTGTTTCCCCTGCGGTGGGACGGCCCAGCTGATGGTCAGAGCGTGAACCTTCCTCACAGGAACCACTGCAACACACACACACACACACACACACATATTAATGTGTCAGCAAGTCATTTTCATGAGATCATAAAAACAAATTTTACTGAGTCCGTCGTAGACCAGGTCCTGGTCATGTTTGTGGATCAAAGACATCCACATAAACGTTTGTTCTCAACTTGAATCAGCGTCTGCAGATTAATTCATACCAACATGTTCTGTTCATCTAAAGTTCAACACGATATCAGATCAATGAATTGATCAATAATCTACATTTCCGTCAGCTTCACCTCCATCTTGACTGGAAGGAGTCTGCAGTGTGTTCTGACTGCAGCAGGTGGAGACAGCTGGGCTCCACCCTGTCTGTCCTCTCCAGGCTGCCACATGGTCAACATCCACACACTACATGTTACACTCGCATGAACACGCCTCATTGTTTCTCTCTCATTAAGTTATTTGTGTTTTTTTGAGTTATTAAATTATTTTTGCCTTCAACCTGCGTCTCCCCTTTGTATTTGTCAGAGTCGGGTCGTGACACCGCTGAATATTTTTAATGAATACCGAGCTCAGTGGCCGATTGATCTAATGTACATTATGAATAACACAACTAATAACAATAACAATAATGATGATAAAACAGTGTCTGACCTCTGTAGAGTTTGTTGAAGGCCGGTGTGTCAAACGGCTGCTGGAGGTCAGAGAAGTCAGCTCGAGGTTCACCACTGGAAACAAAAACAAAACAAAGAGTTCATTTATCTGATCAGTCTCATGTGATCTCACCATCATCATCACCATCATCATCATCATCATCATCACCACCACCATCATCATCATCATACCCAGAGTTTTATACTAACAGGTGTTGTGTGTGTGTGTGTGTGTGTGTGTGTGTGTCAGTGTGATGACGTCTTACTTGTTGGGGACTTTGATGAAGATCTCTCTCACCCACTGCTCCAGAGTGTCCAGAGTCTCTACACAACACAAACACTGTCAGCCTCACACAGAGCAGTGGGGGTGTAACACACACTCAGTTACAGGCTGCTGTAAACGCCAGTCAATATGAACATGTTGTGAGTTTGTGTGTTTACCTTTGGACTGAACGGCGAGCGTCATGTAGTGAGCAGAGTAGTATCTCCTCCAGAAGTGTCTCAGTCTCTGGTAGGTGTTGATCTGCTTCTCTCTGGGCTCGTGCTTTAATGTCTGAGCGTTACCTGACAGGAAACAGACGTTCAGCAGCGTCAAACTGAAGCTGTGACTTCACTCACGTGTGCAGGCTGGATGTGAGTCGGTCTTACCCCAGCAGAACTTGCTCATGGGATGTCCTGGTTTGGCCAAACTCCCGAACAGCATCTCCTTACGATGAGAGTCAGACGGCCTCGCTAACTGGTACTCTGACAGGAAACCAGTAAAGACACACGGAGGCAGACGGAGAGACAAACTTATTTTAGACCACGACGATGCTGCAGGTTTAAAGTGTCTCAGTACAGACGTGACGTGACTCACCGCTGTCCACGGCCTCCACCTCTCTGTCGATGGCGTCTTCTATCATCAGAGGACAGATGAAGAACTGAGCCCACCTGATGATCAGATCAAACAAGATTTAACCACAACAAAACTACCACGTTTATTTTTATTATTTAACTTAAATATTCAGTGATCTGTGTCTGTCGCATGTATCTATTTTCTCAGTACATTCATGCAGCATGAATGTTTGTGGGGAACCACGAGGCTGCTGAGAGAACATCGGTCGACCCGTTGGTGAGCGGCTGAGCGCTCGTGGTCATCGTTAATGAACCGGTTGACCTCCCATCAGAGAGCCAGATGGCCCGTGAAGACCTGCCATCAGGACGCCGGCCTTCACGGCGGGGCGACGCCCAAAACCTCATGTCCTGACAGGAAGTTCCCCGTCACTAACACTCAATATCGAGGCTCCGTTCTGGTTCTGGAGTATAAACATCTTGGTTTGGACGACAGCCTCACCTGTCGAGCGCCTCTCTGAAATACTTCCTCTGGACGTCGAACTGGAAGATGGTTCTCTCGCAGTCGGTGGAGGCGTTGTCGCTGCCGCCGTGCTTCTTCAGGAAGGCGTCGAAGCCGTTCTCCGCCGGGTATTTCTCACTGCCCATAAACACCACTGAACACCAGAGGACAGAGATGAATCATCAGACACACCAACAGAGAGAGTCGAGCTCATTTTCTTAAAGTTTAGAACCTCTCCTCTCAGGTAGGAGGTCGCTGTTTACCAAGACGCCGCGTTCACGCCATGTCACGACAGGACAGCACTGATCTGACAGTGTCGACAGACGTAACATTAATTTGGCCACAGCCCAAAGAAACAGTTCAAATCAAGTTTTTGTGCAGGATTCAGTCACATCTAGCTGTGTAGGTTTGGATTGCACGCCCACGTTTCACCTCCTCATTGCCAGCAGTGACCACAAAAAACATCAAAGTTCATAGATCCAGTGTGTGTTTGGTTTGTCTCCTCTGTAGATATAAAAGACTGTTACAGTAACACGATAATGAAAACAGAGTTATGAAGATTATATTCTGTTAATCTGACACTCCTTTAACAGCCTACGTGTATGAAGATATGAACATTGAGTAATACGAGCTCTGCTGTCAGCTCATTAAAGATAAACGACGACGCTGAAAAGATTCCTGAAGTCTGATCGAGCCGCTTTGTCACGACTTCTCCGACCAACAAACGAGTTTCAAACTAAACACACACTGACGTTTACGTGAGCGATGTGAGTCAGCAGTTAAAACACGACGACAACAACAACAACAACAACAACAACAACAGCAACAACAACAACAACAACAACAGCAACTACAACTACAACAACAACAACAACAACAACAACAACAACTACAACTACAACAACGACAACAACGTGTGAATCTGTCCAATCAACAAGCACGATGTGGTCAGCTGGCTTCTGTCAGACTCACTGTGTTCCAGGAAGTGGGCGAGGCCGGGCAGGTCGTCCGGGTCACTGAAGCTCCCCACGCTGATGCACAGAGCGGCTGCTGCCTGCAAACAAAACAAAGTCCACCTTAAATCCAGTTCAAACCTCAGAGGATGAACCTCAACACACCTGGAGTGGTGACACACAGCAGGAAGTGAGACCCTGCAGGTGAACACACACTGCTGAATCTTCATCACCTGCTTCTCGGAGCTCCCTCTCTTCTTCTTCGCTGCGTTGTCCTCGTCCAGCTCATCGAAGTCGCTGTCCTGCTCCTCCTCTTCATCTTCCTCCTCGTCCTCCTCCGACCCCTCTCCAGAATCCCCTTCTTCCTCACCTTCCTCTTCCTCCCCCTCCCCGTCCTCCGCCTCCCCCTTGTCCTCTCCGCTGTCCTCCCCCTTCCCATCAGCGCCGCTGAAGTCTGAGATGAGGAGCGCTCGGAGGCCGTTACTCAGCTCGATGTATCTGTGGAGAGACATCGTTTAGAGGTTAGCAGCAACATCTCACTGTAACATCAGAAAAGGTTGTACTGTAGTCGTTGTGTTACCATGGTTACCAAATAATCTAATATCATGCATGATGTTGTGCAGCAGATCATAGACCACACATTGAGCACACGGATCGTGCTCTCTGACCTCTCACCTGTATTTCTTCGGGTCGCTCGGTGATTTGATGATCTCCGGGTCTCCCTGATCTCCTGCAGCGACTCCTCCTCCTCCTCCGTCTCCAGCATCCACCTGAGTCCTGACTTCCTGTGGAGGAGGCTCGCCCTGGTCTGGGGCAGATACCGGTCCCGGCACGCTGCTGCCACTCGCTGACTTGTTGGTTTGAGGCATTTTGACGGAGTCCTCTGGAGACACGCGTGTTAAAGAACATACATGAACTACACGTGATGCTGCAGCTGCACTATAAGCACACACATGTGGACACATCTGTGATAATATTTCAGACAATCGATCACAGCCTGCGAGCGCGACCTGAGCAGAACCACACTGACGCCCTATGTCTGAATGAAGCTGAAACAATTAGTGAATAATTAACGAGTCAATAAAAATGTTTGATTCATTATAAATGAAATGTTTTGTTGTGACGCTGAATATAAACATTTAGTTTTAATCAAATAAAACAATTAAAAAACATTTCAACAGATTTATTTGTAAGTAGAACTTTATCAAGTCTGAATTCTTTTATTGAACAATAAAATGTAGTCCACGAGCTCACATGTGTGTCTTCAACAGTCTCTGTGTGCTCTGGGCTCTAAAGTGTGGTCCAGGTACAGAAATCACCTGTGCAGGTAGGGGGCGTGGCCTCAATAGCCCTGCATGTGTAATAAGGAAAAGATATTAAGTGTACCTGCATGAAATCTGTTTTAGTCAAGATGATGCTAAAATATATTTTCCACAACTATATTTAAGTTCACTGTTAAAGGGCCGAGCTTTAATTTAGTAAATTCACGTTTATTTACGTTCATTCGTGTGGAAAGTTTCCAACTTTGAAAATTCCTGGAATTTTGCAACTCTGTAAGACGTGAATAAAAGCTTCTCATCACTCTGAAGGTAACAGGTGGTCTGTGTGAGGAAGTCAGAGTCAGCGTGACGATGTGATCGTGTCTCTTTGCTGCAGACGTCACCGGACCGACTGGTTCTGAACACTGTGCAGCGTTTCCCCCCTTGTCATTACTACCTGTGTGTGTCCAGAGGAGCAGAGAGAGGAGCAGAGAGAGGAGCAAGGAGAGGAGCAGAGAGAGGAGCAGAGAGAGGAGCAGAGAGAGGAGCAAGGAGAGGAGCAAGGAGAGGAGCAGAGAGAGGAGCAGAGAGAGGAGCAAGGAGAGGAGCAGAGAGAGGAGCAGAGAAAGGAGCAGAGAGAGGAGGCAGGAGAGATGCAAGGAGAGGAGCAGAGAGAGGAGCAAGGAGAGGAGGCAGGGAGAGGAGCAGAGAGAGGAGCAGAGAGAGGAGGCAGGGGAGGAGCAGAGAGAGGAGCAGAGAGAGGAGCAGGGAGAGGAGCAGAGAGAGGAGCAGAGAAAGGAGCAGAGAGAGGAGGCAGGAGAGATGCAAGGAGAGGAGCAGAGAGAGGAGCAAGGAGAGGAGCAGAGAGAGGAGCAGAGAGAGGAGCAGGGAGAGGAGCAGAGAGAGGAGGCAGGGAGCAGGATCTAGAGACTTTTCCACAGTGAGTAATTTTAATAAAATTCATTATGAACTGATTTCTGGCCTCAGCCTCATGATTTCCAACAGCCCAGAAAAATCAGACGCTCACAGGCTGATGGAGGCTGATGGAGGCTGATGGAGGCTGTGTCCTTAAGTCTGCTGACTTGGAAATAAATCAAAGCTGTGAGTACATTTCTGTGTTGTGACATTAAATGTGTTTTAATATTTTCTACAGATAAATGCTGAGAGCAGAATAATAATAATAATAATAATAATAATAATAATAATAATAATAATAACAACAATAATAATAACCTCTGCAGTCAGGCTGGATGGACCACATACAGCATCTACACCTGGATCAGACTGTTATTAATGTTATTATGTATTTATATATTAATATATTATATTTGATGAGTGCCAGACATCAGCTGTTTCTGCAGTCACACTGAGACGGAACATAAATGTCTGATTTCACTGACGGAGTTCGTAGACCCGGTCTCTCCTGACACCGGCACGTGCGGGTCACCGGTGAACGGAACCGGCCGTTAACGTTCAGTTCGCTCGGTTAGCTGCCGTTAAGTTAGCAGGCTAGCTGTTAGCGCTAACAGTGGTTACAGGCGGTGAGCTAGCTCAGTTAGCCACTCTGTGCTACAACTGACCACGTCCTAATCCGCACCTGGAGACACTTTACGACGCGGGAACACACCTGGACGAAACACCGGCTCTGTTAGCTCTGTGTTAGCTTCAGTAATCCGGTAACACCGCCGTTAAACAGCTAGTTAACGAACAGACGGCTCGTTCAGTCTGACCGTCAGCTAACCGGCTACACCTGAATGTGAAACATGACACCACCTCAGCTCGGTGTGCCTTACCTGCACGTGACGGGACTCACCTTTGTTTCAGCTAGCTTAACGTTGATGAAGTTTGGAGCAGCTGCCGCCTAGCCTGGCTCAGCTAGCAGTTAGCCCAAAACAAAGCCTGTGATTGGCTGAGGCGGACGAGGCGTCTGATTGGTCGAATCTGTGACGACAGAGAGAGTAAAGTTTGATTGACAGACGCTGAAGTGGGCATGCGCAGTGGGATTTGTAGTTCTGTAACTGTGACACGAATCAATAAAAACTACAAACACGTCTTATTTCTGATATAAGAATATATCTGATTATTTATTCAGTTATTATTTCTAATTACTCTGCTGTAAATCAAAACAAGTTTATGAAGTTAGGTGGTGACACTCGTCTAGTGTTTATATCATAATATCAGGTGGATTAAAAAGTAATAAAAGATAAAAATATATGAACAATCTGTATTTAAAATGAACAGTGCAGGATATTTATCAAAACGTAGCAGTTCAAAGATGTTAAATAATAATAATAATTCTGCATATTTGTCCTGGATGTATTAATAGAGTAAAGATAATAATAATACATTCATAATAACGCCTCAGTTATCTTTATATGTACCATTAACCTTTAATATTGTTCTTTTTACTTCATTTATCTGACAGCAGCGGTCAAGATTTAATAAAACTGCATACAAATGTTTTCTGCATATTGATGATGAAGTTTTTTACAGTGTATGTTGTCCATGAAGTTTTTTAAGACAGAAATAAAACGACACATTTTCTGATTAAAGATTGTGATTTTTTTTATTATACTAAATTGCATCTATAATATACAAACATTCACAATATTTTGTACAATCACTTTGTGCTTCTCCCCGAACAGGAGTGAACTGTAAGACGACAAGTTTACATAAACTCTCTATATAATTTGTCCATGGTTTACACTGCATAAAAATAAATTCATACTCAACACCATCATAATTTCTAATTCTATCATTTACAAATTCACTTTAAAAAATAATCATATGAAGACAATGTCGATATTATTGTATGTTTTTATCAATCTGAAGACACATGGCGGGGAGTTACACACAGAAACGTGCGCCGTGGTAGCTATATAACAATTTGGCAGGATATTTTTATCTTCTATCGTAATATTTAATAATAAATGCACAAACTTTTGTTCTCCTCGTTCGTAAACACACACGTACTGTATCTCAGCTGACTTGACATTATGAAAATATCACACTTCCGTCAAAGATACTGTACACAAACACAAAAACCCTCACGACTGAACACGCCATAAATATCATGATAACCATATGCAACAATGTTGGCTCTAACATCACACACACACGCACACGCGCGCACACACACACACACACACACACACACACACACACACACACACACTCATGTAGGAAACACTGCGAACATGACGGCTACGTGACTACACCTGCTAAAGGGGGAGGAGACCCACGTGCTCTTCAGTCGTCAGCTCTGCTCACGTGTGTGAGTATAAAACACCGTCAGGGTGGCGTTGGTTCATCGGCCAGTGCAAAAGCTGTAAGTCACCATGAAGCAGGGCTGCAGCTCAGCGGCAGGCTGGGGTCGAGTCTCTGGCAGTCTGGAGGGGGGTCGGTCTGATCTGGGTCATGGACCTGCTTCGTTAACTTGTCCAGTCTGTTGTTGCTTCTTTAGTCTGAACACTTTGAAACGGACGACTGGTGACAACAAATCAACAAAGTGTGTCAGATCTTCAGTGGAGCTGCAACAACAGCTACTGATGAACTATTGATGAATCCATCGTTAATGTTGATTTGTATGTCTAACATTCAGAGATTCTCCTGCAGTCATGGACGGACTGTGAGGACGCAGACATGTAAAAGGCCCAACACGCCTCCTCCTACCTGAGAGCAATTACCCAGACGACTAAAAGAGACACAAAGTTTGAGTTCTCCACTGTCATTTGTGTGTCTTTGTAGTTCTTTTGTCTTATTTTGTGATAGTTTTGTCGTCATTCCAAATCGATTTGGAGACATTTTGTGTCTCTGAAGTGGTTTTGTTTTACTTTGTGATCAATTTGTATCTTTTTGTAGTCATATGGTGTCTCTTTGTAGTCGTTTTGTGTCTCTTTGTGTCTTTTTGTAGTCATATTGTGTCTCTTTGTAGTTGTTTTGTGTCTCTTTGTAGTTGTTTTGTGTCTCTTTGTGGTCATCAATCTAAAAAACACCACAAAACAGAGGCAGAGATGAAACATGGCTGGTACATCGCTGACACGTAGCGATAAATTTGTAAGAACAAAGAAGTTCTGCGAGTAAACGAGGAGAGAAAGCTGACGGATGTTTTGAAGTAGTAATTTTGCCCGTTGATGTGAACACGCCGCACGCCTTCTTCTTCTTCAAAGCTTTGTCACTCTGTACGTCTCGTACACACTGACTGAGCTCTTACATTGTGTTAACTGACGGCCATCAAAGAGGCAGCAGAACGAGGCGCCACAATACAACAGTCTGTCGACATGACAGCACGGTCGGCTGCAGGCTGTCAGAACTGATGTTTGCATAACGCTTCTGATATTTTAATTAATTCATGTTGAGCTGAGAGGACACGGGAAATAAACGCCGTGCTCAGAAACGTGTCCTTCAAATGTTCAAATCTGGAAGTCAGACTTTAAATTAGTTTTGTGTTTGTCACTGATAAACTTTCAGGAGTTGAAGTATTTAAGATGTTGTCAGTTAAAACATGCCAGAAGACCTCCATGTCTCATATTTCTGACTTAGCATGTCGTGATCTGGATCTGATGATGCTGCGAGAAAAATCTCTCATATTTATTTATGTCGTAATTCTGAGATGCAGCTTCTGTTCGTTTGCATTAAAACTGATAATTTGAGGAGCTGTCACACACTGTACATTGATTTGTTGATACCAACATTACATTCTCTGTTTAACTCAAGAACACTGCAGAGAATCGGACTTGTGTTTTGGACTCGACCCGCTCCTGTTGAATCTCTGACTCGCATGATTTGGGCTGCAGCCCTGTCTGGGAGTTGTGCATCGGTGGTGTAGCCCTAAAGCGTCTTTCAAGCCATAAACAGCACAAAGTAAGGCCAGTAACAGTTAGTGAGCTATAGGCATATTGTATTCCAGTTACTAGCTATCTGAGAAGCAGCCTATCGGATGGTTTTTTCGGCAGGTGACTCAGCAGGTGAACGACTGCGACCTGTAAACTTGTGAACATGAGCAGCTGCGGTGCTGTAAGTTTGTGCTACACTTTGAGAGGAGAGGCAGTGCTGTGCTTACCTGTGGACCCCGCTTCACCTCCTGCAGCGGCACGCTCCAAACTAAAATCACATTTGGCGTCCGTGTGTGTGTGTGTGTGTGTGTGTGTGTGTGTGTGTGTGTGTGTGTCAGCTCTCTAATCTTCTGTATGTTGTGTCGTCGGTACATTTAGACTTTATATGTCTACATGAGCACCCTCTGTACTGATAGACTTCACGTGATGCATGTCAAATGACGCAGTGCTTCATGAGCTCGCTGATGAGCGCTGCACTTTAGCTTTCAGGGATATTCATTAATGTATTCATTCATCTGTTTTAAACCGTCTTCCCAACAACCTGTTGCATCTCTCATGTCTCTGTGACATAACGGCCTCATCTGCTTAAAGACATTCACATCATGAAGAAGCATAACTGCTTTCTTTTAAATCACCGTCCTCTGTGACAGAGAACAGAGAAACAAGGAGAACCTCTGTAACCGACGAGTGCTAACATTTATCCGCTGGCTAGCGTTTTAGCAGTTCGTTGGTCAGCTGCAGTGGTTCGGTGACCTACGTGTGGCGAGGAGGACGCATGGATGAACTTCCTGTATCTTAGAGCGTCTTTAAGCAAACCGGTCACGTTTTGTCACAGCGATATGATCGACAGGCCAAATGAAAGAGATTTAGTCTGGAGCGCACTGCCACCCTTACTCCTCCGTCTACATGAGGGCCAACATCAGGTACCTGGGGAAGGGATCGGCATGGACTGGCTATATAAATGTGAGTTAGCAGAAATCGCAGTAGGCGTAGTGATTATTGACTGCTCACGAACATGGACTGAAGCAGGGAGAGAGTGTGTGTCGAGGAATGTTACAATAGTTAATCTGTTTTTTTCTTTTTCTCGAGAGCTTGGCGAGCGGACGAGGCGCCGGCGGAGGAGACGGACGTCGACCGGCGATCAGCAGCACTTCTGAGGTAGCTGGGCGGGCTTGTCGGTCAGTCTGGTGGTCTTGGTGCCGGGAGCCACCGGCGCCTCCACGTCAACCCGCTCCGACATCTTCACGCAGATGATGTCCACCAGACGCTCGAAGACCTGCCGCACGTTGATGTTCTCCTTGGCGCTCGCCTCGTAGTACTCAAAGCCTGCAGGAGGAAACACGGAGAAGAACGTAACGCTTCACGACACACACAGTCACACAGTCACACACCAACAACCACCAACAACCACCAACCTGTCTGTAGTCTAGTTTATTTTTCTTTTTTTTACCTTTTCAGACTTCTAAATTGATCCAAAGAAACAATATAAATAACAAAAAACACTTTTTTAAACTCAGTAAATCTGTAAGAAACGTTTGGGAACCAGTGGCCTGAACGTTTACAGCACTATCTTTAAAGACTTAAGCTGGGTGTGGTTTGTAACTATTTGAGCATCTCGAGGTGTGTTTGCTGTGTTCAGACTTTTCTTCCCACTTTACAAATATCTATCTTTGACCTGGGATTCACGTTTCACGTTTGAATACGATCACACAGATTTAGGCCAACCGACCAGCAGCCCCGTCAACGTAAATGTCACCTGAAATCTTTCCAGGTGTAGCTGCTCACAGACACTTTATTTTGTTTGAGGAC
>OX336888.1:1092561-1135061 GCA_946959425.1 Argyrosomus regius
CACACACACACACACACACACACACACACACACACACACACACACACACACACACACCTCCAGGCTCCTCTGTCCCCTGCCAGGTCTCAACCTCTTCGCCCCAAGAGGTCTCTTTAATTGCCACTGAAGACAGCACTGTGTGTGTGTGTGTGTGTGTGTGTGTGTGTGTGTGTGTGCTCGGTGTGAGAGTGAGTGAGCGTGAAGAGCTGCTGCCATGGCAACAACATCACCACTGATGATACAAGCTGCAGAAGTCTGAGTCTGTCTTTTCTTTTCAGCAGCTTGTTGTTGACTGAGAGCAGAACGTCATGTTACAGCACAGCACGTTACATTATACTATAGTTATATATATATATATACATATATATATATATATATACATATAACTTATGTTGTAATATGTTGCTTTAACCTGTATTACATGATCAGATATGTTACATTACAGTGTACTACTGTTATAATCTGTTATGTTACCATATGTTCGGCTTCACATCCTCACCCAGATCTGCAGCTTGATCCTCTTGTCGTTGCGGTACACCGTCTTCACCTTGAAGTCGATGCCCACAGTGCTGACGAAAGAGTTGCTGAAGGAGTCGTCGGCGTAGCGGAACAGGAAGGACGTTTTCCCGACGCTGCTGTTGCCGATGATCAGCAGCTTGAACATGTAGTCAAAGTTCTGGTCCGAGCCATCCCGCTGGCCGAAACGCTGGTCTGCCTTCGCCATCTGGAGGTTTGGTTTGATGGGAGAGAGAAAAACACAATCGGTATCTTTAAAATCTGTAAAAACTCACATGACTGTATAAAGGATGTTACTGCATGACTCAGGAACACTTCAGGTCATCTCTGCAGCTACAGATGAAGTTCAGACTCCACCATGCAGAGACAAACACCAGAACATCTGAGACCGACTGCAAATCATCGTTCCATCCAAACTTTGGTGATGATGCAAAATGTTTTCAGCTTCCTGTTGCGTGTTCGTTAAAGAGGGAGCAGTGAATGAGTAATCAAGAGAGACAAAGCTCGTCTGATTGGTGGAGCTGGATGAAGCTCCGGTCCTCACCGCCATTGTTTCTTCTAAGAGAAAGAGAAGCAGCAGTTTGTTGGCAGCTGACTGGTCACAGCTCATGACCGCACGGTCTGAACGCTTTGAACTAAAATGTTTAAGTCTGTGACCTCCTGTTGATCTACACTGACCTGTGATCAGGTGAATGGTGTCTCTGTCATTCGTACGTCTGTTCTCACACTATGTAACTTTGGGCTCCGGGTCGGGAGAAGTACGTAACGCTTTACGGCACTAAGTCACACACCACCAACTATTTCACTGATTTTGGTGAAACTGGATCATATTTTATGGAGAAAATGTTTTCTGGGTGCTGACAGGGAGCAGAGCTAGTGTCGTGCCAGAACAGGAGCTAGGCAGCTTCTATGGACATAATGGCAGAGGAGAAGAGAGTGAAGAGGACGTTGACGGAGGAAGCTAAGAAGAGAAAAGGAGAGAGTGAGCGAGCAAGAAGCCGCCGGACAAGAGTAAATCTGGGACTGACTTTTAGTGGTTGGTGAGAGCTTGGTGAAATAAAAGGCTGAAAGACAGACGCCGAGCTGGGCTGACTGCTGTTGGAGACCTTGTTGATGTTTGGCTGTTAGCAAAGTTGTCGACTCGCTAGTTTCTGATCAGAAGTAATGTAATCAGAACAAATACTCGAGTACAGCTGAACATAGTTACACAGTGGGACTCTGACGACGAGCTGCAGCTGAATGTGATCGAACACAAACAAGCCACAGCGTGTTAAACAAAGACGGAGTGCAAACAAACAAACACTTCCTGTTAGACTTCACCTGTCGAGTCAGATGAAGTCAGAGCGGCCTGAGCTGCCTCTGTGGAGGAGCTTCAGTCAGGCAGCGGTCGGTCGGTCAGTCGGTGTGTGTGTGTGTGTGTGTGTGTGTGTGTGTGTGTGTGTGTGTGTGAAGGCTGAATGGATGCGAGCAGCAGATGACTCAGAGCTGAAGAGCCTGCTGGGTTCAGTGTAGCATGGACGGCTGTGTCAGTGGAGACTCATCCTCTCCGTCAGGGACCGGAGGAGGAAGAAACGACCACCCAACATGTGAAACGATTATTTTTAGCTGCAGGGAACGTTTATTATCTGATGAGACTCAGTGTTTGGCAGAAGATGTCTAACTTTCTGCTGCAGCTTCAACACTGTCTATTGTTCATGAGACAGAGCGTGTGTCCTAACCATGTTTTCAACACGTGCACAAAGGAAACATACATTTCATCGTGTAACTGTGATAAACAACGACAAACAACCTGTTTACTGACTGAAAATGCAGCGTATTGACTAAAATCCTGTTAACATTGATGCAAATGACACAGGATTGTCTCCTTTTAGCCTCTTTTAGCTCCTTGTTTTGTCTTTGCAGCACGTTTCCTGACTGTTTGAGTCTCAGGCACAGTCAGAGAAACATGTAGCAGCTGAAGATACAGATATTTCCCTCAGGAGGCGGTGGAGACCAAACACGGAGCTAAAAGAGATTCATCAGGCGACACAAACACGACTACACATGAAGGAATTTAGTGGCATCTAGTGGTGAAGTTGAAGATTGCAGCCGGCTGAATACCCATCGCCTCACCCTCTCATGCATAGAATGGAGAAACTATGGTGGCGCTAAAGTCCTGATCAAGTCAGTGTTTGGTTTGTCTCCATCTTGGCAGTCCTGCCTCTGCCGGCTAATCTAAAAATGGGTTAAGAGGTGGAGCGTGGGTGGAGCTGAATGAAGCCTGGTTACTGAAACCAGACACCTGTGACCACACCCACCTGTCAATCAAAGCGTCCACGCTCTTAATCCTGCATAACTTTAAGCCTTAATATAATCTGAACAGGTGAGTTGTATATAAATTCACCCTCAGTACAGTTGTCATGAACGGGGAAATTAGCTATAGAGACCAAAACTGTTTTTTGTACCAGGCTGTAAACATGTTTATTTCTGCTGTGAAGTTGGACATTTGAACATGGGGACTTATGGAGACTGACTCACTGCTGGAGCCAGCCTCAAGTGGACGTTAGAGGAACTGCAGTTTCTGACACTTCCTGCGTTGCCGCTTGTATTTACGATACTAACATTTTAGTTTAGCATGTTAGCATGCTAACATTTTATGTTTATTGATTGACAGGTGGTCATCGGTGGTGACCCCTGGTGGCGGGCAGAGCGACCACACTTAGCGTCACGTACATACTGAACATATTAGCCGACATTAGCATTTAGCTCAAAGCACAAGTGTAGCCTCAAAGAGCCGCTAGCATGGAGCTAATTTAACAACATAAATCTGTGGAGACCATCGTGAAAATCCAATATGGCCACTTTAAACTCACTATGCAGCAAACATCACTATAAATATATATATAAATATATATACACACACATTCCTGTAGGGACATGGAATATTACAGACACTGCACACACACACACACACACGCACACACGCACACACGCACACACACGCACACACACACACAGCTGTCACATTATGATGGTTTGTGATGGAACACTGTGTTTTCTGACGACATGTACAGTACAGGAGGCTCCTGATGGAGCTGCTGCAGAATATTGACAACCAATAATTCGATGAAATTCTGATCGGTGAGTGTCCGTGGATGACATCAGAATATTTAAATCACAGCTTCATTTAAAGGAGGTGATTACAGGAATGTGTTGAGGAGCACTGACGCACCGGCTCAGGTGAGATCGACGCTTCTGGATTCATATCAGTCAACAGGCCTGTGTGTGTGTGTGTGTGTGTGTGTGTGTGTGTGTGTGTGTGTGTGTGTGTGTGTGTGTCTTACCTCTGCTGGGAGGGTCTGATGCTCTCTCTCTGTTTGCTCTGCACCTGATGGAGGCAGCTCGCTCGGTGTCCGCGCGCTCCCCCTCCAAACACACAAAAACAAAAAATAAAAATAAAACCCTGAATTCTTTTTTTTAATCCTCAACAGCAGCAGCAAAGATCCGAGCTGATGCACCGACGGTCCGCTCAGGAAACCGGGAGCAGCGGCTGCGTCGTCAGGATGAAACTGGAAAAAAACGTCTCCGTGGCGCCGCACGCAGCCTCTTTACGCACGGCTCGACGCTGACATCCTGCGTTAATTCAAGGTGGAGCGAAGCGATGTGGGAATGTTTGCTAAGGCGTCTGCTGCCTGTCACCTCCTCCTCCTCCTCCTTCTCCTCCTCCTCCCTAAAAATAACCACCGCCGGCTTCTCTGTGAATGAATCTTCCTCCTCCGGCTGTTTGCGGCAGCTGCTCCGACCTATCAGGCGGCGGCTTTGCGCAGACGCGCAGCGGCACGAGCGGCAGGCGGTGTGCTCGGTATGAGTCATAACTGAAGCAGTGAGGCGCGTGATTGTTTGAGCATCAATAAGAGAGACATCGAGCTGAAACAACACACACACACACACACACGCACACACACACACACACACACCTGCTCTCTGCAGCTCATCCACATTCAAACACACTCACCTGTTTGTCAGCACCGTCCTGACATTTTAATGCTGCAGCGTCACAACACGTCAGTGTTTACAGATTATCTGTGACTGATCAGAAGAAAATATCGATTATTTGATGAAATATATTAAAATGTGTGTTTGTGTTCAAAGGTGTAAAAATATCAGACCGCATGTTGGTCTGCAGGGACGTCACGGAGACTACGTCCAGGTTTTAGACAGTCTGCAGGGACGTCACGGAGACTACGTCCAGGTTTTAGACAGTCTGCAGGGACGTCACGGAGACTACGTCCAGGTTTTAGACAGTCTGCGGAGACGTCACGGAGACTACGTCCAGGTTTTAGACAGTCTGCGGGGACGTCACGGAGACTACGTCCAGGTTTTAGACAGTCTGCGGGGACGTCACAGAGACTACGTCCGAGTTTTAGACAGTCTGTGGGGACGTCACAGAGACTATGTCCAGGTTTTAGACAGTCTGCAGGGACGTCACGGAGACTACGTCCGAGTTTTAGACAGTCTGCGGGGACGTCACGGAGACTACGTCCAGGTTTTAGACAGTCTGCGGGGACGTCACAGAGACTACGTCCGAGTTTTAGACAGTCTGCGGGGATGTCACAGAGACTACGTCCAGGTTTTAGACAGTCTGCGGGGACGTCACGGAGACTACGTCCAGGTTTTAGACAGTCTGCGGGGACGCCACGGAGACTACGTCCAGGTTTTAGACAGTCTGCGGGGACGCCACAGAGACTACGTCCGAGTTTTAGACAGTCTGTGGGGACGTCACAGAGACTACGTCCAGGTTTTAGACAGTCTGTGGGGACGTCACAGAGACTACGTCCGAGTTTTAGACAGTCTGCGGGGACGTCACGGAGACTACGTCCAGGTTTTAGACAGTCTGCAGGGACGTCACGGAGACTACGTCCAGGTTTTAGACAGTCTGCGGAGACGTCACGGAGACTACGTCCAGGTTTTAGACAGTCTGCGGGGACGTCACGGAGACTACGTCCAGGTTTTAGACAGTCTGCGGGGACGTCACAGAGACTACGTCCGAGTTTTAGACAGTCTGTGGGGACGTCACAGAGACTATGTCCAGGTTTTAGACAGTCTGCAGGGACGTCACGGAGACTACGTCCGAGTTTTAGACAGTCTGCGGGGACGTCACGGAGACTACGTCCAGGTTTTAGACAGTCTGCGGGGACGTCACAGAGACTACGTCCGAGTTTTAGACAGTCTGCGGGGAAGTCACAGAGACTACGTCCAGGTTTTAGACAGTCTGCGGGGACGTCACGGAGACTACGTCCAGGTTTTAGACAGTCTGCGGGGACGTCACGGAGACTACGTCCAGGTTTTAGACAGTCTGCGGGGACGTCACAGAGACTACGTCCGAGTTTTAGACAGTCTGCGGGGACGTCACAGAGACTACGTCCAGGTTTTAGACAGTCTGTGGGGACGTCACAGAGACTACGTCCGAGTTTTAGACAGTCTGCGGGGACGTCACGGAGACTACGTCCGAGTTTTAGACAGTCTGCGGGGACGTCACGGAGACTACGTCCAGGTTTTAGACAGTCTGCGGGGACGTCACGGAGACTACGTCCAGGTTTTAGACAGTCTGCGGGGACGTCACGGAGACTACGTCCAGGTTTTAGACAGTCTGCGGGGACGTCACGGAGACTACGTCCAGGTTTTAGACAGTCTGCGGGGACGTCACGGAGACTACGTCCAGGTTTTAGACAGTCTGCGGGGACGTCACGGAGACTACGTCCAGGTTTTAGACAGTCTGCATGACGTCACGGAGACTACGTCCAGGTTTTAGACAGTCTGCGGGGACGTCACGGAGACTACGTCCAGGTTTTAGACAGTCTGCGGGGACGTCGCGGAGACTACGTCCAGGTTTTAGACAGTCTGCGGGGACGTCACGGAGACTACGTCCAGGTTTTAGACAGTCTGCGGGGACGTCACGGAGACTACGTCCAGGTTTTAGACAGTCTGCGGGGACGTCACGGAGACTACGTCCAGGTTACAGAAACCTGCTCAGAGTCTGTAGTCTGGATTTAGGTCTCAGGAGGAGTTTGTCCGTTCTGGGTTGCCGTAGAAACATGGTGGTTCAACATGGCGGACTCTGTGGAAGAGGAGGGAGATGGATGGACGGTGATTAAACATGAAAACATTCTACAGATTATATTCAGTAAACAGACACTGACAGGTTCACCGTGTTGGATTAACATTTACCTGAAGCTGCCCGTGATGTTGCCCTCTGTGGACGGGTTGAAGGTCCGAGTCGAGTTCTTGACACCAAACTAAGATCTAAACTTTTTTATGGATCTTTGTGCTCGAGGACTCTGTGAGATTACACAGTGTGTTACTCATGAGCCTCCACTAGGTGGCGCTTTGACTCCACGCCCGTCTCCCCCAGCTCAAACAGTCATCAATGATCTGTCATGAATCAGGTCTGATCGTGTTTATAAGAAGTTTATTTCTTCTTAACGTCCTGGTTTAAAGTAACAAGTATGAAACAAGGTAAAGACTTTTACTGTGCAGGTACTCAAACATCAAGACACGGGTACCTGAAACATGTTTAATCACTGTTGATCACTGGAAGCAGAAGGTGAAATATAATGATAATATATAATAATAATATAATCCTTTGAAAACTGAAATGCACATATAATCACACAGAACGCTGTAGAACAGAGAGAGCACCTGTTTGTCTGAGGTCAGCTTGTAACCGTGTGAAAGACTTTTAAAAATACAGTTGAAGAGATCAGTGACACGATGGTGTAAGAAAAAGTAATAAGGGGTTTTTTAAAAATAGTATAATTACAAAACAGAGTCATGGAGTCGTCCAGTGATAGTAAAGAGTTACAAAGAGAAATCCTCTTGGCCTTAGCGAGCCAAGTTCAGCAGGTGCAACATAAGACACCGTGCGAGTGGGAGATCCCGAAATACACCATCATGTCACAGACATGAAATATGAGGAAGAGCTCAGAGTCAGTGAAGTTAGTGTTTACCATCATGACTCGGGCTTTGTTTGGGCTGTCAAGATAATAAAAGCTGCCAACAGAAGAAACGTCCAAATGTCCTCTGTGACAGGAAACTGAATATATTTGGCTTATGGACAAAACGAGACATTTGAGGACTCATTAATTAGTCGAAAAATGATCAACTGATTGATGGATCATTTAAAGAGACACACGCTGACTGACGCTCCATACAAACGTTGGTGTGTCCACAGGGGAACACACCAACGTTTGTATGGAGCGTCTAACAACATTTTCATTCTTGATTTTATTGGCTTCGATGTTTGAGGTCATTATCATCAAACTGTCGTTTCAATGAGCTCAATAAAAATCCACTGACATCTTCAAAGGGCTCAAGTTTCAATAAAATTCTTACTGACCGGCTTCAGATTTTCTGTGAATGCACGAACAACAAAAGAGCCTCAGATCAGCCGGAGCCCACTGACGGCCCACAGTGAGCAATGTGTCATGAGGAAGACACTTCAGAGGAGGAACATCTCATGATAAACTGAGGCCCAGTCTGACCTCATGGTTCTCTGACTGCCTCCGGGTTGGAAGGAAGTTGCTGCCCCAAGCGAAGAAGTTCAAGTATCTATCTCGTGGGTGGTCTTGTTCACGACGGGTTGGTGTGGACGTTGTACCGGACCAGAGGGAGCTGAGCCTGAAGGCAAAGCTCTCGATCTTCCAGCCCATCCACGTTCCAACCTTCACCTACAATCATGAACTTTGGGCAGTGACTGAAAGAACGAGGTCGCAGATTTGATTTTCTACACACCAGGCGGAGTAGAAGACAAGAAGTGGGACGTGACAAGGCCATATTCATCTTCATCTGAGTCATCTGTCTGTGTTTTCTCTGACACACCTTCATACTTTGTAACACACTTATCTAAGACAAACAGTGATTAAAGACACGTCTGATCGCAGCTTTCTCCAGATAAGAGTCAAACATGTGACTTAAGTCAGCGTTTCCTTTTTTGGTCACAGGTGGATCTTCAGACAACCCTCACCTGTAGAATCTACGTATCCCTACGCCACAGTCCACCTGTGCTACGACAGTGAAGAGCTGCTCCAACATCAACGGCCTGATCATGTCACACATGATATTTGACCTCAAGTCTCCATGAAACCACACTGAAGGTCCTCATGTCATGTGTGTTTACGTGGAACACATGAGTGTTTGTTACACCCCAACGCTACATTTGTTTGGCCTTTTTCGAGCTTTATTTTTGACAGACAGCTGAAGAGTGACAGGAATGTGGAGAGAGAGAGAGAGACGGGGAACAAACAGCATTATATTTTCTCTATCTTTAAAAGTAGTTGGTGTCAAAATCGAGTGTAATAACAAAGTGTCACTAAATCAAACCTGCAGGTGTGACTGTATAAATATTAACTCTGATACTCGCTTTTACACTTTAAGTATTAGCATCAGCAGAAGAAGATTTCCCAGCATGCCATGAGACACTGTGATACGGACAGAGTTTAAGTAAATTGTTCCCAATGACTACAGATGTTTGTTTGCAGTTATGAGTGTAACTGTTCTAATTCTACAATGTTCTAGTAGCTTGAAGTTGCTGTTATGAAACAAGGCATTTTGCACCATGAGTGAAGTTACGTGCACGGTTAAGAAGCGCAGTGTCACATGTGGCATGTGGCACAGGCACAGGTGATTTAAACTTAAAACTCATGTCATTGCTTGAGTTATTGTTGCACTCTCCAGCCTTCTATGAGACACTGTCCTGAGCTATTACTCTTTGTAAAGCAACGTCAAAGTCTTTACATTACAAATGTCAAAATAAACGTTAAACAAACATGAGCACCTTTATTCTAACAGTCCTTATTACTATTATAGCGACTGTCCTGTCCTCCTGTAGTCACTCATGCATGGGCGTGAGAGACTGTTTCTGACGCGCTCGTTACAAACAAATGTCCATACGGATTTTCCTCGTTTGGGTGATGTTCCCATTTAATGATCCAAAACAGGTTACAAAGTAAACGTGATTATCTTGATGCAAAATAATAATAATGTGACAAAACAAAGGAAACCAGGTGAGTGACCTTCCACCCCATGAACCCCGGGGTTACCTGCACCCGTGCTTATAAAGAAAATGCTATACTGCCACCTGTGGAGACCTGACATAACCCATAAAAGACAGACAAATAAACAGATGTGGCTCCTACAACTATTATTATTGTTTAATGTTATAGGTCTAACACTTGTGTAGTTAACACATGATCCTCTGAGAGCGTTAACGTCCAACACTACATGGAAGTGTTGAGAAAAACTAACACTTGTTGTTGTTGATAAGTGTTAAATTTTATGTGACACCAAATTAGTGTTAAGGCACCAACACTGCAAAAAGAGTTCAATTAACACTCATGGCTTGGACCCATATACACACTTTAAAAGTGTTGAAATCAACTCTGACAGTGTTAATCTGGGTATGCTGATTTCACTGTGCAGAACAGATGGCCGGTTTACAGCTACAGCAAGAGAATGTGGACAAGTCTGAAGGTGTAACCAGGATGTCTTATTTTGTAGAGGGACCGATAACAATGAAGAGGAAGGGAGAGATTTACCAACCGCTACACTATCACTGCACCAACCGGGGAATGCAAGAGAGAGCATGTGGAATTTCCCCGTGCCAGTACGAGGCTATAAAAGCAGACAATACGGAAGCGCCGTTCATAACACCGAGGAGCCGGAGACTGAAGAGCTGAAGACTGAAGAGCTGAAGACCGAAGACTGAAGACTGAAGACTGAACAGCCGAAGACTGAAGACTGAAGACTGAAGACTGAACAGCCGAAGACTGAAGAGCCGGAGGAAGTACACCACTTCACAGCCATCACCTCCATGGACCAGCCAGTAATCCTCATATTCATCATCGGTGAGTGAAGCTTATTATCAGTGTGTAACGTTCACGTTTAAATCTCTCTCTCTCTCTCTCTCAACACACACACACACACACACACACACACACACACACAGTTTGAGTCATGTGAAACTCTTCAGAGGCGTTCAGATCACATTCATGAGAAACGGTGGAAGACAGGTGGAGGAATTCAACAAAAAAAGAACAAAACAGGTAACACACACCTGAGAGAGAGTCACGAGTTATTCCCGGAAAAGGCTGAGAGGAGGCGGCTCGGAGTCCGGTCAGCACGAGCCGGAGAGAAATCAATCAATCAGTAAATAAATCAGATTTATTACATGGTTTATAGAATAAATGTGTGTTTGCTGTAGCTGCTGTCAGGACTCGTGCGCACGAGCCGTGTGTGTGTTTCCCGGTGAGTTCAGACTCCGTTAAACCGTCACGTGATTTACGAGAAACTTTATGTAGAAATATGAAACAATAGAAACATGAATGAAAGAGTGGACAGAGTGTTTCTTAAACACACTCGTCTCCTTTCGTGGATTTTTAGCACGCACACGCACACCGCGCGCGCGCGGGCGTTGATCACAGGTTGGGGCTGTTGCAGTCCAGCTGTGTGATGTGTGTGTATGTAAGTATATATATATATATATGTAAGTTTGTGACATGTTTATGAGCCTCAGTGACAGTCTGAAGTGCGCGCGCGGCTTGAAAAGAGTCAGAGTGGAGCAGAAAATCTTGGAAAGAACCTCCAGAGAAACCCCCACCTCCCGAAGGAGGAGGAGGAGGCTGAGGAGGCTGAGGAGGGCTGCTGCTGCTGCTCTGCGGGGGCTTTCCGTGTGCTGCAGGAGAGAGGCTGGGTCAGTGATAGTGTAAAACACACTAACACAGGAGTACATGATGATGTAATCACACACACACACACACACACACACACACACACACACCACATTCCTGTCCTCGTGTTAAACATGAACTCATTACATCACTCATGATCAGAAACTAGAGGAGACAACTAACAACAGGTGCTCAACACAATATATATATATATAATTTAAACCTGTACACCTCCTCTTCACAAAACACCTGTGGTACAAACACTAACACTGCCCCAGTCCAGCCCGGGCAGCACTGAGCTAACAGCAGCTAACAAACTGAGCTAACAATAGCTAACAGCAGCTAACAAACTGAGCTAACAATAGCTAACAGCAGCTAACAAACTGAGCTAACAATAGCTAACAATAGCTAACAAACTGAGCTAACATTAGCTAACAGCAGCTAACAAAATGAGCTAACATTAGCTAATAGCAGCTAACAAAATGAGCTAACATTAGCTAACAGCACCTAACAAAATGAGCTAACATTAGCTAATAGCAGCTAACAAAATGAGCTAACATTAGCTAACAGCAGCTAACAAAATGAGCTAACATTAGCTAACAGCAGCTAACAAACTGAGCTAACATTAGCTAACAGCACCTAACAAAATGAGCTAACATTAGCTAATAGCAGCTAACAAAATGAGCTAACATTAGCTAATAGCAGCTAACAAACTGAGCTAACAATAGCTAACAATAGCTAACAAACTGAGCTAACATTAGCTAACAGCAGCTAACAAACTGAGCTAACAATAGCTAACAATAGCTAACAAACTGAGCTAACATTAGCTAACAGCAGCTAACAAAATGAGCTAACATTAGCTAACAGCAGCTAACAAAATGAGCTAACATTAGCTAACAGCAGCTAACAAACTGAGCTAACATTAGCTAACAGCACCTAACAAAATGAGCTAACATTAGCTAATAGCAGCTAACAAAATGAGCTAACATTAGCTAATAGCAGCTAACAAAATGAGCTAACATTAGCTAATAGTCGTGACCTCACAGCCTTTCAGCCTTCGTGTCTCATTTCAACACTTTGAATGAAAACTCAGAATTAGTATCAAACCCACAGTGAGCAGACATGCTAACAGACTGACACTGTGTTTGAGGCTTTAACGTGACGCGTGAACAGTTTAAGTTCACTGCGTCAGGCCAATAATCAGTATACATGTGAATATAGCTCTCATATTTCACAAATCAATGTTCTATGAGAGAGTTCACACCTTTAATCTCACGCTGAATATTACATCAAGCTCAAACCTCATTGTTACGGCAAAACAAGACTCCAACACGTTTCAACACTTCATTTTAAAGTGTAGCACGTTACACGACGCGTGTTTGCCACTCCAACCAGCCGAGCTGCATTTCAACACACTGCTGCTTCATTTGGGGGATTTTCCATTTTGTCAGACGTCAGTGCAGAACAGCCTGTTATGATGCCTACAGCTGTGCTCTGGACGTTTAATACAAAATAATCAGACAGTAGTTTGTGTATATATGTGCAGACGGTTGGTATTGTGTCCCTTAACAATAAACCAGTAAATACAGCAGACATGAGTCAATGAAGACAAACTGTGTGAACGTGAAACAGTTCAGATCTGAGGACCTTCATCCACAAACCTTCTCTCTAGTTTCAGAGTTCCACTCGAGATCACCAGAAACTCTTCAGCATAATGAGAAACACAGTTTGAAGTTTGAAGGGAAACAATCACGTTCAGTTTTCTACTACTCAGATATTTATAGTGTGTGTAACCGCTGACTCAGAATCAGAATTACAGAAGCCTGGGGGCGGTTTATTTTCATTAAGATAACAGCGTGTGTGTGTGTGTGTGTGTGTGTGTGTGTTTGCATGACGCAACCCCGTGGTCATGTGAGGTTTTCAGGAAGTGCCTGAAAAGGAAAACAGCGTGGAGAGCGTCTGACATTCTAATTTATTTTTTTTAACAGTCCACATACCAAAGCAGCCGTGTTACAGGAGTCGACCTTGAGTTCATTTAAAGACTGAGTTCATTCATCTGTTCAGTCTCAGAGAATTCAAATCAAATGTAGGCCACATCGTACGCTACGGTACGTGTGAAAACTGAGAGTGAAAACCAGCTTTCGCTTTTCATGTCGACGCCTCTGCTGAGTCACGAGCATGTCCAAAGTCAAACAATGAAGTCTGTCGTCATTCTTTCCTAACCAGCGGAGCAGTGAGCTCATGTAGCGTGTGTTTGTTACAAATCTCATGACCCCAAAACCATGAGGCAATAAGGCCTCAGACAGACCTTTACCTTACCACCTTCACATTGTTTCACATCTCTTTGTGGACATGTTGAGTCTCTGCTGTTGTATTTTGTTTGTGGCCCGTTGGTTGGTTCAAAGTTCAGTGATATCCTAAAACACTTCTTGTTTTTTGGGACTATTTTCAGCGGTGGATTAATCCACATTTAGTGCAGCGCTGAGCATTTGTTGCAACAGAGCAGCAAACATTCATTGTCAGGTATTTTAAGACAGTCGGTAGATAAATTTACCGTCAACCTCAGGCCACAGATTTATTCATTCATTCATCATTCAGTTATTTAAAGTTTCACTCTTCATTTGGTCTTTTTGTGGACAGTCTCTCTGTAGTTGTCTTGTGCCTCTCTCTCGTTTCCTAACCTTAAACAGGCGTGACTTGAATGTTCAGCACATTCCTTCCTCGTGACGTCTATAAGCAAATTCAAATCATCGACATCGAAGCTGTCCGCTCACAAAAAGTGAAACTTGTGGCTTACAAGCTGTTCCAAAGAAAACTGAGATCATTAAAGATGTTTCTATACGTGGTTTTAAAGAACATGATCGTGTGATAGAAGACGTTATCGTCAGCTTGGACAAAATGTTTCCATGATCAAAGAGTCATTGGAGTTTTTAAAATCTGTCTTTTGAGTCCACAAACGCCTTTTGAATGAACTTCTACACTCCCACTATATAAACCACAGCTTATCTCACGGCTGACTCACTGTAATCTCTCCTACGCTCGAGCTCTTCCAGACAAACACAGCTCAGAGTTCAGTTCATTCATGCTGCAGAGATCAGCTTACAATCAGTCTTCATGTTACAGTATTAAATCACGGTTAGCTGTGCTGAGCAGACTGTTAACACATATTACAGACTTTCAGCTGCCTGTAACTTCACAGACTGACACGCTTCATTCAGCACACTCACCTGTCATCTCTTCACAGGTTAGATCATTTCCTCCTTTCTCATGATTCAGACATCATTTAAATCCCGTCTGTCTCTTCCAACCTTCACGTGACCTCTGACCCCGAGACCTGCCGACACAGAGGCTGATGGCATCTATCCAATGCTGTGTGTGTGTGTGTGTGTGTAGTTGTGTTTGTGTATTTGTGTATTTGTGTATATGTGTAGTTGTCTATGTGTGTATTTGTGTATATGTGTATTTGTGTATATGTGTAGTTGTGTATATGTGTGTATTTGTGTATATGTGTGTAGTTGTGTATATGTGTGTATTTGTGTATATGTGTATATGTGTATTTGTGTATTTGTGTAGTTGTGTAGTTGTGTATTTGTGTATTTGTGTATTTGTATTTGTGTATATGTGTATTTGTAGTTGTGTATGTGTGTATTTGTGTATATGTGTGTAGTTGTGTATATGTGTATTTGTGCATGTGTGTATTTGTGTATATGTATTTGTGTATGTGTAGTTGTGTATGTGTGTTTGTGTATGTGTATTTGTGTATATGTGTGTAGTTGTGTGTATGTGTATTTGTGTATATGTGTGTAGTTGTGTATATGTGTATTTGTGCATGTGTGTATTTGTGTATATGTATTTGTGTATGTGTAGTTGTGTATATGTGTATTTGTATATGTGTATTTGTGTACGTGTATTTGTGTATATGTATGTGTGTATATGTATTTGTGTATGTGTATGTGTGTATGTGTATTTGTGTGTATGTGTAGTTGTGTATATGTGTATTTGTATATGTGTATTTGTGCATGTGTGTATTTGTGTATATGTATTTGTGTATGTGTAGTTGTGTATATGTGTATTTGTATATGTGTATTTGTGTACGTGTATTTGTGTATATGTATGTGTGTATATGTATTTGTGTATATGTATGTGTGTATATGTATTTGTGTATGTGTATGTGTGTATATGTATTTGTGTATGTGTATGTGTGTATGTGTATTTGTGTATATGTGTGTAGTTGTTTTTATTTTTTTCTGCTGGACTTAAAAACTGATTTTGATCTCTGAGATTTCCTGATGAAATCAAAGTTTAATAAATAATAACAGTTGAATTAAACGTTTTTAGTTTGGACTCATTCAAAAGTTGATGGATATAAAGTTATCATCAGAGTTCATCCTCAGGGGAACATGAGCGTCACACTTAGAATACGTCTGTTTTATGTTCATTAAAACACTGCAGACTTTAAATGTTGGCGTGAACTTGAACGTCGATGAACTCACTCAGACTTCACAGACTGACTGACCTGCGATGTGTTTGTCTGTTTCAGTTCAGATGATTCCTGCAGCTGCAGCAGAGATCGTCTCAAACTGGACCTGTACCATCACACGTCTGCATGATGGTCTCTACAAATATCAGCTGTCCAGCCCATCGCAGTGCAAGATGGAGTGGGAGGACATGAACGTAAGTGTGTGGTCGTATATTTAGAATAACAGTTTCCTCGCTCTCTAGTTTTAAGTCTTCTTCCACACAGCATGATGTTCGTTTAGTAAATTAGTCACATCTAATAGCTGAAGCTGGGTATGCTTTAAGGAGTGGCTGCTTTGTGCTTCACACATTGCCAAACATGATCATTGCTACCTCTAAAGCAAGACGGCGACAGCCACAATGTCGAACTCTAGGTTTCAGAATGGCTATCCACATACCACTGGGTGACGTCATGGCGGGTTTACACATGTGTATTTATTTGCAGCTGATATTTGACTGTGTGACCGTGAAAGAAAGGATTTATCATCCTCACACACGACCACACTTTGACTTTACACTTCTGACAGATGTCGTGAGCAGCCCACGATCAATCGGCACAGATCAGCTCGAGCTGACAGGAAGTCAGACACCAAGAGTCTGGTCGACACCCAATCGTAAAAAACAGACAAAAGGGAAACAGCATATTTACATTTTTACATTTTTAGAAGCACATAAACCAGAAAAATGACAAAAGGTCTGGTGAGCAAAACACTTTGAAACACTCCCGTGGAGAACGGACCAAAACAGCATCAGGGCCGCGACGTGACAAAGACGAGTCCACCCAACGGACAGAGCATGAGTGACATCACCCACAGGTTTCTGAAGTGACGTTTTTTTAGCCGAAAATATGCAGCGTTGGCCGTCGCGGTGTTGGAAATATCCGCAAAGACGTGGATCATCCTGACAGACCTGAGGCAGGTCGAATGGCGCCTGGTTGCACAAACAAACCACCTGTCAGTCAAAGCGTCCACGCTCTTAATCCTGCATAACTTTAAGCCTTAATATAACCTGAACAGGTGAGTTGTATATAAATTCACCCTCAGTACAGTTGTCATGAACGGGGAAATTAGCTATAGAGACCAAAACTGTTTTTTGTACCAGGCTGTAAACATGTTTATTTCTGCTGTGAAGTTGGACATTTGAACATGGGGACTTATGGAGACTGACTCACTTCTGGAGCCAGCCTCAAGTGGACGTTAGAGGAACTGCAGTTTGTAGCACTTCCACATCAGCTTCATTTACCAGCCACAGAAGCTGCTGCTTGGTTTAGCTGGTTGTTAACTTGTTGTTAGTCATTGTTAGCTTGTTTTAGCTTCACTTCTGGAGCCAGCCTCAAGTGGACGTTAGAACCAGAAAAACGACAAAATCTGAGCAAGTTAAAACATACAACACACATGGAGAACATGACGGAGTCGTGCCCGGGGGAGTTTTGGCGTAAGAGTTGAGGGTGGTGTTTAAGGTCTAAATGTCAGCTGCCTTCCCTCACTGTATTCTGTTTAATTAGTGCTACTTACTATTAAGATTCACTTATTTGCTTTATTATTCTTATACACATACACAATAAACACATCAAAATGGCGGCTCGGTCAGGAATGCCGCGTCTTTGTCACCATGGTCAAAAAGAGCGGGAAAATTTAACATGGGTGCTTATGGACGGACTGTTCGGAGTTAGAGTGAGTCACATGACTGCTTTGACATTGTGTAAAACTCTTTTCAGTGGCACAAATTTGACTCTACAGAAATAATGTTAACATCACGTTGTAGGGAAATCTGTGCTGCTCGCTGACATGGAGCTGCTGAAGCTGTCAGACTTTTAGCTTTCGCTCCGTCAGCCCGGACGTGTCAGGATCACCATCTGCTACGTTTACTGCCATATCAGCTGAGAGCAGAAATGTGTGGAGGACAGCAGATTACTTACCTCGCTCTAAGTTCAGTTCAGAGCTTTATTGTCCCTCCAGGGGAAATTTGATTTGCAGTGACAATGCAACTTACACAACAACAGTAAATAAACAAACAGTGACATAGAACAATGTTGCAGAGTACAGCACAACCAAACTTGGTTTAAAACAATCAGAATATGAATTCCTGCAACAATGGGTGATCCAGGCTACACAGGATGGACCGAGCTGTAAGACTCGTCTGGCAGCTCTCAGCTGCCAATACCAATTATCTTATTGGCATCTCTCACAATTTTGAGCAGGCAATTTTTGTTTTTAACTGACAGGTTTCCATAGAATGAGATCAAGCAAAAAGTTAAAACTGACTCAAAGATCTACAGAACAGAACCATTAAGGTCTTATCAACGTTAAAAGATTTTAGTCTGCGCAGAAAGTATAATCTCTGTTTTTACAGATTGTTGAGGTATTTAGGTCATATGTCAAATATTTGTATGAATCTACCATCTCCACTGCTCTACCCTTGATGGTGGTTGGGTAGGCTGTGTGTGGTGTTTTCCTAAAGTCAATGACCATGTCCTCAGTTTTTTGAACATTTAGTTATTAGAGGAAATGGCTGTCGCACCACTCCACAAAGTCAGTCATCACTGGCCCATGGTCAACCTCTTCATCCTGGAGTGAGCTGACTAAGACTGTGTCGTCAGTAAATTTCAAGAAATGCCTGTCAGTGTGTTGACTCCTACAGTCATTTGTATATAAAATGAACAGTAAAGGGGACAGGACACACCTGTGGAGAACCTGGAGAAATCATCTTTTCGGGATAAGACACTATTTACCCGAACTGACTGAGGCCTACCTATTAAAAAGTCTGTGAGCCATTTCACCATTCCAAGATCAAGACTAAAAAGGGACACTAATTTACTGTATAAGGTAAGCGGCTGAATTGTATTAAAAGCTGAGGAAAAGTCTGCAAATAAAAGTCTAACATGAGTTTTCGTACCCTCGAGATGCTTGTAAACAAAGTAGAGTAGTGGTAGCATCCTCCACTCCTCTAGTTGGCCGATAAGCAAATTGCATCGGGTCAAGCAGCTCCTGTACTTCGTTAATCAGAGATTTCTTGATCAGTCGCTCTTCATAACCAATGAAGTGAGAGCTATTGGTCTGAAATCATTCAGCTCTTTAGGTGATGCCCTCTTGGCCACAGGTACTACAATGGATTCCTTCCACAGTAGGGGAACCTTCCCCTGAGTAAGAGATGAATTAAATATATCACTGAAAACATCACATAGTTGATCTGCGCAGACTTTATCTGGCCCTGGACTCTTCCTGGGATTGCATTTAAGGAACACAGATCTTACATCAGAGGCAGTGATAGTAAGTGGAGAGGTCAGACTGCATTCACCCCAGGAATCACACAAGTTGCTATATGCAGTTGAGAAGTCATATTCATCATCAAAACGTGAATAAAAATCATTGAATGCATTTGCAAGCTCTCACTGAAACCGGCAATATTAATTGGCCTATTTTGTCTCTTATCCTGCCTGTCATGGCTTTCATGCCATCCCATACTGCCCTTAAATCATTGCTATGAAATGTCTCCTCAGTTTTTTCTTTATATTGTAATTTGGCCCTCCTAATTTCATATCTGACTTTTGTTTAGCTTCTGATTTTTCTCTGCCTCCGCCATGTGAATAAGCCTTATGTTTCCTGTGCAGTGCATCCTTTACTGCTCTATTTAACCAAGGTTTGTTATTGGGAAACACCTTCACATGTTTGGTTGGGATAACAGAGTCCTTTAAATACATTACATAAGAGGATATCACCTCAGTCCTCTCATCAAGATCAGAAGAGTTAAAAACATTCCAGTCCGTACATTCGAAGGCTCCTTTGAGCTCGTCGATCGCACCATCAGTCCACATCTCCACCTGTCTGATTGTTGTCTTACCCCGTTTGAGGAGTGACTTGTAGGTGGGGGTAAGAAGGATGGTATTGTGATCGGAGGAGCCAAGGGGAGGGAGTGCAACAGCCTTATAAGCACCCTTAATGGAACCATGACATAAATCTATGGTTTTGTTCAATCTGGTGGGACACGAAATGTACTGATAAAAATTGTTCATTGATCTAATGGTCACATTTTTAACTTTAGCCACGCAAATTATATATGCAGACGTTCAACAAGATCTCAGGATGCTCGTCGTCTTTTCCGTTCGATGATACGACCTGCGGTTTGCTGACAGCTGTCTGTTGTTCTATCTATCTCTCTCTCAGAAGTTTCAGTTGACCGTTAGCCCCACGTAAATCCACCAATCAGAGCAACAAACAGCAGCTGTTGCCGGGCAGAATTTCACAAATCGAACCATGATTGGCTTAACTGAATATCCAGGAGTCCGGGCGGCGTTTAGCTCATCTCTTTCCCGCATGTCATTCCCATCTCTCTCTCTCTCCGCATCCCTGTCACTCTTCAGCTGTCTCTGTCGAATAAAGCTTGAAAAGGCCAAAAAAAAAAAAAAAAATATCCAGGAGTCCTCCATTTTGAATGTCGGGCATTTTGTCCTTCCCTCTCATGTACACACACACACACACACACACACTCTGATTAATCAAACCAACACGACTGTGTAGGCCCGCCCAGTGAGTGTGATGTAACATGAAATATTAAAGTAGGTCAAGAGTGTGGATGAGTCGGCGAATGGCACGAGGAAACTCCCTACAACTCCGCTCTTTTTTAAAGTTCTAATAATCTGCGATGATCTGGAAAAACCCACCTGATCACGTGATCAAAGATCTTCTCAATGAACCCGTCTGTCTCTTGTGTTTTGTTTTCCAGAAAACAGCATACGCCCATAACTTTGACTTCGATGCAGACCGGGTCCATAACGTCACCCGTGAATACATCGTCCTGAAGAGCTGCCAGGACTACATGCACTTCACGGAAGACTGTATCAAGGTAAAGAAAGTCCTTCATGTTTGGATTCAGTGCCAGTCTGATTGTACATGTCCAGACATGTTCACTGATAACTCGCACTTCCTGATTCTTTACCTCAAAGCAAATCGTGAAAAAAAACTTTAAATTACTGATAATTAAATCGTCATTAAAGCTACAGATTAGCAAACGTTTTTAAAGATCAAATATTTAAACGTCATGACAGCGCTGACTTCATTCTTCTCTGCCTGCAGCACGATGCCGTGGAGGAAGTCCACTGCAGAGGTGAGAGCTGCATGACGAGTTACAAAAGGACTGAAATCACTGATTAATAACTCGTGCTACTCATAACGTGGGAGGTTTCATGAGCAAACACCAGTAACGTCATTAAACTGTCATCCAACCTGAATGTGTTCATGCAAACTGAAACGTGGTCGCTTAAAACGTGTTTCAGTGCTTCAGCAGCCTCCATTATTAATTACATAATTGATGGTGGACAGCAACTTTACTTTATGTCTACTCCACATATTGGACTAATTACTATTATAATCAGTGGATTGCTCCCTCCAGGGTTGGAGCAAGTTGCTGCCCTAAGTGAAGGAGTTGAAGTATCTCAGGGTCTTGTTCACGTGATGGGAAAACCGGACCAGTTGGTACCGAACCCTGAGGGACCCTGAGATACCTGAACGTTGCTTCTGGGAGCAACTCGCTCCAAACCTGGAGGGAACGATCCACCGTGAAGATTAAATATTAAAATAAATATTACAGATTAAAGCTGTGGTTCCTGATCTTTGTGCAGTCTGAGCCTCTAAATGCTGCTTTTGTTTCTGAAACTGAAGCTGCACTCACCTTCCCGTCTACGCGAACTGATTTGTTCACATTTCTTGTGTTTTCTAGTGAACTGCACCGCCCTGTCCTCTCCCACAGGTGAGTTGGATGTTTGCTGTGTAAACTTAAGTCTGTAGATCTCTGAGTTTATAAACCACTTCAACCACAGGACCTCATGTGTGATTAGAGGGTTTCGCTTCCTGGTCTGTCCACAATGTTTGCATCGACATTGTTCCTCGCGCTCAGACCTCGGGCATGCCCAGACATGTTCGCTCTGAGGACTGCACTTCCTAGATCTTTCAAAATGTTTAAAAAGCGTTTAAATGACTGACGGTTAAACGATCAAGTCATTGTAGCTGCAGATCTTTGCAAACTTCTGGCAGTAGCAATCTGTTTTTACACATTTTAAGATATTTTAAACAAAAATTTTAAAACTGGTGAATTTGCTCCATCTGCTGTTTGCACCTCCATCAGCTGATGAACCAACATGCATTCATTCATTCACATTCACATTCATGATACTTTTGGATGGAAATGTTTCAGGAAACTAAAATGTTTTTTTTGTTTTCCAGTGATTGAAGATCTTCAACCAACCAGCGGTGAGTCGCATGTTTCCTGTTTAACCTTTAGTTTCAGCACATAACAGTCACTTCTTCAGGTGTAATTAAATTAAAATCCACCACACGATGCCTGTGGCTGGTGATGCATCATTCTGAAGTGAAAGAAGTCAAAGTGCAGGTCTGTGGTTAGCAGGTTGGAAACTGTAACTGTAGTCACTGAGGACTTCTTCTGAATTTCCTTCCCTACCCACTCTTTGAATCACAGAAGACTTCAGGTTTTAGTCTTTAAAACAGTCACAGAGACAGTGTACTCGATGTGAACAGACCAAGACTTCATCTGGTTTGAGTGACCGACAGAGGATGAGGATGAGGACCTACAGTACTGTCCTTTCATCCCAGCATCCTCCTCCAGAGACAGACAGAGACACCATTCACCTGACTACGAGTCAGTGTAGCATCAACAGGATTGAACAGAAGTTAGTTTATCAGAGGAAAGTTACAACATGTTGATTTAACATTTAACAGAGGAAACAAAAGAACTGCTTTTAACGGACCTGATTTGATTACTCATACTTAAAACAAAGTCACTCTTCAGTGCACGTTACATTCATGTAATTCAGATGTACTGACATGTTTATGGTTAACAGCTCGACTGGCATTTATAAGAAATGGAACATGGCCCACCCAAGCCTGTTTCTTATAATCTGTGTACTGTGACAGTTACTCATTGAGATTAGATCTTCTGTGGTTTGGTTTTTTGTGTCAGCCTGATTGCATGTGCACATTGCAGCAAGATGTTTATGACATGTGGTTTTGGCACCGCGTTCAAATGTCTGACTCACCACCAGTGAGCACAATCATTTAATAGATAACAGAAGTTATCTCATAATATTATTATTATTATTATATAGGCCGAAACCTCGAGCAGAACCCAGATCAGATCGTGGTGGATCAGGGTGAACCCACATAACCACAAACAGTTAGACAAAGATGCACAGCAGCAACACAAATAATAACTACAACTATGAACTTTAATGGAGACATGACCAAAGGTAGCTAACTAAGAGGGGCTAAGAGGAACCTCGAGGAACCTCGCGGAACCCTCCTATTCTGGATTTTACAGGGAACCAGTACAAAGTCCTAAACTACAGTAGTCCAGCCTAGAAGTAACAAATGTGTGGACTAGTTTTTCTGCATCCACATGAGCCACAATGCGCCTCATTTTCATGATGTTACGTAGGTCAAAGAAAGCAGTCCTTGAGATTTGTTGTATGTGGACGTTAAAGGACAAACCCTGATCAAAGATTACTCCAAGATTCTTCTCCACAGTATGAGCTTATGCTTACAGTTTGCTTCCTGCATCTATCTGAGTGTGTTGGCCCCATTTTGGACACCAGCGCCGGTGTCACCTTCCACCTGAAGACCCACCATGTGTTAGAATTAGTTACCTGATGTACTTCTGTACATATTTTCCTCACGTCTTACTTGGTTTGGATTCATAGCTAAGAAGATTTGCTAGAGATGACCTATAACTTTCTTATTCCCGCTACATGTTTGTATCGATAATTACATTACAGATATTGTCTCCTTTCAGTGAACGTGACAGACAAAATGACCTGCGTCTTTGGGAGTTGGTGCCCAGAACCATGGACAGTTTGGCTTGTTATTGGATGTCCTGTTGTTTTGCTAGCGATCGGTTTCATCACGGTTTGCATCAGGAGATACGTCAAGCGCCGGAGAGAACGCATGGAGACGATTCAATACATTCCTGCAAATGGACAGATTAAGGTGCAGATGGTGTAATGAACATGGATGAACACTGATGAGTTGGAGTCTGAACATGGCCAGGACTTAAACAATAATAATAATTATAATTATATTATTTTGTATTACTTTTCTAATATATTGTAAAATGGCCATCAAGACTAGTAAATGTAAATAAATGAAATATAAAGTAATAACATGTTAAAGTGTTAAACAGAAAATATTACATAGAAATATTTAGAGTGAAGATAAGTAAAAATATTATATTAAATAACAGAGATACAAGTTAAATATGGAACTAATACTACAGTTATTATAATGATATATTTCTTAAAGACAAGTCTAAAATGGTTTTAACTTGTTCTTGAAGGTTGGTCCAGGAGACCAGTGTATGGTGTTTGTATGGTGTTTGTATGGTAAATATGTGGCTAGTTGTCGAGTTTATCGTAACATGCCAAACTGGCTGCCAGGGAACCCGTGCTGCTACCAGTTAGCTAACTTTTTGTTAGCACACTTGCTAGCTTGGTTGGTAAATTGACAAAAAGTTGATGGATTGTCATTTGCCCACTGTCTCCGTCTGCAAGTTAAGTCACATCTGTAGAGCCGTGGACGTATTTAGTGCACGGTAATAATACATACAATGATGTGACAAGCTAACGTTGGTCCATACCATGTTGGTCCAAACTATTTTGGTCCAGTCACACCCTGTTTGTGTATTTGGATGCTCAGAAGTGGTGTAATGTCTGAAAACAGTTTAGCAGTCCGTTAACTTGCTTTAAGTCTTTTGTGTCATTACAAACGGAGAGTTGTGTGTCATCTGCATAAAGGGATAGAAAATGATTCCACACCGACAACAGATGACCAACGCGTGTATGAAAAGTCTGGTTTCAGCATCGGAATAAGGTTCTAACTGCTGACACAAACAACCTTCTGATATCCACCAACAGACATTTTGTCTCTGGTGATTAATCATGAATGAAATTCATTGAGTTCAAGTTCTCACTTCCCGTCAGTACTTTTGAGGTCGAGTGAATTTTGATGTTTGACTGAACAGACTGAGTTCAAAGTGTGTAAATTTACATTTTTCACTCTTTGCTGTCTGTAACAAACAGTTGTTAAAATATATGGTCGGTCTTTTGCTTCTAGTGTTGAAGTTCTGGACCCACCAGATTTATCCCCAACTATCCAACAGAACCAATTTCTGAATAAATCAGAAATGAGAAAAAAGCTGTGCTGTTGCAGAAGGAGCTGGTCTGGTTAAAGTTTCAGTGTTGTGACTTTAGCCATCAGCAGCATATATTTAGCTGACTGTTCAGATTCGGTGCCCTGACACACCAAGCTGACCTCAAAGAACAACGAATCCAACGCACAGTGACACATGAACAAAGTTCTAGCAATGAGCAAACACTTTAATTGGATAATTATTTCCTAATTTTATAACCTTGTACCAGCGCACAACACCACAGAGGTAGTTTCTCTTTTGGTGTTTGAGCATCCTGGAAGAGAAAACTGAACGCACGTATTACGTAACATTTTAAGCTTATGAGTTGTGACGACTTCATAAAAAATGTAGTTCTTGCAGATAGATCCAATAAAAGCTTCAGATTCAACACTGATTCAGATTCGACCCCATGATGGTCAGCCATAAACGGTCACAACAGTCCCCAGTAGCCAGTGGTTGGCTTGGTGTATCAGGGCTTACAGCTCCAGCGACTGCAGCAGTTAAACAGGTTTCTAATCCTGAATCTCAAACGTCATCAACCATCATCCGGGTTTCAATGGTGTCTCGGAGGTCAAAGGTCAAAGGTCGTGGTTTAATAAATAATCCAGTGGCCAAAAAAAAAAGATCTGTGGTTGAAAGACAAAGAAATGGAAATAAAAAAAGAAGAAAGCTTTCTGTCAGGTCTGACTGGTTTTTAGTCCGTCAGAGCCCGAGCTGACAGATGGTGATATCTTCAACTGTGGAAGTTGGGATATAGTTCATATGACGAGAGTCATGAACAAAGTCAGTGTGCGATATTTAAGGTCCAGTCTGTCGGTTTTGGTGGCATCCTTGCCTCAAAGGAGAAACTACAGCGACTGTGAAACTGGCAGAAATCGAGAAAGTCTCATTGAAGAGCTAGTGTCTGGCTTTTCCGCTGCGGTAGTAACATGTCTCCATGGAAGAGGACCCGCAGCGTCTGTCGATTTGAAAGGTTAAATATTCTTTAACTAGAGTCTAAAATCTGACACACTGGACCTTTAAGACTCAAACGAACATACAAGCACAAATCTTACGTTTGTATACATTTTAATTTCTTTTTTAAATTTGTTGTATATTTTTTGATTTATTCTGCTTCAGTTGAGTTTTATTGTTTCACTGTCTGATCCTCCATTTTCTGTTTTTCTGTTTTATCTCAATTATGTTTAAAAAGTTAAATAAAGGTAAAATGAAGATGGGTCTGTCACTTTTTAGGTGTGATATAATAAGTATATATAATAAGTATTTTAATGGACTTGTGGATGAAATGATGTCTAAATAAAGTGATTTAAAATGGCCGCCTCAGTGTTCTCCTTCATGTCTCAATTGATGTCCAGATTTTACACATTCAACAACAACCAACATCTCATAAATCAGTTTGTTGTCTCCAGTGTCACTGTGGTAACTATGTTCAGCTGTACTCGAGTATTTGTTCTGATTACATTACTTCTGATCAGAAACTAGCGAGTCGACAACTTTGCTAACAGCCAAACATCAACAAGGTCACCAACAGCAGACATAGCAGCCAGCTAATATTACTGACTAGTCCAACAGCAGTCAGCCCAGCTCGGCGTCTGTCTTTCAGCCTTTTATTTCACCAAGCTCTCACCAACCACTAAAAGTCAGTCCCAGATTTACTCTTGTCCGGCGGCTTCTTGCCCTTCAATAACCACGTCAATCATCGAGGTGAGAACACTTACACATTTCTTTGGATACAGGTCGTAGATACATACATGATTTCACGGTTTTTCCCAGCATGACTCATCGTTTAGCAGGAATGTTCCCGGGAATGATGGAATGCATTGTACCTGTACAGGTGGAGTCAGTCTGTGTGAGCCGTGACAGTGGGAAAATATTTTTGATATTTAGTTTAAGGAGTGGAGCCAAAGGCAGACATGAAGGAAGTGAACAAAGGAAGAAGATGGTGAACACAAAACAACAAAAAGGTGACAGAGTCCAGACAAAACGCAAAGTCCAAACAAGAGCAGGACCGAGGAACTGAAACAGACGACCTGACACCAAAGAACACGGTCGAATAGTCTAAAAGAACAAAAAACAACCTCCTATGTCCTTTCCTTGAAGGAAAGATTTGAAGGGGAGGTCATGAAGACTGAGAGATGTCATGATGTGATGGAGGGTGTTACTGATGTTATAGGTGATGTCGTTACCTCGTTTCCTTTGCTAAAGGATGGTCCGGTGTATCCTCTGAAGGAGATAACGGCTCCGATCATGACGGACACGTTAAGACTTCAGCTCAGTTCACAGTGACTGAACCTCTAGTGGAGCGGACAGCTGAAACTAATCAGGGTGGAACAGACTCGCCAAAACTGGCGGGAAAACCCTTTCAACATAAAACAGGAAGTGACATCACTGAATGACTTAGTAAGGTTTACTTTAATGGGGACAGCGCACATCAATAAAACACTGCTGTAAACTAAGTAATGGAGATATTAATGTGAATATGAATATGGACTGCTGCTGGGCAGAGCGCGTCTGACCACCTGTTTAAAGAAACCATCCCACAACAGAGGTGGAGGCCTCAGACGCCGCCAACAATGCTGTGCATTCATTCCTTCACAGGAGCCATGACAACAATTCAACAGTTCAGACTGCTTTCCAATCAAAACAGGAGGTCAACTGATGGCATGGCAACGGACACAAGAGGAGCTTTCTTTGTTCATGAAGGAAAATATGAAGAGTTTGTCAAAGCCTGAAAACCCACCGGACACGTCTCCATCACCGGACACGTCTCCATCACTGTCACCGGGTATGTCTGTTTTAGTCCGTCCTGCACGCTGGGCTGCTCGCGGGCTGTTCGCGGGCGCCCGTCAAAAATAGGACAGCCGAGCCGAGCGGAGGCTTCTGGCGGGGCCGGTGGTGTTGAAACATCGACTAGAACGGCCGTGCATCACCGCGTGTCACCGCGTGTCACCGTGGTGCACACGCAACACGTCCGTCCACGCTCGGTGGAATTTGGGGGTTAAAGAAACTGTCAGCAGATCTGCAGACGTCACACACAGTTCACTTTTTAAAATCTTTTTATTTATGTTGAGGTACGAAAGTTGTTTTACAGTACAGAAAGGTGAGTAAAGTGCTGAAGCAGAACAGTAAGAAGACGAATATATGAGCGGGACAAGACAGACAAAGACAGGTCCAACGTTAATGCTAAAAAGAAATTAAATAGAAAAGACTTCATGGAAAGGGCGCACGGTAAAAATAAGTTTGAAGAAGTGGTTTAAGTCACTGAGTCTCTCCTTCAAGGTGTCCTGATGGAGAAGACGAGGTCAGGTGAGCTGCTGAGCTTTAACGGTGAAATCTTAAAATCAGTCCTAAACTTGCTGGACGCCGAGCTGCTGCTGGGATCCGTTGTTAATGCCGTCAGCACGGCAGCTCAGCAGAGGTGGAGCGTGGTTCTCTTCATTGGCTCCAGCTGTCATCATCACCATCACTTCCTGAGGATCATTTCTGAACAGAAACAAACAAAACGTTTTCTTCATGAGTCTCCATCATCTGTCTGTCATCAGGGCTCGATGTTCAAATACGACTCACCGTGTCTGCACCACCAGATTTTTACAGGATTTACGGTACAAGCACACCCCGATGATGATGATGAGGAGGAAGAGGAGGAGGAGGATCACAATGATCCCGGTCACCAGCTGTGGCCATTGTTGAGAATCTGTCATACACAGAGAAGAGCAGCAGTCAGTCAATCAAACTTTATTTGTATATAACTTTTCATACAACACAAAGTGCTTCACACAATATAAATAAATAAAAATAAAACCCGTTGTTGTACTATTTTAACACAAGATGTTAAAATAGTACAACTTATTCAAATGTAAAAATTGATAACAGAAAAAAATATAAAATATATACAGATAACTAACCAAATAAATACTATATACTATAAGTGAAAAATGCTGTAACAGATTCAAATACATCAAAAGAAAATGTATATAAATAAACAGTTCAAAGGCCAAATTAAAAAGATAAGTCTTAAAAACATGAACACTGTTTTTAAAAAGGACGAAGCGTTTCAGCATCGACCTGTTTCCTCACAAAGCAGAGCTTCTTGTTTTATATGTCTAACAGTCAGTACGTTTACATGCAGCAAAAAATTAGAATTTCTGATCGTATCAGACATAGTTTGGACTTTTAAAATGCTTGTAAACACCTTAGTCCGACCTACTTCGGACATCTCAAAATCGGATAAGAACACCTAGATAATTCGTTCATAGTCGGAATTTTAACGGCATGTATACGCAGCAAAAAAATCTGAAAGTCGTATTAAATAGTGGTGCTGTTGCCGGAAAAGGTGAATCGACACGATGGCTTCAACAACACACTTTTATATGCATTATTAGGAGGAAAACAATGCACGAAATGTACGCTACTGTAGCATCGTCCATCTCCTCGTACGCCATCTTTGTTTGAATGCCGTCAGATAGTGTGTTGTTGCTGATAAGTAGAGGTCAGCCGGACGTGGCTCTTTGTTGAGAGCGCTACAGCGCCACGTAGCGTAACGGAGTCAGCCATGCTCCGGCCGTTTGTCCGATTCTCTGAGCGGCATGTATACTCAGACAAGTGACCCGGTCTTATGCATGTCTATCTGATACCAGCAGAAATTTGGATTTTTTGCTGCATGTAAACGTACTGAGTGTGTTCTGTTTCTTGGACTGCAGATTCCTCACATTTCATATTCACTGACAGTGTTCGGAATCGTAGAAACAGGATTTTAAGGTTATTCCGATTGTCTGCTTTCAATTTAGAAAAATGTTCTTGTCTTGTGTTTGACTGCCTTCTTGTAGAGAGTCGGGTGTTCAAGGAATATTTCATAGTTCACCATCAATTTGCTCTTTCTGCAGTTTCTTTTTAGTTGGTTAATGTTCTCGTTTCTCCATGGAGGTGTTGTTTGGAGGAAATCTTTCTCAGTCTTAGAGGAGTCACTTTGTCAACTGCAAACTTTAATTTACTGTTAAAACCTTCTACAATAAAATCACAAGAGGAGTGAGACACAGGCCATGAAACATGAACATGAAACATGATGTGCAGATAAAGGAACACCAGGGGGCGACATTTTATTTTCATTATTACTGTCATTAATGTTACCAGATCTCCATTACAGTTTATAGTAACTTAGTTAATGATTTGCTGCTGCTGTGCATCTGTGTCTCTCTATCTCTATCACAGGTTCCACTGCTACTGTAATCATTTTATCATTCATTGTAATCCATTGTCATTTTTCATTGTAATTACACAAAATGTTTCTGTTGACTTGTTGACTGTACACGTGACATCTATTGCACGTCTGTCCGTCCTGGGAGAGGGATCCCTCCTCTGTGGCTCTTCCTGAGGTTTCTTCCACTTTTTTCCCTGTTAAAAGTTTTTTGTGGGCAAGTTTTTCCTCACTCGAACCGAGGGTCTAAGGACAGAGGGTGTAAGGACAGAGGGTGTAAGGACAGAGGGTCTAAGGACAGAGGGTCTAAGGACAGAGGGTCTAAGGACAGAGGGTGTAAGGACAGAGGGTCTAAGGACAGAGGGTCTAAGGACAGAGGGTCTAAGGACAGAGGGTCTAAGGACAGAGGGTGTCACTCCCTGTACAGATTGTGAAGCCCTCCGAGGTAAAATGTATTTTGCGACTTTGGGCTATACAAATAAAATTTGATTTGATTTGACACAGCACTGAAGTACTGCTGCTTGTTCCTGTACAAACAGGAAGCTACAGAGGGACACTGGATACTGATTGGTGTTTACAGCAGCCTATAGCAGTGAGTGTGTGTTACACCCCGAGTGCCATGAAGCAACAGAGGAGCAGTCTGGTCCAATTAGCCGACTCTTCCCAGTGAACCTGGACCAGGTAACCGTCATTGAGCTCAGTACTGGATTCCCTGCTACCAGCCCGGTTCTGTTGCCCGCTAACGGCAGATTCACTTAGCAGCAGCTAATTAGCGGTTAGCCACATTAGCAGGTGTGTGATAAGTGAAAAGTGACTCACCTGTAGGAGAAGCTGGAGGAGTGGGGCAGTCTGTAATGAAACACAGGTCATTAGTACAAATAAAAAGCCACGCCTCTGTTGTTTACACAAGAACAGCTGTTAGCATTAGCAGTGTTAGCATACTGTGTACAGAGCACAGATTGGTGCTAAAGTGAGGAGTCTGTTGTCACGGGAACGTAACATCTCTCACAGTAAGATGGAGGAGCTAACGGCGCTGCAAAGACTGCTGCTGTTCTTCTGTTCATGGTGAAGCCGTGTTGAGGTGTTGAGATGAGCTTCTTACCGCTCGTGGAGATGCTGACGGATTTTCCTACTGCCTCCATCACCATTCTCACTTTGTCTGTGAACTTCTTGCAGATAGCATACACCGTACCATCATGGAGACACACGGAGCACTGGAACTGCCGAGGCCGGGGGGGGAAACAGGACTCGAGGGGACCGGCAGTATCATTCCTGAACCAGAGATTATCCTCATCGTTGTAGTAGTCGTACAGCAGGGTGGAGTTCACTGCGACGGGGTCAGTTGAGTTGAAGCAGTCCATCCTGAGAGAAAAGAGAAGAAGACATCAAAGTTTGGGTTTGTTTGGTGCTGCTGTGTTCGTGCTCTGTGACTCGTGTTCCTCGATCATATCAAACCAAGTCTGGAGACCAGAGGAGTCCAAACCTGAGAGTTCTGGTTCAGACCGCTGTGACTACTGTCTCCAATCTGAGCTGAGCTGAGCTGATCTCTGAGGCTGCTAACTGTGATGAACTTCTCCTCAGAGTGTTTGATGCTTTTGGGGACTTCAAATAATCTAAAATTAGTAATAAGTGTGACATGCAAAGTGATAACAGACTATGAGCAGTTCTGTTTTCAACACTTCAACCACATTTTGAGCGATGACAGCACGATAACCTGCTGGAACAGGAAGTGTTTGCACGGATTATAATGCTGATGTTGGAAACGCGTTACGACCTTTATGTGACGGATGTAAAATCGAATCCAAACAGAAACATCTTGGTCACGTTGACCGCTGTCTTGGTTCTTCTTCTTCCGACCTTCAGACATGAAGGTCAGTCAGTCCAGAACATTAACATACTGAGAAACATATGAACCAGAGAAATGAGCAAATTAACAAAGTTAAAAATATTATTAAATGTTGAAACTTTGCCTGTTAGCGGGCAGTTTCCATTCTTAGTCATCATCATCATGTGGTTGTTTTGCTCGAACTGGAGGATTAGCAGACGTGTGAGAGTGGACATGAACGGGTTGAACCCTCAAAATAAATACGTGCGAATCACCCTTTGGTGCAAAAAATGTTTTTTTCTAAAAAGTGCTATAAAAATATACGGGAATATTTTTTTTTCACTTTCACTGCATTAAATCTTTTGACCAACTTCAGTCCTGATCATAAATACCACATTTTCATGTATTTCTAATTTTAACCCTTTAATGCCAGTTTGGGAACATGAACCCACATAGCTTCTCAGAGGACTGCAGGGCTGCAGTCAGAGAAACATGCTCTTCATGTTGGCTGAAGAAATGAGCAGCCAAGCAAGCTGCATGCATTTACAGGTGTGCAGTATGCTGAGTGTGTGCACTGAAAACCAACATGACAAAATGACTTTGGTATACTTTGACCTTTGGATTTCGAGGAACTCCCTTTTTCGTTTTTACAGCAGTGTGTGTGTGCGTATGCGTGTGTGTGTGTGTGTGTGCGTGTGTGGTGGGGCATAAGAAAGAGAGGGAGAGAGACGGGGATGTACAAAATGTGGTAACCAAAACAGACTCTGGGTACGGTCGAATAGTCAAAAAAAATAGCTCCTAAGTCCTTTCCTAACCACTTTTCCTTGACCTCGATAGAAAACGTCACGAGGTCAAGGAAAGATGTGAAGGAGAATTCATAAGGAGTTAGGAGAAGACGACCGCGGTGTTCAGAGAATCCGACTGCACTTACACTTAGACTACGTCATTATGCGACGGCGATTGTTATTGACGTGACCTGTGGTAAAACTACAAAGTCCAGAAGATGGACTACAAAACGCTCATCTGAGATACTTCCTAGATACTCCCCGTGCGCTCTGACCGTGTTGTTTCATGCAGGAAATATAAACGTGGACAACCCGGTAAAAAATGTGACTTCATCATCAACGTCAGAGTTCAAATAATAAATGAATATTGTCCACCTGTCACAGAAGTCAGATGAAGTGTTTGTTAGCTGGTATGGTCGCTCACCCTCCTGTCCACTCATATAGAAACATATTAGCAAGTTATGGCAAAGATATATGATTAATCAGCAACGGTAACTTCATGATGATCTGCAGGACGCTGCATGTCACAGTTACAAACAGTTTTTACTCTGTGTGTGAACGCAGCTCCACAGTCAACAACAGAACACACTTCATGATCAAAGTTTGACATCACGTCAACACGTATGTTCATATTCACACGCTCTGCTGCAGGCTGCATCACACTGTTTAAACACATTAATGTTTTCTTTCTTATGTCTGGTTGTGAATGAATGAACGGTGCGCCGATTTTTTGTCGCTGCCGCAAGGAATTGTGGGGCAGCATCACCTCCTTTCCTTTCGTAAAGGATGGTCCGGTGTATCCTATGCTAAAGGAGATAATAAAGGAAGCATTGAAGCTCCTTTCCTTAACATTTTGAGAATTCGAACATCTCTTATCATGGCGGCTACGTTAATACTTCAGGGTCATTTCACTCAGTTAGGAAGGTTCCTAAGCAAATTTGACTATTCGACCGCACCCCCTGTTTCCCTGTTCTTCTTCTTCTCTGTGCACATGCGCGCACACGCACACGCGCACACACACACACACACACACTTCCATCAATACCAACACACACAGACCATTTAAGCTGCGATCACGTGTTGTAGTAGCAATAGTCGGAAATGCAACAGAAAAGGCCTCCATGAAACAGTATGGAATGGAGCCCTCAGCCATGTAGTGGAAAATGATTTTCCAAGTCAAAAACTTAGATTGAAAAGGTTGTCATACATAAAACACTGTTTTATGCTAAAATTAGAGTAGGATCAAAACGTTTATTAAATCCAAGGTTGGAATTTTAAAATTTGATAAAAAACTCAAAACCTTGGAAAGTTTTGTCTCTCTAACATTAACACAGAGGGGAGCACAGGGGTAACCCTCAGTACATTTAGACAACAGAGTTTCAGACAGATGTTTTGAATGCTGCTTCCTCTCTCGGCGCTCTACCTTTCTTAATCTTTTATTTTTACTCATTAATCATCTGTTTATCTCGTTACTCTTAGCCTGACCTGCATGTTTCATGTAGTAGATGTTACTATTCTTTCCTCTATCAGTGAATATCGATTTTTTCATTTTTCTTTTCATTGTCTGAATGAAGCACAAAGAAATGTTTGACAATAAAATTTGATTTAATCCTGTTTGGAGACCGAAGCAGACGGAGGTGAGGATTTCTGAAAGGAATCACGACGAGGACAAAACTAACCTGACAAACACGAACACATAATAATGACTGATGAGACATTTCTGAAGCACCAAGACAAACAAACGGACAGATGAGTCACTTTGCAGAGCAAGGTGGAGGAACTCCCCTGCACACCTTCTCCACCTGGCTTCTTCTCTAAACCGAACACAGTCTTCTCCTGCAGGTGGTGATAGTGTTAGAAATGAACAGGTGACACGGAGACTTCCTCTTACCATGCATACCATGAATTAGTCAGAATGTGCTCTCCCTACACACAAACAACACACACACTTCCGGCGCCTCTACCTGTACACACAAAGCTGTCACCGTCCTGCCTCATTCACACAGCAGCACTGACACGGTGACCCGGTGACCCGGCAGAGGCAGCCCGGGCTGCCGGGCCTGGACCTCGGCCCTGTGTGTTAATTTACTGCTTTGTTTCATAAGGTGTCTGTCGTTGTGTTTTGTTTCGTCCCCACGCCACGCGTTGTTTCCCCATCAGTTACCAGCCTTATCAACAAGGCCTCCTGACACTGACTCCTCCCTGATATCGATTACTGCACTGAGTAGGGTGACCACATGCGGGACAACGTCTCACAGCCTGGACGCACTGCACGCGGAACGGAAGCGCAGCGCCCTGGAGCGGAGGCAGTTTCAGAGAGCCGCCCATGTTAACCGGTCTGCCCGGCCGTACATCTCGCGCTGTGGAGCGCAGTGCGCGCGGCTGCAGCGCTTCGTTCGGCGTCGGTTCTATTTTTCACGCTCGCCGCGAGCGCCGTTTGTCAAGCTGGACAGACCACCTCTCTACCTGTACCTCTCTACCTGTACCTCTCTACCTGTACCTCTCTACCTGTACCTCTCTACCTGTACCTCTCTACCTGTACCTCTCTACCTGTACCTCTCTACCTGTACCTCTCTACCTGTACCTCTCTACCTGTACCTCTCTATCTGTACCTCTCTATCTGTACCTCTCTACCTGTACCTCTCCCCTCTTTATTGTGTCTATGGGTGGGAGGTGCAGTGCGTCCGAGGGGCCAGTCTGTGCATAGTCAGGTGTGCTGACTTGAGAGGCACTGTGAAATAGCATGACAGCTCCATGCTTACTATGTTCTCTCACGTGAGAGAAGTTGGAAAGTTGCATTTAAATAAGATATGTTTGTTAAGTTTTTATTTGCAGGCTACTGAATCAACCAGATGAAAAGCACTGCCATCTTTTAGACTACCTTCATGCATTGGTATCCACACAAACGTAGTCTTTCCCCACACCTGGTGAACAGGGATCCGGTCACACTAGCCCCGCTGCTCGGCAATAAACTTGATTTTGACAGTAAATAACGTTTTACTCACGTTTTAATCCTGCTCGGTGACCGGAGGGACCGGAGAGTGAGGAGCTCTGATACACGACAGGAAGAGCCTACTCCTGAACGGAAAGTAATCCTTTCGTCCCCGCTCGTCCCCGCCCCTCTCGCTGCTCGTCCCCGCCCCTCCCGCTGCGGCTGTATGAGGAAGCCTCGATAAACGGCGCCATGTTGAAACCACCTCATTTCCCCATAAACCGATTAAAAACATGTCTCCGACAGGAAACAGCGACTTTACACGGAACTTCTCACGAACTCGAACATTCACATGAAAGTTCAAAATGTCTGCGCTCCAGAGAAGATGAAGATGAAGAGAAGAAGATGAAGATGAAGATGAAGATGAAGAGCGTCTGTCTCTGTCGGGTTTCCAGCCGGAGCTCTCTGTCGTTAGTCCGCCCGTCTCAAAGCAGCAGCAGTATGGAGGACTGCTGTGGGTCGCCATCTTCCAACAAATGTCCTTTTTCTGTCCGCTAACGAGCCAAATGTTTCCCTCCACAAACATGGCTGCCTGAACAAGAAGGACGACGACGAGACGAGCACGAGCACCGTGGATAACTTAACGGCTGCAGTTGCGTGCAGCGTGCGCGCTCCCGCGGAGGTTTTCTGTTGGGCGCAGCATGTTTAAGCTTCATTATAATTTAGTTATACAGTATTTCATATATATTGAAGCAGCATTGTCCTTGTATCAACATCTACACTGTGTGAAGTCAACGACTCAAATCAAACAAAGAAAGCTTTAATTCAATTTGACATTCAACTCAGAATTATAAATAAAAAGTTATTTAAAAATTATAATAATAATAGTTATTATTAAGTTATTGGCTGACCGGACTAAAAGTCAGTTTTCGGTGTCAGCCTTCCTCTTTTTAGCACACTGACTCACAGTTTGTGACACTGTCACTGCCGCTCTATTCACCGGCCCGCCCACCCTGCCTGTGATTGGCTGAAATTCTTCTTGCCCTCCTCGCCTTGACCAATCCCAGTCTTCCTCATGCCTGAACCAACTCGACGTGACGTAGTGGGCTTCCTGAGCCGCCCTCTTAATTAACTATTCGTCTTGCCGACGGGCCGTCCACGACTCATTAGCATAAAAAGATTTAAGAAAGCGAACACTGTTTGATTATCATCATCATTATTATCTTATATTATTTGTTTTGATATTAATTTGACTTTCATCAGCACAGACAGACACAAACTAACGTTTATCAGAGTGAAGAGGCACCAACAGAAAGAACTAAAGTTTTGGTTATTAGAAAACTTTTTTTTCTCGACATGCTGCCAACACGGTTATGAGAGTCTACAGAGAGAAACTATGAGATGGTTCTTACCTCCAACCTGCTGCTCCTCAGTCTGCTGCTGTCACTTCTGCTAAAACTGCAGATCTCCAGGCTTCAGCACTGGGTGAGGAAAATCTGTTGTCCAATCAGGTTCCAGGTGCGGCTCCTCTTTGGCTCTTTGCCCCCCACCCCCTCCACCCTCCTCCCATGCTTTCTTGAACTGGACTGATATGACTCATTCAGGCATTTTTGTTTTTGGTGTCACATTACTGAGATTACGTGAGTACAACACAACACAACACACCACAACACCAGTACTGTAATAGAAAATGAAGATACGTTTGTTAACATTTGATAGAAAATTTTCCGTGACATGCAAACCACCTGTTACAATAAGCATCACTACTTACAGAGAGCAGGAAATGCAAGGTTTCCACACAGGAATGACAATGGCATCTCTGATTGAAGCATCATTCTAATACAAAGGAAAAGTATTTGAATAATTTGAATAAAAATCAGTAGGACAAGCTGCACTTACAGGTAAGCTTGCAAGTGGATCACACAATGTTCGCCAGGTTGGTACAACATAGAGGTCAGCCACAAAAATAGTTTCCCCCTGTGGAATACATTTCAAATGTGAGCAAATACCCATATAATGTAAAAATGAAAAGCATATTCTGAAAAATATTTATGTTTTATACCTGTGATTGAGCAATTTTCTCAATGACTTCAAAGCACGCATGTCCTTTTTTTTTTTTTTTTTCGTGAAATTACTTCTCCGCATTTAACCCATCCAGGCTGTCACCTGTTGGAACACACACATGCAGGGCGGGGATCGAACCGCCAACTAAAAAGTTAAGAATCCTTAGGTGTTGATGCTGACCACCATTGGTGAAAGTAAACTTTGAAGTCATCTAAGCTAGCTTCAAAACGACAACCCAAACCGACATGTAACATTTGGTCATTTGCGTCATTAATGACTTCTATAACGACTACAACGGCACCTATACTGACGAAGAACACAAGAAACATGCATTTACTTTCTGTGGATAATAAAAATCAGACACTCACCGCTACTCGGAGAATAAGCTCACTCTCCTTCTTCTTTTCGTACGCTCTCTTGCTGGTCTCTCTCGAATTTAAAGAGCAGGTGAAAATTACCCTCTCAAAATGTCCTCCTCGACTACAGACTCTAAAACCTTCCACTTCTTCCCCCGATGAACTCTGTGTTGTGTTGTCAGTGTGTTTTGGGTCATTATCTTGCTGCATGATGAAGGATCATGTAATAGGACACACCTGTCAGTCACATGTTCCAATACTTTTGGAGGGGACTGTAGGTAAGGACTGATGACCTGACTTTGGAGGACGGTCACTATGTTGGAGAAAAATGGACATACCCTTGATTCATGTATGAATGAAGGAGAAGACATCTTGTGTTGAGTTGGACAGACTGACTGAGCCAGAGGAACTGCTGTGTGCACTGCTCCACCCGGAAAAAGCCTCCCCACTGGGGCATGTGAAGCACGATAAAAAGACTTCAAATCAAAAAGCGAACACTGTGTTTGGTTATTGTTATTATTATTATTATTATTATTATTATTATTATTATTAATACAAACTTTACTTTTAGCAGCGTCACAGGCAGCCAACAAACTCAAATCAGACTTTTAGAGTGGTCGGAATAGTTATTATAAAACTTGTAACAAACTTATTTTTAACTGAAATCCAACGTGACACGCTGCAAACAACCCTGAGAGGAGAGGGAGACAGCCACGTGGTTCTCAGCTTCCTTCAGGCGGCTTGTTAGAAGTCCGTTTGACACCTCGGCGTGTTCCCAGTGTGGAGCTCTCAGTGCGCGCCAAGGAAACGGAGTGCGACCGATCGCGTGCTGTCCAGAGATGAGTCACATGACGGAACAGCCAGGTATGTCGCCAAAAATACTGGCAGACCTTTATGCATAGTATATATATGAATATTCATATTGCTGATGTTAGGGAATGCGCTTTGCTGAAAAACTTTGATAAGGCGCGCGCACACACACACACACACACACACACACACACACAAAATGAGATAAAAACATATGATGATAAATTAAATAAAGCAACAATAAACTATAGAATGCTAGCACTGCAGCTAAGTTTGGATGCCTGTGATGGCTTAATTATGAATATTTCATTTGCTAGCACCAATGTTGCAACTCAGTTTATTGTGATTGTGACTAAGCGTATTGTTAATGAGGAGTTTGAAAGTCGAAGTATTTCCTGTGGTTACTTTGATATGTAAGGCTCCAAAGCTGTAAAGCATGCTCTGCCTCTGCTAACGTTATGTTGGAAATTGTATAGTTTCCTCCACCACTTACATTTCTGTTGTTATATTATGCTTAAGTAGCAGTTTGTACATAAGTAAGGACTATTACTGGGGAACTTTAAATCATATGGCAGTTTATTTATGAATGTTTATCCTGATTTAACTGTTGACTAATCGTCTGAGCATATTTTCTAATACATTTTATTGCTTTTTCTTTATATTTTCAGACCACACATACACACGTGTTGTACAATGATGGTAAATTCCAACAACCTTTATTAAAGAAGACAAACCAGATCTCTCCGTCCATGTGCCTCGATTCTCTAATCGGAATCATAGTCCATAATCCGCCGCCTCAACCAGCAATCCTTCTTTCTGAGTCTCGCCCCTCAAACAGAGGGAGTCACTGTCTTAAAGACTGAAACCTGAAGTCTGCTGTGATTCATCTGGAATAAAACTCCACACTTCTTCTTCTGTGAAAACCTACTTTATTGTTCGTTCTAGTAATAACAGGTACACATACACACGCATATATATATATATATTAATATAAAAAAGTGACAAAGGCAGTGAGCGAAGATAAGGTGCAGTAACGTAGTACAATCTTAAATCAATCCTAATACACAGAGCACAGTGAGGCGTGACAGCGATAAAGTAGCAGCATAAAAAAACGCTTTACGGCACAGAAACAGGCAGATGGAAACGTAAACAAACAGTAAGAAGTGACCTGTCGACGATCTAAGGCCGCGTGCTGGCAGTCCCCTCCAAAAGAATGTGAACAGACAGACTTAGAGCAGATTCAAGTCAGGAAAACTTCAGATCTAGTTGTAATAACTGCATCAGGTATTCCTTCAGTCTGCTGTTCAGCAGGTGAAACGCTCTACATGATTTAAGTCTGGAGGTCGACGTGTTGTCAGTGTGTTTTGGGTCATTATCTTGCTGCATGATGAAGGATCATGTGATAGGACACACCTGTCAGTCACATGCTCCAATACTTTTGGAGGGGACTGTAGGTAAGGACTGATGACCTGACTTTGGAGGACGGTCACTATGTTGGAGAAAAATGGACATACCCTTGATTCATGTATGAATGAAGGAGAAGACATCTTGTGTTGAGTTGGACAGACTGACTGAGCCAGAGGAATGCAAACTTTTAACAAACTGCTGAGTGTCACTGAGTGTCTGTAAAGTGTGATTACATATTTTATAGTTTCATTTAACACTGCACAGGTTTGTCAATATGTGGTCTGAATCAAACATCCTGTGCCTGATGTTGGTGGACAGTGGACCGAGGTATGGAGGGAGGAATGTGGAGGGTGAACAGTAAAACGTCATCAACACATCTGATGTTCAAACAGCAGCTTCCAGGGTTCATCAGGTGTCAGCAGCAGCTTTGTCCTTCAGCATAGACGGTCTCCTTCTTCTCCTGGCATGGCTTCAGCATTTCCTGAAGAGGTGGAGGGCGTGCCTGGATTCAGAGCTGCAGCACTGAAACAAAAATGAACAAACACAGAAACAATGATTACGTTGATGCTCAGAGGTCGAGTGATGTGAACGTTTTCTTCATGAGTGTCCATCATCTCTGTCTCACTCAGGGCTCGATGTTCAAATACGACCGACCACAGCTACACTCACCGTGTCTGCTCCACTCTAGACCTTTTCCAGGGTTTGTAGATGATGATGATGATGATGATGATGATGATGATGATGAGGATCATCACGAAGAAGGCGATCATGACGCACAGTTTCCATTGTTGAGTATCTGCCCGACACAGAGAGAAGAGCAGCAGTGAGACACGAGGCCTAACCAACAGCGCTGGTAGCAGCTGCATCAGTCAATGAGCTCAGTACTGATTCACTTAGCAGCAGTTAATTAGCGGTTAGCCACATTAGCAGGTGGTTAAGTGACAGACAAAGTGTGTGAAGAGTGAATGTAACTGACCTTCAGCAGGAGGAGTGGGGCAGTCTGTAATGAAACACAACTCATTAGTACAAATAATGAACACTACTATCAGCTGCTGTTGTTACTAGAAAGTCTTCTGTGTTTACATCAGGTGACTCATTCAAGAGCCACGCCTCTCTTGTTTACACAGGAACAGCTGTTAGCATTAGCAGTGTTAGCATACTGTGTACAGAGCACAGATTGGTGCTAAAGTGAGGAGTCTGTTACCACGGGAACGTAACATCTCTCACAGTAAGATGGAGGAGCTAACGGCGCTGCAAAGACTGCTGCTGTTCTTCTGTTCATGGTGAAGCCGTGCTGAGGTGTTGAGATGAGTTTCTTACCGCTCATGGAGATGCTGACGGATTTTCCTACCGCCTCCATCACCATGCTCACTTTGTCTGTTAGATTCCTGCACATGGCGTACACATCCTGGTCATCATGGAGACAGACGGTGCACTGAAGGTCCTGAGTCCAGGGGGCAGAACAGGGCCGGAGGGGATTGGCTGTGCTATCCCTGGACCACAGGCTGCCCTCGTCAATGTTGTCGTCGTAGAGCACAGTGGCGTTCTTCGCATCCGAATGGGTTGACTTGTAGCAGAGCATCCTGAGAGAGACGAGAGAAAGAGAAGAAGAGGTTTGTACAAACAGTGCTTTGAAATGGAGGAGTGGACTAGAGTCAGTGGGCAGTTTATGTCACCTGAAGGGTTTCAACCAGCGCGTCAAGATATGAGCTTCAAAGTTTGAACATGGACACACCTTCTGGAACTTCTTGCTCGAGTCACAAACTGAGTAGTGGATCTTTTCATGGTCTAGACAGGACGTGATGTCCCATAACCACTGAGCATGTGAGGGCGGGGCAGCATCCCTCCATCTTAGTAGTATCGCACGCCTAACCAGAAGAGAGGCGAAGGACAGTGTGCAGCTTTTGGTTGGAGTGAGGCGCGTGTCGTCCTCACCAGTGGTGCCGAAAAGGGCGATCAGTGGGTTGGCTCTAGCTCGAGATCAACAATGAGGGACAAGACAAGGTTTGGAGAACATCGGTCCAGCATCTTTGCAGGCTGGGACAAGTCCAAAACATGTGGATAAGGGAGGCCTCACTACTAGCCATCTGAGTATGGAGAAAGTGTCTTGCCTGCAGGTATCTGAAAAAATGGGTGTCTAAACTTTTCAGACAATTGAAAAGTTAAACTTTAAACTTCTCGAAGCCTTCTTCTGTGCC
>OX336888.1:1140061-1220061 GCA_946959425.1 Argyrosomus regius
ACCAAGATGTTGATGTGACTCCAAGCGCAGTCGACACGTGAAAGAGCGTTACTAGGCAGAATATTTTCTTTTTCAGCCCATCAGCGGAAGGTACCTATGACATAATAATCCCACAGACTTCCTTTACAAAGTGCACGCCTGACACAACAACGCACGTTTTGAATTGAACGGGTCTTATTTTTTTGTGATTATTGAAAAACTGCATTTGTATTACAGGCAAAGGGTTTGAAATTTATTTATTTTTAATTCAAAAACTGGTGTGATTTTGAGTAAAAGTTACAAAAATCTACGTTTCGTTTTTGAAATTCTTCAGTGTTTTGATACTCATACTCACTGTATGGGCACATTGCATGCTTGATATAGCCTAGGTTCTTCTGAATCCATAGATGTCAAACGCGTGGTGCTCCATATACATTAAATATTGTTCATAAGCCCAAATGTTAAAGAAGAGAGCGTTAAAGAGTCACGATGCTCCTTCCTCTCCTGTTCAGGGGAAGCCAACAGAAAACTGTTGGAAACATGTGAACTTAAAGCTGGACCGTATGGACCAAAAGTCATAGCTCGATATTCGTTTGAAAATATATCGATATATCGCAGAGCCCTGGTTGAACTCAAACATTCGACTTCAACAACAATTTCAGATTTTATTTACTTTTTTTTCTGTGTTCTGGGCCCATAAAAAAGTTTTTGCTAAGTTAAATAGTAAAAACGGTGAACTGAACGAGGACAAAACTAACCTGACAAACATGAACATAACAATGACATTTCTGAAGCACCGAGACAAACTAAAAACTAGAAATGAGTCACTGTATTTCTGCAACTGCTCACGCTGCACATGACGATCCCTCCTCCAGCTGCAGCGCACCCAGCTCCATCAGCACTGCTCCACCTGAAAGCGCCTCCTCACTCAGGCTCCTTGTCTAACAGCGTATATACGTCCAAAGAATAGAATAGAATATACTTTATTAACCTCTTGCGGGAAATTCTTTCGTCACAGTGCTCCAGTGTACAAAGGTAACGAATATTATAGCAGCAGAACTATAAGAATACAATAAGAATAAATTTACAAAGTTAAAAACTATAAGAATAAACCTCAAAATTCCCCCCCCCCCCATATTAACAATATATACAGAGGAAATATAAGCATGTTTATCGTACATTAGAGTTGTACAGTTTAATGGCCACAGGCAGGAATGACTTCCTGTGGCGCTCTGTGGTGCAGCGTGGTGGAATGAGTCTCTGGCTGAATGTGCTTCTGTGGCTGGTCAGCACGTCATGGAGAGGATGGAGAGAGTTGTCCAGTATGGACCTAATCCTGGACAACATCCTTCTCTCTGACACTGCTGTCAGGGAGTCAAGCTCCTCTCCAACAACATGGCTGGCTTTGCGGATGAGTTTGTTAAGTCTGTTGGCGTGTAACTACTGCACGGCGAGCCACGCGCCCCTTCATGTCGAGTCAGTCTGAATGAAGCACGAGGAAATGTTCGACAGCAAAATGAAAAGTTTTACTCACGTTGTGCTGCAGTTGGTCCAGATTGCTGCCAAGAAGCCGAAACAGAGCCGGTCCCGTTACTGTGATTGTATTTCGCGTTGAGGACACACGCTCCCCCAAAACGTCACAATCACGTCACTACGCTCCTCCCGCTCTCCCGCTGTATGAGGAAGAGGAAGCCTCGATAAACGGCGCCATGTTGAAACCACCTCATTTCCCCACAAACCGATTAAAAACATGTCTCCGACAGGAAACAGCGACTTTACACGGAACTTCTCACGAACTCGAACATTCACATGAAAGTTCAAAATGTCTGCGCTCCAGAGAAGATGAAGATGAAGATGAAGATGAAGAAGAAGATGAAGGTGAAGATGAAGATGAAGAGCGTCTGTCTCTGTCGGGTTTCCAGCCGGAGCTCTCTGTCGTTAGTCCGCCCGTCTCAAAGCAGCAGCAGTATGGAGGACTGCTGTGGGTCGCCATCTTCCAACAAATGTCCTTTTTCTGTCCGCGAACGAGACAAATGTTTCCCTCCACAAACATGGCTGCCCAAAGAGTCTGAACAAGAAGGACGACGAGACGAGCACGAGCACCGGGGATAACTGACGTGGCGCGCTCTCTCTCTCTCTACACCATGAAGTCACGTGACACAGTACCCTGGCGCGCGCTGCTGTGGTCAGGTCAGCACCGTCACTTCACAGAAAGAAAGTTGGTTTGAATCTCGGCTGTGTGGCCTTTGCTGACTTCCTGCCACAGTCCAAACACCTGAACACCTGAACACCTGAACACCTGCACAGGTTAACTGGTGACTCTAAATTGCACGTGAAGCTGTGAGTGGTTGTCTGTGACAGGCTCCAGCTCCACCTGATGCTGATAAGGAGGACAGGTTAGAGAAGTTCTTTTCCCACTCAGTTTGTTTTACATGCATTTCAACCCCAAACACACACACAGGCTCATATACACACACACACACACACACAGTGTGGAGAGAGGTGGTGGAGTGATGAGCAGCCACCCAGAGCACCTCGGCAGTGCCCAGGAGGTGAACTGGCACCTCTCCAGCTACCAGTCCACCTTCCATATTTTGGTCCATGCTGGACTTGAACCGGCCACCTATGGTACCGGCCTCTTACAGCTCAGGTGTGACAGTGAGTTATAGACAGTTTTAGCCATGTTGTGATGGATGCAGTGTGTGTGCATACACTGATGGAGCCTCTCCAGGTGTGTGAGCTGCCCACGCCACAGGCACTAATGCAGCCCCATACCAGCAGAGATGGAGGCTTTTGAACTGCCCCACCTGTCACTGAACACACTCCTCTGCCTGCTGGAGGTGGTGGACAGCAGTTTGTCCACAGTCCTCTCTGTGTCCACCACTGAGCCGGCCCTCCTCACCAGTCTGTCCAGTCGAGCAGCATACCTCTTCAGACCACAGCGGAGAAGAGGACTGTGACAGCCTTACTGCCACCGGGCTTCTCTCAGCACAGATGGACTCAGACTGATGCCAGTTTATCAATGAATTTTATTTGTCACAGCCGTTTGCAGGCCTCTTCTCAGTCTCGCTGCCGTCTGCTGTGTGTCTGACTTCGTCTCCTTCTCACAGAAAAAACACCCAGGTCCAGCACGCTACTGTGGCAAAAGAGGGGAGAGTGATTAGACAACTAGATACAGGTGTGCTAATCACCTCCGCTGGCGCTGCTCTCCTGGGCCCTTTCCACACCTCTCTCCTGCAGCTGATGCACCACACCTTAGACCCTCTGTCCTTAGACCCTCTGTCCTTACACCCTCTGTCCTTACACCCTCTGTCCTTAGACCCTCTGTCCTTAGACCCTCTGTCCTTACACCCTCTGTCCTTACACCCTCTGTCCTTAGACCCTCTGTCCTTAGACCCTCTGTCCTTAGACCCTCTGTCCTTAGACCCTCTGTCCTTACACCCTCTGTCCTTAGACCCTTGGTTCGAGTGAGGAAAAACTTGCCCACAAAAAACTTTTAACAGGAAAAAAGTGGAAGAAACCTCAGGAAGAGCCACAGAGGAGGGATCCCTCTCCCAGGACGGACAGACGTGCAATAGATGTCACGTGTACAGTCAACAAGTCAACAGAAACATATTGTACAATTACAATGAAAAATGACAATGGATTACAATGAATGATAAAATGATTACAGTAGCAGTGGAACCTGTGATAGAGATAGAGAGACACAGATGCACAGCAGCAGCAAATCATTAACTAAGTTACTATAATGTAACATGTAACAGTAATATGTGTGTTCTCCAGTCCATCCAGCTGCAGCCTCAGATACTTAGTGCTGACTCATCGATGGTGTTTGGACTCCTGGCAGTATTTGCTGCTGCTGCTGCTATGGAAACAATAACCACACCCCAGAAGAGACTGTTATTTTCTGTATTCTCTGTTATGGCACTTTGAATTGGGTTGAAAGTGGGAGGATAAAAGTTACTGCTCAGGTGTGACAGTGAGTTACTCTCCTCCAGGACCTGCTCCCTCCAGGACCTGCTCCCTCCGGGACCTGCTCCCCTCCGGGACCTGCTCCCCTCCAGGACCTGCTCCCCTCCAGGACCTGATCCCCTCCAGGACCTGATCCCCTCCAGGACCTGCCATTCCCCTCCAGGACCTGATCCCCTCCAGGACCTGCTCCCTCCAGGACCTGACCTAGCCTCCCCTCCAGGACCTGCTCTCTCTCACTCTTCTGAAACCACTTTTAATAATAAAATAATTTTTTTTTTTTTAAAAAAATTTTTTTTTTTTTTTTTTTTTTTTTTTTTTTTTTTTTTTTTTTTTATTTTTTTTTTCCTTGTTTCCCAAACATTTTGAACAATTCACAGAAATACAGCTCGATGTGTATAAACACTAACAGCAGCAGTTTGAAGTCTCACAAACCTTCATGCTGAATGTAAATGTGCAGAAGTCTGTGACACCTTCCCCGCACACAGTCTGTTATAGTCTGTTATTTGTGTGTATCCACAGGTCAAACACACCTTCATAAGAGTCTGTTAGATTAACGTCATTCTGTGTGCAACGCATCTAAAACTGCTGCAAAGAAACACGCTCACATCACGTCCATCATGGCTTCAGGTTAACACATCACAGGCTGTGTCTCTCTCGCACGGCTGCACGCACCATCAGACCTCTGGACTCTGAACTCATGATCAAACTATGCACCAACGCCCAGAAACAGGACGTCTGCTTCTACTACAATGTGTGTCACCTGCTGAACTGACTGCAGCGTGCAGGATTACGCAAAAATGAAACAGCATGAAGGAATGAGTCAGTAAGGAAAGTGAGCTAAGCAGACATACGCTGACTCAACACGTGGCTCTGCAGATCACACACTAACAACAGCTTCCTTGGAACTCTCACATAACTTACAGGAGATCTACAAGCTTCAGTTCATTCATGTTTTCAGGGTTGACATTTAAAGTCAGCCAGCGACCGGTTCCAGTGAATCTTACCGCTGCAGCTGGGAGGCAGTTTGAGAGCTCTGTGGGGGAGAAACTTAAAACTCTTCTGAGGGAAGAACACACAATTTCCACCCACGCTGGAAAGTGTGAAATCAATGCAGATAAACAGCGCTGGAGACCAAACTCACCCTCAGGACACGAGGAGACCGCAGTGACAGACTGCTGCTCCACAAACGAACTAAAGAAGCTCGGACACAAGGGGACAAGAGACAACAGACCATCACTTACCGGAAACTCTGTTATTGTCACTTCTGAAGCCATTTGCACTCGTCCTCCATCGTCTACAGCTTAGTTTAATATATTTATTATAGTTTTATTTCATTGTTTATGTCTATATAGTTCTCTATTAAGATCTCAGCACAGGTTTAATTTAAATTCATGTTTGTGTCTCATGCTGCGGCTGGACGCCTCAATCTCTCCACGCCTGATCACAGCCAGATAACCTTTAACACAGGGAGGATAACATCACCTGGTCCAGGTGTTTCCATGGCAACCAGCTACTCCTTCGCAACCGTCGCAAACACTAACTGAGCTAAACAATAGCAGCAGGGCTCCGGTAAGCGACCCCGATCAGGTGCATGTGCCGAATGCCACCACGAAGCACCAAACCTGTGCAGACGACACTGAGGGAGAAGAAACACGTTCTTTGGGTAGATTTTATTTCAGTGAACGTTCTACCAAAAACAATATCAATCAACAATAAGACAAATAAAGCGCAGTGACATTTGAAACATGCAAATACAAACACAGTCATAAAGTATCAGCTATCTAGAATCTGTTAAGAGGATGCTCCTTCAGTCGGCCTTCAGGGCAAAGAGCACGTCGTCCTGGCTGACGTTGAGCCGGACTCGCTGCAGGACTCCCAGCCGGCTGGGCTCCAGCAGCAGTAACCTGCAGGCTCCCAGACGCTGACACACCGCCAGGCCCTCCGACACACTGATGGGCTGCAGACCCTCCACCCGACACAGAGCCTGGTGCTGCACAAACACCTGACAGACCGAACAGAGGGCAAAACTCAGCATGCTACAGGTGAGGCTGGGTACAAACTGGACCTTTAACAGCACTGAGTCACGTTACATCGGACATCGACGGGAAGATCAGCAGAGTGTTTTTAGGCCAGCAGTTTCCACCTGTTGTTTAACTGAGTCATTTTATAATGATGAAAGATTAATCTGAATTATGATCAGAATTATTCTGCGTCTGCGTGTCGGCTTGTTTCCGCCTGTTTGAGCTTCACCTGTTGGAACGTGGCCTCCTCCAATCCGAGCCGTCGAAACTCCGCGATGACCGCTCTGAGGAAGAGCTGCTCCTGCACGGACGCACACCTGAACACAGATGATGACATCATCATCATCATCATCATCATCATCATCATCATCATCATCATCATCATCGCGTTAACAAGTCTACGATTCTCGGCTGGGACCAAAGCGAGACGCTCACTTGATGGCGGTGACGTAGGCGGATGAAAACATCTCGTTCAGCGCCTCCATCACGTGACTCATTCCCACCAATCCTGTGGCAGAAGGGTCGGCGGCGGAGTGCTCGCAGATCTCCGTCGCCCTGCGGCAGATGTCGAGACATCGGCGAGCGTCGCCCGACAGAGCGGCCACCTGCGAGAGAGAGAGAGAGAGAGAGAGAGAGAGAGAGAGAGAGAGAGAGAGAGAGAGAGATAGAGAGAGACAGAGACAGAGACAGAGACAGAGACAGAGACAGAGGAAGGCGGTGAGTGGACGAGCTTGGCTCAGGTGAGGCAGCGGCGGCGTGAAGAGACGTCCTGGTCGTTTACCTTCCTGGACACCAGCTGGAGAGCGTCCTCCTCGAAGGCCTTCACCTTGTTCAGCCTCGACATGATGATCTGCTGCAGCTGTTTGAAGCTGTACGGCTGGAACGACATCCTGGTCAAACCCTGCAAACATCAGAGCATCAGGTGAGTGTTAAAAGAGCACAGGTATCACCTTTTCACCTGTGCGTACATCAGGTGACCCGCTCTCAAGTTAACGAGGTGTGTAGGAGCTATTTGTAAAGTTAGTCTTAGTTGTAAATTTAATTAGCTAATTATGAGTAACTTTGTTTGATTAACTTGAGTGTTTGTTTTATTCAGATTTTTTGCTAATATTCTTTGTTAATCTTGAATCTATCAAAGACACTAAACGCAGTGAAGTCTGAGCACGCAGAATTCATTTTAATAATAATGTTGTGCTCATAAATTTACATCCCTCTGGCAGAATCTGTTAAATATTAGCCTTTTTTTGAAAATATGACGGATCATCTCTCTTTTATTTAGGGACAGAGGTCAAAATTGAACTTTCTGGTCAACAAGGCCTGTGATGAAAAGTACACCATCCCTCCTGTAAGCATGGAGGTGGATCTCTGCTGTTTGTGTGAGCTGCAGCAGCACAGGACGTTCAGTTCAAACCGATGGAAAGATGAACGCAGCTTGTTATCACAAAACATCGGAGCACAGTTTGAATTCAGCCTGAAAGCTGCACGCGGGATCGTAAACACGAGGCCGAGTCGGCCCTGCGGTGACTCCAGCAGAAGAAAGAGAAGCTTCTGGAGGGACCATCGCCGTCTCCTGACCTCAGTATCATCATCGAGACACTTTGCAGTTTACAGGAATGAGCCTCATCCACAACTATGAGAAAAGACTGCAAGCTGTCAGTGATGCTAAAGAGTGTTCAGATGTAAGAGTATGTCACAAATTCTGCAGTGTGTGTAAATTTATGAGCATGACTGTAAATGCTGCAGCTCACAAAAACGCATTCATTGATAGATGTTTACTATCGTGTACGCAAGACGCTAAATGATCTCGTTAGAAAGCGAAACGTGAGTAAAATTAATGTTTATGTTGATAAAAGCGTGGAACGTAACTATTGATACGACAGTTTCGGTGCATGTTTCCATGTTGGAGCGCTGCGATGTGGTTTCACTTCCTGTCTGGTTCAGACTGATGTGTGTGTCGTTTCTTTGTTTCTCTTTAATTCAAACTAACCTTGTGCAATAAATATGTGATTCATATTTTCCACTGATCATGTGGCCGGCGTCTGAATGTTAACCGTTAGTTCTTAGACGTCTGAAGACACTGAACAATTCAACGCCCCTCAACGTTCTTCTTAAAGATGAACTCTGAGTCATTGTTTATCAGGAAATGTCAGCTGAGACCGAAATTCGAGGAAAGCAAGACCGACTTTCCTCCTCGAGACTGAGAAATGAGTCAAGCAGAGAGAGAACGTGAGCACCTGTTGAACTTTCATTTAGTTTTGTGTTTAAAAAGAAAAAGCTCCAGGGGCAGAGCATGGAGCAGGACGCCCTTCTCGGGCGACTTGACTAAAACAGCCACTCCAATTAAAAAATAAGAAATGAATCGACAGAGATTATCGCTGATAATACAGATAATGGCCACACTAAAAATCATTAGCTACAGCGTTACGGGTCTTATAATAATAATAATCCTGTCAAGAGAAAGAAAATGTTGCACCAGTTGAAACAGGTTAACTGTCAGGTAGCATCTGACGAGCCAGGCAAGCCACGCTCAGACATCACGTGTTTTCGTTTTGTGTTTGTCTTTGGCTTGTAATCTTAATGTGGATATAATGTCCAACTGTCGTCCACAGCTGGACAGAGGAAAGCGTATACTGAAGGCTCGCCCACCACACTGTCACTAACTAACCCCGGGTCGAGCTCCCTCACCAGTCTGCTGGCCACTCTGTTGATCATGATCCTCTCAGGCAGGTCCATGGTGTTGGCGATGGTCAGGACCACCAGGCGGGCGTGACGCCGCGTCGGCCAATCGAACAGGTTGTACATCACGTTCTGCTTCCTGGTCCACAGCAGGTCCAACTGCACGACACAAAGGGTTAAAGACGGTTAGTTCACACTGTTATTAAAGGTCCACGGTGAGATTTAGTGTTTCTCTGCAGTTTAAAATGTTGATTTTTCATTGATTTATTCAGCCACTGAATTCAGTTTGATTTGAAACATGTTTGATTCATTTACATTAATTAATCACAGAGCCTATAATTCATTATTTATTTTAATCACTTGACAGCTAATAAAAACTTCAGAGTTCACATTAAAGCAAAACAAATGAAAGTCAGCGAGAAAACCAACAACCTCACAACAAAAGTCAAGTCATCAAAAGTCCTGACGGGAAACAGCGAGTCACTGAAAGTGATGTTGTTAAAGGTCATCATACATCAGCATGATTAACAGCCGCTGACTTACAACACACACACACACAACACACACACACACCACACACACCACACACACCACACACACCACACACACCACACACACACACCACACACGCTGTATTAACAACGGACTTCCTGAACCTCAAAACTCAAAGACGTGTGGCAAATATTAGCTACGTGTTAGCTTCCTGTATTGACTTCATACTGTCTCGGTCTCGGTCTCGGTCTCGAGTTTTTCGTGTGTTTGAGTTTTTATCTGATGATTTGTTTTTTTTGTTTTTCAACATTCTGATTATTATTTTTATTTTTTTTCTCATTTAAAGTTTCATTGAATTCTTAATAGAGTAATGTGAGTACAGGGGTGATCACACATTTCAGAATCTTGGCATAAACATATGACGACATGTGACAGAGGAAAAATAAAATAAGAGAATCAAGTCTGAAAGAAGAAAAATAAATAAATATGGGAGAAGTCCACAGAGGAAAGAAGCTGTGCTGGATTTAGTCTCTGATTTCTGAGGCTGAGTTTTCATTAGTCTTGTTAGCTGACAGTTTGTGAAGCATCGACTCATAAGATGCTGTCTCCAGCACTGCATTAGTCCTTCAGATTAGTTTTCCAGTATCTTAAAATAACTCAGCATCACGACAGAAACAGTTCTCTTTGATGTGTTCGGTATTTGCGATCTGTCCCCTAATAAATAAACATACAGCAGGAGTCTGAGCAGTTACTCAAGAAGTCCACAACTTCGACCCACAATGGACTCACTAATGCACATTCCTCAGTCATATTCTATATAATCTCACAGGTATGATAGCATCTATGTATGATCTTATATTGTGTGAACTCCTCTCGCCTCCCTTTACATACTTTCCACTCTGCTAGTTAAAACACATCCTGAGGACATCGTTGACTGAATAGTTTGTTTGCAGTGTTCCTGTGACACATTCAGATATTCCAAAATATCATTTTATCAATATAATTACCAGTTTCAGATTTTACAGTCCCTCATTTGTAAATATTTCCCAAAATGTTGTTTAACATTCTGATTATTAATTACTTAAACATCCTGCATCTCCCTCTTTCCTCGGCGCGGGGTTACTGAATCTCTTCTCCAGCAGAGCCGCCGCATGGTCGGCCGTCGCCTTCTGACCCGTCAGTTTCTGCAGAGACAGGACCGGGCGGTCAGTGAACGCACCGTTTGAACACGGGACGTGTTTAGCCTAGCTTAGCTTAGCACAAAGACTGGAGGCAGGTGGAAACTGCTAGCCTAAAAACACGCTCTCCGCTCTCACCTGCAGGATCTGGACGTAGGCCTGATGAGGATCCGTCATCTTCATGCCGTTGATCTCGATGAAGTGGAAAGGAGGGATCTCGTCCACGTCGGCGGCGTGCTGCAGACAGCGCATCACCTCGTGGACTGTGGCGGTCTTCCCTGTGCCCGGCACACCTGAGATGTACATACACCTGAGCAGAAACGACGAGAGCGCGGCGGTGACCAAGGACGGTTCGTCCAACAGATTTTTTTAACTTCACATACGACTAAATGTTTCTTACCCGCCCGTGCCGTCTATGATTTTACTCTCAACGAAGCTGTAGATGTCCTGAAACTCCTGCTCCCTGCAGGGCAGAGACTCAGGCACCGAGGACACGTGAAGCCTGACGAGACACAAAACAGAGTTTAGTCACACACACACCCTCTGATGTCCCCCGTAGATCAGGGTCAGGGTCAGGGTCAGGGGTCAGGGTCAGGGTCAGGGGTCACCGGTTGGTGGGTCTCACCTCGTTCTGGCCTCCTCCAGAACATTAGCGGGCTGTCGGGCCGGCTGTGACCTGCTGGGGATGCTGGGAGTCGCGCGATGAGGAGTCCGCGGCGTGCCGGGTGTGATCTGTCGAAACAGGAAACAGTCAGAAAAAAAGACAACAGAGAGCAGAGGGAGTCGTCTGGACGTCTGCAGGACTTCTACCTTCTTGTTGGGAGTTTTTCGCGGCGTTCTGGTCGATGGGCGAGTCTTCTGCCTCGAACGAGGAGTCCCGACATGTCGGCCTCTTTTCATCACGACCTCCTCGTCGCTGTCCAGTCCTGCCTCCTCTTCCCCCTCGTCATCATCGTCCTCACTGCTGCTGCGCAGCTCCTTTTTGGAGGGAACAAACTCGTCCTCGTCCTCGTCCTCGCCGTCCGAGTTCAGGTCCTGATGGTTGTCCAGAAGATTCCTGATCGAACAGACGGAGAAGTTCAGACCCAGAATTCACCTGTGAACAATGAACTGATGGAGAGTCACGGTGATGTCGACTCACAGCTGTTTCCTGATGCGAGACGACACCAGCTGAGCCGACTTCCTCTTGGAGCTTCTCGGAGTGTCGGCGACCGGCAGCATCGGAGAGTTTTCATGATCCACCTCGGCCCTGTCCACGCCAACAGACGACAATCGGTCAGACGGACATCGAGTACTCGATTACCAGGCGTCAGTTTATTGCTTGATTACTTAAAGGTACAATATTTAAGATTTGCAGCTGAGTAGTAGGTCCCGCTGTGATTATGTGATTTCAATACTTGAACTCTGTGACTTTATAACTTCCCACAGCGGTGTTGTAGGTCGTGTCGATGAATTTATTAGTTGTTACCTGCCCGGTCCTCCACACTGACGGTTACGGTGAACTCTGTCCCGTGAAAACAGCCTCCACCTCCCACAGTGAGAGCCGGGCAGGTCCGTAACTTTCACAATGTTGATGGTGGAGATGATTTTTTGACTCTAACGTCTTTATGTTTGAAATCATCTCCAATATTTACCGTGTTTCACCGCGTGTCTGCTCATGGAGCTTCTTAGGTCGGACACAATCTAACGTTCACTCCGTTGATCCGCTTTATTTGCTTCATATCTGGCAGCCCGGAGCTTCATCATGAGGCGTAGAAGAGTAATTTATCAAGAAGCTTGTCTTTCAGCATGTTTCCTACCTGAAATACACGCTGACATGCTGCACCTTTAATATTTAAAGTAAATAAACATGAATGTACTCACAGGACTCCCAGCGCCGGTTCCTTCAGGGTTTTCGGTTCTTTCCTCCGAGACGGCGTGGTCGCTCTGTTTGGAGACACACAGGTTTTTTTTTTGTGTTCCGGCACTTTGATTTCTTAGAAAACAAAAACGTGTGATGAACAGTTACGGTAACACCAGCTGTGCAGACTGACACCGCAGAAGACCTCAGACCACAAACAAAAGGGTGTGACAGGAAGCAGCCCTTCAGCGTCTGACTCACTTCTTTGTCCTGGGCGTGGCGTTTCTTCTCCTCGGCGTCTTTACCCAGCCGGTCAGTAACCCTGCCTCCGTCACCTCACCCTGCTGAGGACTTTCATCCAACAGCTCCCTGGAAGAGGCACCGATGAGTCTAAACCTTAAACCAGTTTTTTTACGGACAGTCCCGTCTGTTACTCAAAGATTGGGTAAATTTAGGCAAACTTCATCAAACTGTCCTGCAACAACTTAACAGGGACATAACGGATCACGAGAACGAGTGTCACGCCGTCACTGGTTTTCTTATAAGCAGTCATGGCGATGTGCGGAGTGTTCATAGCCTTGACTCTACCGTTTACGTAACCTCAGCTCATAAACTATCGACATCGAGGCCGCCCTCCATGTTTCCATCAAAGCTATACGTCACAGAGCTCGCCGTCGTCCTCGAATCAGAACTCAAACCTGATTTATCCAAAGCTCTCCTCCTTCGATCTGTCCGACATACGTGATGGAACAAAACATCGTTAACCCCGTGTGTCAGTAAAGCTCGATGTGGACTGACCTGGTGCCGTCGTCTGGAGGACTGCTCGTCCTAGAGAGTTTGGTGAGGACGACGGAGGACGACTTCAGGGAGAACACGTCCTCCTCAGCAGCGTGGTTCTTTTTGAGCGGTGTCTGGGGCAACATCTGAGGAGGAGAGGACGACAACCTTTGAGCCAGAATCACCTGCGACTCCAGATCCTCCTTCAGCAGCTGACACAGGACGTCATCGCGGATCATGGACGACTTCTCTGGACCTGACGGGACAAGGAGAGACAACAGGACAACATTAGACAGTCTGTGGGTGATGACACGGAGACTACGTCCAGGTTTTAGACAGTCTGTGGGGACGTCCTACAATATTCTGACGTCTGGCGTTACTCACTGCTGAGCTCCAGTTTCTTGCGGACCCCGGGCGTCCGGGCTGAGGCGGTCCTCCTCTTGGCGCTGAGACATTTGGACGCCGACAGTTTGGTGGCGGAGTGCAGCGACTCGGCCTCGGCAGCGCTGGCCTTCCCTGCGCTCATGGTGGCTCTGCTGTACCTCGCTTCCCCCGACGTGGCCCGGCGCATGATGCCGAGGTCCGGAGTCGGCAGGGCGCGCCGAGAGAGGCCTCGAGACGCTGGAGCCGCCGCGGGAGGGGAGCAGGGAGGTGAAGGTGGCAGGGAGGGTTTGGGACAGGACGGAGGAGAAGCAAGTTCAGAGTCCACCAGAGAAGAGTCCACCACTTTGAAGCTCTTAGAGTCCCAGGACAGCTTCACGTACAGGGTGTCCTTATCGTCAGAGTCCGGGAACGGAGCTGCTCCATCCAGGTGCTTCACCTGTGAGTCAAAGAAACTTAAAGGCTCAGTCCAACACCACACAAAGACCAGAATCAGTTCTGACAAACACCTGAGTGTATCACCTAAAACTAAAAGAAATCTTAAAGAACCTGTTCAGATGGGAACCTGCTACCGGTGTCGTCATACTCAGACAAAGAGGATCTGGGATTTTACTTCAAGACCGGTGAAGGCCAAAACGTGGCTCGGTCGCCTCACAGCAGGAAGGTTCCTCGGCTGGTTCTTTCTGTGTGTGACGTTTGCATGTTCTCTACGTGTCTGCGCGGGTTCTCTCCAAACACATGAACCATAACAGGTTAACTGGTGACTCGTAGGTGTGTATGGTTTGTCTGATGAGCTGACGACTTGACATCCCACCGCGACCCTGGCGAGGATGAGCGGTTACAGATAACTGATGGTTGGATTTCTTGGTAACGAGCAACAAAACCACAAAGAGTTTTTCTGCAGAACTCAGATGACTCAGCCTCGTGAAGCCTTAGTCTCGATCTTGACTACAAGACTTGCTGGAATAAATTTCATGAGCTGAATATAAATTAAACATTTATAATATCTCGTATCTCGACTTTCTCACCTCGGCCTACGATGAGATCGACGATGAGGTTTCCTGGACCACATCCTCACAGAGAAGCTGCAGAACACGTGAGACTCAACAATGAGAATAACTACCATAAATATTATTTGCAATTATTTTAATAATGTTTTGTTCACATATGATTTATTTTCATGAACGCTGGTTTGTACACGGGGTGGGAACTAAACTAAACATGCAAGCAGACGAAGTTTTGAGCTCCGTTTAAGTTTAAAGTGATTTAGAATTTTCAGTTTTGGATTTTTTGACTTTATTTTGTTTAAATGTGTTAAATAAATAAATGTTTACTGTGTGTATCGTCCTCTCACAGTTTGATGACGCTGAATTATTTCCGGGAGGGAGTGATGTGGAGCAACCTGAGGGCCACACCTGAACATCACGACCTCCTCCAATGTTTACTGGTAATGTTTGAGCGCCCTCTGGTGGAGGAAGTTATTAATAACTTAAGTTATTTATTTAGTTCAAAGTTCAGTCATGTTTTAAATAGAGATGTCCAGAACCGGTCCTAATGATCCGGACGTATCTTAATGGATCAGTACCGACTGGAGTAACAGACGTCGGTGAACGTGAGCGTCCTTCACCTGCACAGGTCTGAGGATGGACTCGGCGTTGACCTCGTCGTCACAGCTCCGCCCCTCATAGTAGAAGATCTCCTGAGGGTGGGGCTCTCTGCCCAGCAGCTTCAGTTTGCTCAAAGGCACCTCGGACACACGAGCGAACCACTGAACCACCGCCTTCTTCTGCTTCCCGCTCTCTGAAACACAGCGAGAGAGAGAGAGAAGGCGTTCAGTCTTCGAGGATGAATCCAAGTCGGGCACGGCGACTCGTCTCGAGTGACTCACCGTCTCCGAACAGCTTGAGGACTTTGGCCACGTACGGGTTGTCTTCATCTTCTCCCTCGATGAGGATGTGTTGGCCGGTGTTGATGACCGTGGTCCTCGGGAGACCCTCCACGCTGATGGCCAACGAGCTGCAGACAAAGAGCGAGAGTCGATCATGGAAGGAAACGCTGGAATTTCACAATAAAACGACAGCGATGAGCGAACGGGACAAAGAGAGGTCCGGTCGAAGGGTCAATTCTGCTGAGGAACCTTCCTCACTGAGTGAAATGAGCTGAAGTGTTGACGTGTCCGCCATGATAAGAGCTGTTTGAATCCTCTAACTGTGAAGGAAAGGAGCTTCAATGCTTCCTTTGTTATCTCCTTTAGCAGAGGATACACCGGAGCATCCTTTAGGAAAGGAAAGGAGGTGATGTGTAACACACACAGAGTACAAACTGTTTGTAACTGTGACATGCAGCGTCCTGCAGATCATCATGAAGTTACCGTTGCTGATTAATCATATATCTTTGCCATAACTTGCTAACATGTTTCTATATGAGTGGACAGGAGGGTGAGCGACCATACCAGCTAACAAACACTTCATCTGACTTCTGTGACAGGTGGACAATATTCATTTATTATTTGAACTCTGACGTTGATGATGAAGTCACATTTTTCACCGGGTTGTCCACGTTTATATTTCCTGCATGAAACAACACGGTCAGAGCGCACGGGGAGTATCTAGGAAGTATCTCAGATGAGCGTTTTGTAGTCCATCTTCTGGACTTTGTAGTTTTACCACAGATCACGTCACATCATGACGTAGTCTAGTGTAAGAGCAGTCGTCTTCTCCTAACTCCTTATCGCCTCTCCTTCACATCTTTCCTTGACCTCGTGACATTTTCCATGGAGGTCAAGTGGTTAGGAAAAGTGGTTAGGAAAGGACTTAGGAGCTAATTTTTTGGCTATTCGACCGTACCCGAAGTCAGAAGAGAGAAAGCGTTTGATTGGATGTAAAATTAGGACACGCCCCCCTGCCCCAAGTGCAGGATGATGTTACTAACGGTTATTTTTTCAGTGACGGAGTAATCTAATTAGATTGCAACATGAAACACTCCATCTCTGAATCGGGTCTCTGGGCTTTGCTCCTCTGTCCCTTGCTTTTCTGACTCATCAAAGAAACGCTTCCTCTTTCTCCGTCTCATTTCTAACTGGGATTTGATGCCCATGGACGTGCAGCTGCAGTTGCCTCTGTCAGAAAACTGTCCCATGATGCACGCATGCAGGCAATCTCCTCCTCCAGTTCCTTTATACTGACAGCTTGCACATCAAGTGAGATGGTTGAGGACTGGCTGGTAAGGTTTCTATCCTCTATGCATAGTAACACCTTGACCCAAAAAGTGAGGAGCAAAATTGCATTAAAGGACTGAAAGTCGGTCTTTAGACCCTGTGCTTCAGCTTTGGCTGCACTGGTGAGGTTACCTGTAGTGATGAAGGTGTCTAATGCCTGGATCACACCGGCAAATGTGATTCGTGTGTCAGACGAGCTGTGCAGAGAACAACCCAAAAGTCCTTAAATTCAAGGAAACGTTCATTTATTTCCCACCCACCCTACATACAGTACATTTTGCTCTGTTTGACACATCTGGGGTTGCATCACACATTATGGAATACAGTATTTACAGGAACAGTGTTTAGGACTCGCTGAGCACAAAGTTCAATAAATTCATTTTGACTGTCAGGTGAAAGGTAATGAGCTTGGAGTCTCTTTCCCTGTGACGAGTTCTGCGAGATATGCCACAGGACAGCATCAGTGCATCATGCTCAAAGCTCTCTGAGAAATATAGGAATGATCTCACAGAGTCGCTTGAAGACCAAATTCAGCACTTAAAGAAAATATATAGTGCAACTTTTGAAGACGGTCTTGGACCTACTTAATGCCACATACACAATGGGACTACAGAGCATTTATGGAGTGTGTCCTGCTGCGTGTTTTCCTGTCTCTGCCTGTGGCTGTGGCTGGAGGTGAGCGGGCCTTCACTAAAATGAAGATAATAAAAAACTACTTGCGCTCTAACATGTCCCAGGAGAGGTCCAACAATGCTCTCCAGAGAGCGTCACCTTGCCAAGAAACTGGACTTTAAAGACATCATAGATGATTTTGCCACAAGCAAAGTTCTGCGCATGGCAGTTCAAATCTAAACATGTCACACCAGCAGAAGCCTAAAATACAAATATTCATGTCAGAACTCCAAAACATATGAAGAGTGTATTTGACAACAGCTTATGTGTAGTTTGTTCATGTTTATTTGCTATTGTTAATAATTATTGTCAATGCCTGTCACTTTGCAGAGAGAGAGGAGAGGAGAGGAGAGGAGAGGAGAGGAGAAGAACAGGAAAGCAGAGGAGAGGAGAGGAGAGGAGAGGAGAGGAGAGGAGAAGAACAGGAAAGCAGAGGAGAGGAGAGGAGAGGAGAGGAGAGGAAGAGCAGAGGAACAGGAGAGGAGAGGAGAGGAGAGGAGAGGAGAGGAGAGGAGAGGAGAGGAGAGGAAGAGCAGAGGAGAGGAGAGAGGAGAGGCGAGGAGAGGAAGAGCAGAGGAGAGGAGAGGAAGAGGAGAGGAGAGGAGGAACAGAGGAGAGGAAGAGGAGAGGAGAGGAAGAGCAGAGCAGAGGAGAGGAACAGGAGAGGAAGAGCAGAAGAGAGGAACAGGAGAGGAAGAGCAGAGGAGAGGAGAGGAACAGGAGAGGAGGAACAGAGGAGAGGAAGAGGAGAGGAAGAGCAGAGCAGAGGAGAGGAGAGGAACAGGAGAGGAAGAGCAGAGGAGAGGAGAGGAAGAGCAGAGGAGAGGAAGAGCAGAGGAGAGGAAGAGGAACAGGAGAGGAGGAACAGAGGAGAGGAAGAGGAGAGGAAGAGCAGAGCAGAGGAGAGGAGAGGAACAGGAGAGGAAGAGCAGAGGAGAGGAGAGGAAGAGCAGAGGAGAGGAGAGGAAGAGCAGAGGAGAGGAGAGGAAGAGCAGAGGAGAGGAAGAGCAGAGGAGAGGAGAGGAGAGGAGAGGAGAGGAGAGGAAGAGCAAGGGAGAGGAGAGGAGAGGAAGAGCAAGGGAGAGGAGAGGAGAGAGGAGAGGAGAGGGAGAGGAGAGGAGAGGAGAGGAGAGGAACAGGAGAGGAGGAACAGAGGAGAGGAAGAGCAGGGGAAAAGGACAGATCTGGGCGCGGGGGCGGGGCATCTAAGTTTATCTCGTCCCGGGCCCAGGCCAGACTGTCAGCTGGCCAGACTGTAACTAATTACTTTTTTAAAGTAAGATGACCAACACTGATGAAGAGCACCTGAAGACACTGAAGACACTGTGTGTCAGTGCTGGACAGACACTGGAGGACAGAGGACAGAGACAAACAAAGTCTGACTTCATGGAGACTTTAAAGAGACCCCAATTAAGTTGAATAATTAGTTGCACGTGTTCAATAAAATCCAGATAATCAATAAATCAATAAATGTGATAAACTCACCAATAATCGTAAGTTTTTAACTTCCTGTTGGACCTTAGAGGCTCCCCGAGCCACCGGTAGGCCCTCCTCACTCTCAGTCTCGTGGAGTATTTCATCTTATGTTCCTCGTGCTCTCTCTGCTGCTGCTGCTGCACGAGCTCACATCAGACGGTGATCAATGCGGATATCGATTATATATAATTACTTCAGTCCCGGAGTGACGTCGTCTGTCAGCTTAAATCCACGAAAAACCTCGAGCCAAGAAAAATAAAAAAATATCTGCATACAGGCGCGTCACCGTCAGGATTCGCGCGGAAACTGGTTCTGACCAACCCCTCGACGTTACGTCACAGCGTGACTCACGCGGGAGGATCTGCGTGGATTTGATTGGCCGCTGTGTGTCGCCGCTATGCGCCTGCGCGGTCGGCATATTGTGAAGGTCAAGCTCCCCGAGTGCACAAACTGACAGATGAAGATTTCAACTTTATTTCTGAACCGACATAATTAATTATATGTAATTGTAATTCATTATTAATTATATTATGATTGTTATAATATTGTTTTGTAATAATTCAATCAATTCATAATAAAAGAAACAAGGCTTATTCCCTGTCAGTGTTACACAATGTTTATATATCATGTTTTTGGATTAGTATTACTGCTGCTTTAATGTATATCGGGGTTTTCCATTCATCTAACGGGGGTATTGGGTTTTGGCTGCATCAGTGCGGGCCTTAAAAATCCACCTCCATGCTGTGGTGGAAGAAGCACTGAGATCCTTTATAGTCCTGATTCCAAATAAAGTTGGAAAACAAACAAATGAAATCAAAATGCAGTGATCTGGGTCCGTGTATGTTTTGGTCATTGGATTTTCAGTTCAGAAAAGGATATTAAAAAACAAAAAAAATTAGTAGTTAAATGTTTTTTATTTAAAAATTCAAAAATTCAAATTCAAGATATTTTTCTTTATCAAGGTCAAGAAGGGATAAACAAAACTTTAAAAACCGGTTGATTTTCACTTCCTGTTTCTAAAAACAAAAGATAAAATCATGCCCACGCTCTTACTTTGAAAACAGCAACTTCCGGTCGCACAATATGAAAAAACGGCCCTTTTTTGTTTCTGTCTTCTAATAATCTTTTGTTTTTAGAAACAGGAAGTGAAAATCAGTACAGCTGAGCATATTTACCACAGTGGGATCACACTACACAACAAACACTGATTTATACGGGATGTATATGTTGGTTTAATTGTGGCATTAATTACAGGGGTAAATATGAATTTCCCTGAAAGAAAAGTTGAAATGAAACTGTTATGCAGCATGTGGCCATGCAGCATTAGCTGGATCAATAATGACCATAATTATCTGTAAACTGTTATTTCAGATAGAAGCTACAGGCATGAAAATGAGGGTTTAATACTTCACTCAGTGTTTCTAACTTGAAATCATCTGAATAAGGACAAAATCTCATGAGTCGTGTGTGTGTGTGTGTGTGTGTGTGTGTGTGTGTGTGTGTGTGTGTGTGTGTGTGTGTGTGTGTGTGTGTGTGTGTGTGTGTGTGTGTGTGTGTGTGTGTGTGTGTGTGTGTGTGTGTGTGTGTGTGTGTGTGTGTGTGTGTGTGTGTGTGTGTATGTGTGTGTGTGTGTGTGTGTGTGTGTGTGTGTGTGTGTTTGGGTTTCCATTCCTGAGAAACGAAACTCAGACTAACAGCCCCGCCTGTGAAATCCACTTTGCCTTCAGTGTGAACATTTCAAGCTGCTGCTCAGCATCACAACATTTACAGAGAAGAGGAAGCTTGGACCTCTGAACCTGAACAGAACCTGAACAGAACCACTGAGAGGAGGAAACAGCTGAACGATGAGGTGAGAGTCATTAAGATTTATTCAATGTCTGGTAAAATATTAACATTTATACAACAGTCAGGTCAGAACAAGTAATCTGATTGGACAAGAGAGCTGACTCAATATTAAAGTTACATTAACATCACATTAACATTCATCATCTATAGATTGTAACAAAGATGAACATATTTCTACAAGTAGTTTAAAACCATTTACTGCATACTGCTGTTAGAAATGTTTCTGTAGCGTTGACAGAACGTTCCAAAATAAACATATTAGCAGTCTGAAGTAAACTAAAGCTCCCTGCGCTGTCCCTTTAAGAAATATGACACCTGAACAATTCATTACATGTTCGTAAAAACACATTACGTCATATGTCACCTGTTCAAATTAAATTAAAGTCTCTGTAAAGGCAATACCATGTTTTCTTTCAAAACACAATAAATATGTTGTAAAACAAGTTTTCACCAGTTTTCAGTCCAGGATTTTGTGGGCGGTCCTAAAACGAGACTGCATGGCATCACGGTGAGCATAGCCCCGCCCCCTAGCGCAACGGTATAAAAGCCTTCATTCAACCTGCCCAGAGTGGTTCAGAGGACACGCCCCCACAGTCCTGGAGATGGGGGTACATTTTTCATAAACTTGTCGATATTTTGAATCATTCAAATTTGGCTGGGTGGTTAATAACACTTTCTTCTTTAGTCTGACAAACTCAAAACACATATTTATTTTTACTTTACACAGACTTTGAGACTTAAAGTTATGCATTGATAATCCATGGGTGAAATTAACTGTTAAAGTATGGAAAACTGTTGCAAAGGAATATAAATTGGAGGGAGATACTGTCATTCTTAAATGGCGTGCATATGACTCAGACTTTACACAGAATAAACTGGATAATAGATTTAAGGACTGGACAGCTAAAGGAATAACGGCTCTATGCAATGTAATAAAAAAAGGGACAATGTATAAGGGTCTGTCAAATCTTAAAGTTTGTCCAACTGAGTATGTCAAAACTAAATTTCACACAAATGGAAGGAGTTTGGTTGGGAATATTTGATAAGGTATTTATTTTATCACACCCTCCCAGAAATCGTATTATGGTGACAACTCCCCTACCAGCTGGAGAAACTGTAGAAACCAAAAGGCAAACCATTGTCATGTAATGTAGGACTGCCCTGTTATCAAAGACTACTGGAAACGGATACATTTTCAAATGTGAAATCCCTCTAGAGAGCAAGACATCATGTACCTCAAGAATGTCTGAATACTGCTGGTGGCTGGTAAAAAGTCTATTACCAAGAAATGTTTATCTCAGGAGAGCCCGACTCTGAATACATGGATGGAAAATCACAATGGACATTTACTCCAAAATGGAGAAAATAACAACAGCATTTGTTCATCATAAGATGGAACAATTTGCCTTGTGATTGGAAGGCTGGCTCACTTATGTGAGGCCTCATTATGTATTCAAAGATCAATGATCATAGTTTTATACATACACTGTATTATTGATGCAGGTTGTCAAATAAATAAAGAGCGTGGACGCTTTGATTGACAGGTGGGTGTCGTTACAGATGGCTTGTTTGAGTAACCAGGCTTCATTCAGCCCGCCTCAGGTCCACTGATGATCCACGTCTTTGCCGATATTTAGATCAACCAGGAGGCGGAAGAAGCAGGACTGCCACATAGCACTGTATATTTTAAGCTTTAAAACTACGCTTCGGAAACCTGTGGGTGACGTCACTCATGCTACATTACCAGAAAAACTGTGTAATCCCACTGTGTAACTATGTTCAGCTGTACTCGAGTATTTGTTCTGATTACATTACTTATGATCAAAAACAAGCAAGTCGACAACTTTGCTAACAGCCAAACATCAACAAGGTCACCAACAGCAGACATAGCAGCCAGCTAATATTACTGACTAGTCCAACAGCAGTCAGCCCAGCTCGGCGTCTGTCTTTCAGCCTTTTATTTCACCAAGCTCTCACCAACCACTAAAAGTCAGTCCCAGATTTACTCTTGTCCGGCGGCTTCTTGCTCGCTCACTCTCTCCTTTTCTCTTCTTAGCTTCCTCCGTCAACGTCCTCTTCACTCTCTTCTCCTCTGCCCAGCTCTTGTTCTGGCACGACACAGGCTTCGCTCTCCGTCAGCATTCCTGGGACTAACAAACATCCTCTTCTTTGTTTGTTTCTTTAACATTCAATGCTCCTTCCTCCATTTTTCGTTCCTCGTTTTCTCCGTCGCTCTGCTGATGATGTGTTTTAATACTTGTTGTTTTTGTTCTCCATCAGTGCTGCTCAGAGTCCAACAACACTGCAGTCCAAACTGAAGGCCCTGCAGTGCCACTTCACCTGGGATCTGGACCGCAGCAGGTCCAAACTTTTCTGTCTCAGGGACAATATGGAGGACATCGGTACTGAGGAGGGAAACAGCTGGCTGGGTCACATTTACAACCTGCAGGGGTTCATTCAGTACAAGTTAGGGTTCACTGAAGACGCCCAGAGTTTGTTAAACAAGGCTGCAGAGGCCTTCACCCAGACAAGAGGAGCAGCTGAGGGTCCCTGGTTAGTGGTGAACTACGGGAACCTGGCCTGGCTGCACCACCACCTGGGAGACCAAGCAGAGAGTCAGGCTTACCTGTCAAAGGTCGACGCCCTGATGAAAAAATATCCATCTCCATCCCAGGGCGAGCTCCACCCAGAGATCTACGCTGAAAGAGCCTGGACCCTGATGAAGTTCAGCACAGACAAAAAGCTGCTGGCTGCAGATTACTTCCAGAGAGCCATCAGGATGCAGCCGGACATGGTGGAGTGGAACACCAGCTATGTCATTGGGTTAGTGAGGTCCTTTAAACACAGCAAAGAAGAGCTGGGGGCTGACATCTTTGAGAAAATGAGAATTGCCAAAGAACAGGATCCAGAGAACTTGTACCTCGCTGTTCTTTATCTTCAGCAACGTGCTAAGAACGGAGAAAGAATTGAAGATGAAGCACGTGAGTTAGCCAGAAAGGTTTTAAGAAATCCTGTCAGCAGCTACAGCGGTATGAAACCATTAATAAGGCTGTACAGAAGCTCTGAGTCTATTGATGAGGCCATTGATCTGGCAGAGGAGGCTCTGGAAAAACATCCAGATTCACGTTATCTGAAGAGATGTGCTGCTCTCTGCTACAAATGGAAGATCGTTTATTTCAGTGACAATCGGCCAAAGCAAAGCATGGTAGACAGAGGAATTGGTCTCCTTAAGGAGGTGATTTCTCTTTACCCTCATTCTTCACTTGTGAAGAAAATAGACCTCGCAAATATGTACGCAAAGTCAACCCACAGTCAGGCTAAAGCTGAGCAGATATACCAGCAACTGCTAGAAAGTGATCTGGAACCTGCAGACAAACAAGTGCTTTACAACAACTACGCAAAATATTTAAACTTCGATCGACGCGATGCAAACAGGTCAATAAAATATCACATGATGGCGGCAAAGATACCGGAACAATCCTTCTACCGTGACAACAGCATCAGTGTTCTGGAGAAGATTAGAGACAGAAACAGGCACCGAATGTGCAGAGAAATAGAGGCGTTCCTGGCAAACCTGCAGGAGCTGTAGTGTTTGTAACTTGATGGATAGATGGGGAACTGGTGGAGGTGGAGGTGGGGATTGCCCTCCTGGTGCCACCATGTCTAGAGAAACTCTTGAATGCCCCCCATGGCTTGCTTGCCATCGTTATCATAACATCCACTGTGGACATGTTCAGATGTTTTTAATATAATTCAGTTCATTAGATGATTCATTAAAACACATTTTTAATCACATGTTCTTTTCCTTAACTCCCATGTAACCGTAGTGTTTACTATGTTCCTGTTGTGTTGATCTGTTTTTGCTTCAGCTCTGTATTTTAAGTTCATATAAGAACATGATACTTTATACCAGATGAAATGTGCTTTGCTGTAAAATCAAACTCTGATCATGTAATCGTTAATTTGATGTATAATCTGAATATTATCACCAGATTCAAACAAAGTATGTCATGCTGTGTCTCAGCTGTACACAATACTAATACTATTAAATAAACATGATGTGCACTAAGAAATCTTCTTCAGCTTTTGTGTTCATTTTATCTTTTTTTTTTATCATATCATTCATTTTACAGAATTTACAATTTGTGTGTTCAGCTGTCCTTTTGGTCATTTTGTGAAGCATAAAAACTGAAAACAGTTGTAATTTACAGCTGTAGTTACTTGTCTAATTACAGCTTGAAGGATGAAGAGTTCCCCCTCCTCCTCCTCCTTCAGATAAATAAACTCTTTAAAAATCCTCTTTATTATATTGAAAAGTCTCTGTCACAAAGCTGTAAGCAGACAATCATGAAGTACATGAAGTACTTAAAGTCAGTGTGAAGGGCTGACATTTTTGACAAAATGAGAATCGCCAAAGAACAGGATCCAGAGAACTTGTACCTCGCTGCTCTTTATCTTGAGCAACGTGCTAAGAAAGGAGAAAGAATTGAAGATGAAGCACGTGAGTTAGCCAGAAAGGTTTTAAGAAATCCTGTCAGCAGCTACAGCGGGATGAAACCATTACTATGGGTTTACACAAACTATGTGTCTAATGATGAGGCCATTGATCTGGCAGAGGAGGCTCTGGAAAAACATCCAGATTCACGTTATCTGAAGAGCTGTGCTGCTCTCTGCTACAAATGGAAGATCATTTTCTTAAAAGACTATCAGCCAGAGCAAAGTGAGATAGACAGAGCAATCGGCCTCGTTAAGGAGGTGATTTCTCTTTACATTCATACTTCACTTTTGAAGAAAATAGACCTTGCAAGGAGTACTGCAAAGTCAACCCACAGTCAGGCTAAAGCTGAGCAGATATACCAGGAACTGCTACGAAGTGATCTGGAACCTGCAGAGAAACAGATGCTTTACCACAACTACGCATGCCATTTATTTTTCAATGACAAGGAATACTGCAATTCAATTAAGTATCACATGATGGCAGCACAGATACCGCAACAATCCTTCTTATGTGAGAAAAGCATCAGAGTTCACAACTATTACTGTTCCTGTCTCTAAGAAGATTAGAGACAGACACAGGACCCGAATGTGCAGAGAAATAGAGGAGTTCCTGGCAAACCTGCAGGAGCCATAGTGTGTTTAACAACACTGCTTCTAAATCCACACAAATATATATATATATATATATATATATATATGCAGTACCTAAATAACTATAATCTGATTACATACACATTAGGAAAATTTAGATTTGGTAGTGGTAGAAGAGTTATTTCTAAACTTTATCACAGTTTAATGGAAGTTCAGACTAAAATGAATATCACGATTTCTAGAAGAATGACAAACATCCACAAATTCACATAACTGGAGAGAATTTAATTGGAAAGGCCTTACCTGACTCAACATGCTGTCCAGCTCCTGATCCAGGCTGTGTTCATCTCTAACACCCTCCTGACGGGCCTCCAGCCTGCACAGTGAAACCTCTTCAGATGATCCAGAACGTGGCGGCTCGCCTGGTCTACAATCAACCCAAAAGGTCACGTTACCCCGCTACTCATGGAGCTCCACTGTCTACCTGTAGCAGCCGACATTGAACTTAAAGTATTCTCCGGTTCTTGAACGTCCTCATACAGACATATGTTACCTCCTCCAATGAACGACGCCTGGCGTCCTACCAGTTCCTACCAGATCAGGGGCGTCCCTCTCTACCTTCAAACACCTCCTGAAGACCTCTAGCTCTTCAGCGAGGACCTCCTCTACAACACTACCAACAGCTGGACATGATACATCTGTCCCGCTCTACAACTGGACGTTGATTGCACTAACATGTCCTTGTGGCATCCAACAATGAACCCTGTTTAAAGCTCACCTGTCTTCCACTGCCACAGAGCGTGATCGGGTCTTAACTGCTTACCTGTACCATGCAGTGTTTCTGCATTTTTTTGTGTTTCTCTAACTTGTATGTGGCTGTATGTTTCCTTTCTTGGAAATAGAAATTTAAGACGTCTCTTTCGTGACTTAGCAAATTTGCATCAAGTTTGCGTCCGCTAAGACTTTATAAGCCATTGCCCCGCCTGTGAAATCTACTTTGACTTCAACGTGAACATTTCAAGCTGCTGCTCAACATCACAATATTTACAGAGAAGAAGAAGTTTGGACCTCTGAACCTGAACAGAACTACTGAGAGGAAGAAACAGCTGAATGATGAGGTGAGAATCGTTATGATTTCTTTAATGTCTGGTGAAACTTTCATGTAATCAAATCAAATATAAAACCAAAGTTATTTGCCACTGCCAGGGAATTAATGAGTCCAGAGGCATGATTATAACATTATTACAGGCACCTTCGGAGCAACAGCAAGTGAACATTTATAAATCCGTCTATGTCTCAGTCGCAAGTTCAGTCTATGTTCAGCAGCAAGTGTCCCTGTAAGAGTTTGGTGCTGGATCAAGTCAGGATCTGATCAGGATCCTCCTGGGCATCTTCCTTTCGAGCTGTTCCATGTACGTCTAACTGGGAGGAGACCCCGGGCCAGACCCAGAACCCAATGAAGGGAGTATATAGTCCATCTAGTCTGGGAACGTCTCGGGATCCTTCAGGAAGAGCTGGAATGTGTTGCTGGGGAGAAGGACGTCTGGAACGACCTGATGAACCTGCTGCCACCACGACCCAACCCCAGATAAAAGGAAGACAATAGATGGATAGTTTATGGTTAAAAAGAAGAAGTTGATTAAGAGAATAGTCGCTCTGCACATGACGTTTCCTCTGAGTTGAACGTGCCTGGAACGCCTCCAAAGGAAGACGCCCAGAGGGCATCCTAATTATGGATGATGTGTTTTAATACTTGTTGTTTTTGTTCTCCATCAGTGCTGCTCAGAGTCCAACAACACTGCAGTCCAAACTGAAGGCCCTGCAGTGCCACTTCACCTGGGATCTGGACCGCAGCAGGTCCAGACTTTTCTGTCTCAGGGACAATATGGAGGACATCGGTACCGAGGAGGGAAACAGCTGGCTGGGTCACATTTACAACCTGCAGGGGTTCATTCAGTACAAGTTAGGGTTCACTGAAGACGCCCAGAGTTTGTTCAACAAGGCTGCAGAGGCCTTCACCCAGACAAGAGGAGCAGCTGAGGGTCCCTGGTTAGTGGTGAACTACGGGAACCTGGCCTGGCTGCACCACCACCTGGGAGACCAAGCAGAGAGTCAGGCTTACCTGTCAAAGGTCGACACCCTGATGGAAAAATATCCATCTCCATCCCAGGACGAGCTCCACCCGGAGATCTACGCTGAAAAAGCCTGGACCCTGATGAAGTTCAGCACAGACAAAAAGCTGCTGGCTGCAGATTACTTCCAGAGAGCCATCAGGATGCAGCCGGACATGGTGGAGTGGAACACCAGCCGGATTTTAGCGTTAGTGAATGCTGCTAACCACAACAAAGAAGGAGAGCTGGGGGCTGAAGTCTTCGAGGAAATGAGAATCGCCAAAGAACAGGATCCAGAGAACTTGTACCTCGCTGTTCTTTGTCTTGAGCAACGTGCTCAGAACAAAGAAAGAATTGAAGATGAAGCACGTGAGTTAGCCAGAAAGGTTTTAAGAAATCCTGTCAGCAGCTACAGCGGTATGAAACCATTACTATGGGTTTACACAAAATATGTTTCTGCAGATGAGGCCATTGATCTGGCAGAGGAGGCTCTGGAAAAACATCCAGATTCACGTTATCTGAAGAGCTGTGCTGCTCTCTGCTACAAATGGAAGATCATTTTAAGAGACAATCAGCCAAAGGAAAGCATGGTAGACAGAGCAATCTGTCTCCAAGAGGAGGTGATTTCTCTTTACCCTCATTCTTCATTTTCGAAGAAAATAAACCTCGCAAGGGTTACTTCAGTGTCAACCCACAGTCAGGCTAAAGCTGAGCAGATATACCAGCAACTGCTGCGAAGTGATCTGGAACCTGCAGACAAACAGATGCTTTACCATAACTACGCATACTATTCATACCGATTTCAACGCGATAGTGACAGGTTCAAACCCACTTTCGTAAGATCAGCATCAGAACTCTGAGGAAGATTAAAGATGGAAAAAGGAGCAACAAGCGCAGAGAAATAGAGGCCTTCCTGGCAAACCTTCAGGAGCTGTAGTGTTTTTAACAACACTGCTTCTAAATCCAGACAAACACACTTTAAACTACTCGTGAATCCTGTTTCCATTGAAACAAACTGAATTTTCTGCTAAATTCAAACATTTTAAATGATAGCATGATCCTGCCTTACATTGGGCAGTACCACAGTTCTTGGTGGCTTCCCATGGTGACTCCATGTCCAAAATGCTGCAAATTTTCCCTCTTTGATGCCCCAATGGTAGATAATGCTCGGCATGCAAGAAAACTGACTAAAGTCCTCTTTTAAGGTGTCCTTCCAGTGAAGAAAATGTGATGCAGTGCACTGATGGGCGCTTTTAAAACTTGAGTTCAACCATTTGAATAACACTTTGGTTGAATCATCATCACAACCTTTCCAGGCTTGCTTGTTAGCTCTGAGTGCCTTTTTCCCTCTTTAATAACTGTTTACTAAATTAACTGATGTGTTATGTATTGTATGTATCCACTGTGGACATGTTCAGATGTTTTTAATATAATTCAGTTCATTAGATGATTCATTAAAACACATTTTTAATCACATGTTCTTTTTCTTAACTCCCATGTAACCGTAGTGTTTACTATGTTCCTGTTGTGTTGATCTGTTTTTTGCTTCAGCTCTGTATTTTAAGTTCATATAAGAACATGATACTTTATACCAGATGAAATGTGCTTTGCTGTAAAATCAAACTCTGATCATGTAATCGTTAATTTGATGTATAATCTGAATATTATCACCAGATTCAAACAAAGTATGTCATGCTGTGTCTCAGCTGTACACAATACTAATACTATTAAATAAACATGATGTGCACTAAGAAATCTTCTTCAGCTTTTGTGTTTTACATTATTTTACATGTCAAAATTATTTTTCATTTGGTCCTAATGAAACAGGAAAATATTCAGTTCCTTTAAGGGACAAATTAATGAAGTGTTTGAGACACATTTGACACATTTGCATGTTGTGGTCATAGTGCAGCATGAAAACTGGATCAATAACAGCCACAATTATCTGAAAACTGTGATTAGACTTTATTGTCTCTCACAGAATGAGAACTGAAAGCTGTAATATCTCACAGACGGTCCGTTACTTCAAAAAGAACATTTTAAAACTCAAATTTCATCGAACATTTAGAGGAAAGATCTCTGTCAGTTTAGAGGTTAAAAGATAAGAAAAGAAATTAAATGAACTTCTTTATAAATCATGTTTCTTTTTCCTTTTAGTGAGACAGACAAATACATGGCTGTAGGTTTCTATTCCTGACAAATGAAAGCAACAAAGCTAAGCTGTGTGACCTGGAGTGTCAGTGTGGCTACGTAGCAGGTCACAGTCGGTCAGTCGTGTGTCTGTAGGTTTCTATTCGTGGGTAAAAGAAAGTCCACGAGTCCAAATCCAGCCCTCAGCATGACTTCATTTACAGCCACAGACTTTGAACGTGAATGATTTCATGGTGCTGCAGCTACTTAAAGAGCAGAGAGCAGAGACTCACACTTAGAAAACAAACAGCTGGATGATGAGGTGAGGAACATTTTTAATATGTTCACTTTAACTAAAGATCCAAAGTCACTCCTTTGATTTTGTTCTCTCCTTCTTTCCTTCCATGATTTGATGACCTTCTTCCTTCAGTCGTCCCTTTCAGCCGTCTTTCTTCAGTTTTCCCTTTACTTCCTTTGTTTCATCCATCCATTCACCTACTGTTCCTTCCTTCCTTCCTTCCTTCCTTTCCGTCTCCTCTTCAGTGTCTTGATCCATTCCTTTACTCTTTATTTCCTCCTTTTCTGCTCCCTTTCCTCATTCCTTCCTTCACCTTCCTTTCTCTTCCCTGATATATCCTTTTTTAGTTCACTTGTTCTTCCTTCCATCTCACCTTTACTCCCTTGTTTAATAACCTAGATCCGAACAGAATCAGGGACAAGAGGCAACCTTAGTGGAGTTCAACACCAACTAAGAAATGATTCCTTCCTTCCTGCTGATGATGTGTTTTAATACTTGTTGTTTTTGTTCTCCATCAGTGCTGCTCAGAGTCCAACAACACTGGAGTCCAAACTGGAGGCCCTGCAGTGCCACTTCACCTGGAAAAGTTTGGACCTCAGCAGGTCCACACTTTTCCGTCTCAGGTACAATATGGAGGACATCGGTACCGAGGAGGGAAACAGCTGGCTGGGTCACATTTACAACCTGCAGGGGTTCATTCAATACAAGTTAGGGTTCACTGAAGACGCTCAGAGTTTGTTCAACAAGGCTGCAGAGGCCTTCACCCAGACAAGAGGAGCAGCTGAGGGTCCCTGGTTAGTGGTGAACTACGGGAACCTGGCCTGGCTGCACCACCACCTGAGAGACCAAGCAGAGAGTCAGGCTTACCTGTCAAAGGTCGACGCACTGATGGAAAAATATCCATCTCCATCCCAGGACGAGCTCCACCCGGAGATCTACGCTGAAAAAGCCTGGACCCTGCAGAGGTTTTCGGGAGACACAAAGCTGCTGGCTGCAGATTACTACCAGAGAGCCATCAGGATGCAGCCGGACATGGTGGAGTGGAACACCAGCCGGATTTTAGCGTTAGTGAATGCTGCTAACCACAACAAAGAAAAGCTGAAGGCTGACATCTTTGAGGAAATGAGAATCGCCAAAGAACAGGATCCAGAGAACTTGTACCTCGCTGCTCTTTATCTCGAACAACGTGCTAAGAGAGGAGAAAGAATTGAAGATGAAGCACGTGAGTTAGCCAGAAAGGTTTTAAGAAATCCTGTCAGCAGCTACAGCGGGATGACACCGTTGCTAAGGCTGTACAGAGTTCACGTATCCATGCCTGAGGCTATTAAATTGGCGGAGAAGGCTCTGAAAGAACATCCAGATGCACGTTATCTGAAGTGGTGCGCTGCTCTCTGCTACAAATCAAAGGTTCTACGCAGTGCCGACTCCATCGAGGTAGAAAGGGCAATCAGTCTCTGCAAGGAAGTGATTGATCTTTACGCAGATTCATCATTCAAAATAAAAATAGGTCTTGCAGAAATATATGGAAAGTATAATCGCCAAGATGACGCTTACGAGATATATAAAGAACTGAAAAAAAGGGAAGATCTGGATGGCACAGAGACTAAGCATCTTTCCCGTGCGTCCAGAAGATTTTTCAAGAACTGGAAACAAGATCACCACAGGCCGATAGAACATCAGACAGAGGCGGAGGCAGAGACACCGCAACAATCCGTCCCGTGTCCGTCCATTGGTTCATTCGTGGTAGGAGCATCAGAGTCCTGGAGAAGGTTAAATTCTGGGAAGTAGAAACTGAATGTGAAGAGAAATATCATTTACGATGAAAAAATCAACAGGCGGAGATCAGTGAATCATCGAAATGTTTGAATCTTATTAAAATAATGTTATGGTTAATGTAATCATTGTGTTTACTGTATTCCTGCTTTGGTTCTGTATTTTAAGACCTCGCAGACCTCGGCTCGCCTCACTACACATTTGGGTTTACGAGGTCTGTCGGGCATCACCTGATCCAACTGATCACCTGATCCAAGGAGACAGTCCAGCTCCTCTCCAAGATACTTTATATCTATATTTAGATGAAATGTGCTTTGCTGTAAAATCAAACTCTGATGATGTAATCGTTAATTTGATTTATAATCTGAATATTATCACCAGATTCAAACAAAGTATGTCATGCTGTGTCTCAGCTGTACACAATACTATTAAATAAACATGATGTGCACTAAAAAATCTGGTTTAACTTTTTGATTTTGGTGGTTATTACATCAGAAATTCATGTAGCTTGTGTTTTGTAGACGTAGACATCAAACTAGAAAATGTGTAAATAAATATAGTGTGGCATAGCACACCGTTCCAGCTTGAAATCGACTTCCAACAACTGCAAACTTTAAAACATTTGTCAATCATTTAATGATTTATGTTGTTTTCTATGAAGTTACTCTTTTTTGTGTAACTATGTAACCGTGACATCTAGTGGTTAAAACTTGGTACTGCAGTACAAATTCAAACTAGTGGAGAGTTGAAGTTGTTGTCGTGGTTCCTCGTCTTCCTCAGGAATCAATCAAACCTCTAAGAAACACGCGACTAATGAACGAGGCTCTTTATTTCCATGACAAATGTTACACAGAAACACATTTTCTACATTTTCAGGAATCCAACAGGAGTCAAAAAATGTCCATAATTATCTGAAAACAGTTTTTATTCTCTCAGAGGGTTTGAACCACAGACTGATGAGGCTGATTGGATCACTGTACATGTTTACGTCTAAAACTGGAAAATTACTTGAAAAATAAAAATTAAAAAAAATTCAAACGTCAAAAAAAACAAAAAAGGTAGAAAAGTGAAATCACTCGTTTCCTCTTCGACTCTTCTTGTGGCTCTTTTTTGAACTCCTGTCGGGTGAAAGAAACATTTTTTCAGTTAAATGTTTCAGTTTTCATCAACGTAAAAAACACATTTTGTTCATTTTATTTCACTTCACGACGTAATTAATACGAAGATAGTCCGGTATATTAAATCAGTGCAGAGGAGGAGGAGTGTATCGATCAGCATGACGTCACGTGTGATGGATTCTCAGTCCAGATCACGTTTGAATCATTATGTAGAGATCTACGATTAACTACCCCGTTATCTCAGGATAAAAACATTCATTATTTGGACATAAATAACTCGAGACAGATCTCGAGAAAACAAATGAAATTAACTCGTTATCACAGAAAACAGAGGAGATAACATGTCTGACCACTTAGGGTTTCATTATCGTAACACAGTCACATCATAAATACAACCAGGCGTCTCGAACCTCAACAGCGTTTGTTCTTCTACTGATGAAGAAGACCATGTGAAACAATAAAAAGCTCCACTCAACACTTTGTGGTCGGGTTGTCTCGTTTTTGTTAGAGGCTGAAATGTTTCTCTGCCACTGCGGCGACTAATTCATCAAAAGAAAATGTTTCTGTCCTGTTCTGTTACCCCGAAACCGACCGGGAGCGTTTCAGAAGCGTTTCTCCCTCCAGACTTTGTTCACTTGCTCAGATTGTTGAAATCCAGCGGCTTCTCTATGCTGTTTCTGTGTCTGGCTTCCTGTCAGCTCGAGCTGCTCTGTGTTAAACTGACGCAGGCTGCTCGCGGCGTCCGTCAAAAATAGAACGGAGCGGCTTTTAAGATGTTTTTTTGTCTTTCCATGAAACATTTCTAATATATGATATTGAATACGTTAAGCGTCACTCACCTCTCCGGAGACTTGGAGTGGCTGCGATGTCGGTGGCTTCTGTGGTGACCTGGTTCAAAGTAACAAATTAAAACAGTCAGAACAGAGGTGATGACGTGACCAACGTCCATCCAACAGAACTTGGACCTGCTCGGTTCTGTCGGTTTACCTGGAGATTTGGAGCGGTGCCGCCTTTCTCTGGACCGGCTGCGATGTCGTCGGGGGCTCTTGCTGCGATGGCGCTCTCTCCGTGGCGACGGGCTAAAAAGAAATTAACGAGCGTGAGCTGCAAATATTATATTTAAGAGGTAAGAGTTCGTTTCAAAGACAGGAAGTGAACGCACCTTCGCCTCTTTGGAGATCGGCTCCTCCTGCAGGAAAATAAACCCACGTTAGAAATCACTCCAGAATATTCTGTCTTCTCCGCGTACGACATGCAATGAAACGAGGCGATTAAAAACACAAACCGTCTGGGTGAGCGGCTGCGTCTGTAACGAGGTGACGGAGATCGGCGAGGTCTGTCGTTGTCACGGTAACTGCGTCTGTGGGGTTCAGGCGTCTGGAGTCGCTCCGGCTGCAAAAAAAATAAAACACAAAATATTTCAAAACCTGTGACGACAAACAGACGCTGTAAAGCGTGTTAAATTCAGGCGGTCAAAGTAAGTAAGTATGGATCAAAGCCTAAATGTCATGGCTGGGCTCATTTCAGATCAGCTGTTAAATATTAGTTTATGTAAATCGACTGACTCAGTTGACGTCGGTCAGATGTTGGGTCGGGTTCCGGTTTTGCCGGTCCAATCTGGTGTACGAGCTTAAACCGGTCTGATTTTACACAAACTGACTGAACCGTGTCAAATAAGAAGAGAGACAGGAAGTAGACACAATCCTCCGAGTTAGCGGCATCAACACTTCCTGTGTCTGTTTCAAATTAAAAGCTCTCTCGTGTTTCATTTCTTATAAAAAGGCTTTTATTGTCTAACTCACCTTCTCTTCTTCCTCGTCTTCTTCTTCGCTGCTCTCCACCTCATCCAGGTCTTCCTCCAGAGCGCTGATACGTGGGTCCAACATCTCGGCCTCCTCGAGGACGTGTCGCTTCTGTAACACACACACACACACACACACACACACACACACACACACACACACACACACACACACACACACACACACACATCAGTGGTGAAGGCCGTCGAACAAGCCGCATGCGAGCAGACGTGATGTAATAAACGTACGTACCTGGAGGCGGGGCAGAATGATGTCACACATCCTCTCTGCGTGAAGAAGCTCGTCGATGAACTCGTCCACGTGCATCAACTCAAACTCTGAAACGACAAAGAGACGAAGCGACCTCAACGATCTGCTCACACGTCCACTTTGCTTTGCTCTGTAGGCGTTAACCCAAAGGCATTGAGGCTGTCGTAGTAGTTGGATCAGGACGAGCTCCATGATTGATAAATACACACGATACAACACGTGAACCAGAAAACTTGTTGATCAGTTTGTCTCTAAAATTTCCACAGAAACCTGAAAATAATGAGAAAGTTTAACGATTCAGAACAAAGTCAAAGTTTCTCAAGGTTTAATTCAAGGACTCGTTCAAGGTTTAATTCAAGGACTCATTCAAGGTTTTGTTCAAGGTTTAATTCAAGGACACGTTCAAGGTTTTGTTCAAGGACTCGTTCAAGGACACACATCTCTGCAGACCCTTCCCACTTTAATTTTCACTTTAACTAGGATAATGACGGTCCAGTAAGTGGTTCGGTTTTACAGCAGATGACACCGAGCAAACCACTGTCCGCTGTAAAGTTTGTTGGAAGTCAGTGGCAGCTAAAGGCAGCAGCACGACCGATTTATTCCAGCACCTGAAACAGAAGCACGCAGCTGAGTGGGAGCAGTGTGTGGCCCTGCGAGCTGCACAAGACGAGACGGCCTTAAAGGAAAGAAGCTAGAACACAGGGGGGGCACTGTAACATGCAGCAGGGCATGCTGTAAGCCAGAGGCCCCTTGCAAAAAACACATTGAAAGACATTACAGGAGCACCTCGTGTATGATTTTGTTATTCAGCATGCAAATAGCATGATTCATTTTGTCTTCCTTCAGGGTTACAACACATTTATTCAAGAGTCACAAAAAGTGATGTTTGGTGAAAGTTATATTTGCACTTTATTAATACCAATAGGGAAATTCATCTCTTCACTTTGTGTCAAATAAAAACAAACCTTTTAATGATTTCCTTGTTGTTTCAAGTTTTTAAGAAAATAATTATATATATAATATTCTTATCGCCCAGCTCTAGTCTATAGATAGATACACATGTCCATATATCTATATTAATTCACATATATACACACCTTCTAAATATGTATATAGTTATTTTTTATGTTTATGTTTTTTTATGTTATGTCTGCGTCTACCTGTCATGTCCCTTGTGTTTTAAACTGTACTTATGTATCTACCTGTATGTACAAAGGAGAGCAGTGAACCGGAGTCAAACTCCTCGTGTGTGTACACACACCTGGCCAATAAAGTGATTCTGATTCGTTCAAGGTTTAATTCAAGGACTCGTTCAAGGTTTAATTCAAGGATCTCTAAAACTGGATGAGTTGAATCCAAAGCACGATCAGGCAGAGCCATGCGAGGATCAACACATGAAGATCGACAGAAAAACAAACTTCATCACAGGATGAAGAGAAGTTTCTGTTCAAAGTTAAACATTTACATAAATAAAAAATCTAATTTTTTGTGTCTTAAGAATTTATTTAGAATATTTTAGATCAGTTAAATGTTTGCATTTCTTACGCTCTGCTTTCTTCAGGCTTCTGTCATCAGGATAGTTTTATATTTAATTATATATCATGATAAATATCAATATGATCAATATGGAAAATACTTCATGATGAACATTTTTCTGACATAACGCAGATTTAACACCACCTCAGAAAATACTCGTCATGGTTGTTGTTTACCAATAAAAACAACAACTCCCATGATCCCACGCTACTTCACGTCGTCATCAAACTACGTCTGTTGTTACCGTTTCAAAGCGAGCACACTGCGACATCAAACATGAGCTGATGCAGCTTCCATGCAGTCTTTTAAACACTCACCTCCGTTTCTGTTCTGAGTTTTGATCTTTCTGTAGTCGTTGTAAAGCGGCTCCAGATATTTGTAGCAGTCCACCGCGGTGCCCGTCAGCCTCATGTACATCGCTCCGAGTAAACGAACGTATCTGTTGAAAAACAGAGAGAGAACACGGCGAAGCTGCTCGTCACACATCCACAACAAGCCCAGTGACAGAACACACCGAACATTTAGCTTAGCAGGTACACAGAAACACCTTTACACCAGTCTGTCTGTCTGTCTGTCTGTCTGTCTGTCTGACTGCCTGTCTGTCTGTCTGTCTGTCTGTCTGTCGTTTCCAGAATTTCATGGTCCTATCATCAAATCATACACCTGCTTAGCTTGATCCAGTGTTCACTTTCATTCCTCCACAGACTGAAACTCACTTGAAATCTTCGTTCTTGATGAACTCCACGATGATGTCTTTTTCAGGTTGAATCTGCAGCATCTTCAGAGTGAGGCAGAGGAACGGAGTCGGCTTGATGTTCCCACCGTAAACTCCACCAACGTACTTCAACTCCATCGCTTTGTCCACGACCAGCTCAGCTGTGGACGACACAACATGCATTCAGATTAACACTATGTAACTTTGGGCTCCGGGTCGGGAGAAGTACGTAACGCTTTACGGCACTAAGTCACACACCACCAACTATTTCACTGATTTTGGTGAAACTGGATCATATTTTATGGAGAAAATGTTTTCTGGTTTTCCCTCTGATGTCCTCCGGCTGCTCCGCTCCGCAGACACCGAGCTGGCTGACTGCTGTTGGACTAGTCAGTAATATTCGGGCACACATCTCTGCAGACCCTTCCCACTTTAATTTTCACTTTAACTAGGATAATGACGGTCCAGTAAGTGGTTCGGTTTTACAGCAGATGACACCGAGCAAACCACTGTCCGCTGTAAAGTTTGTTGGAAGTCAGTGGCAACTAAAGGCAGCAGCACGACCGATTTATTCCAGCATCTGAAACAGAAGCACGCAGCTGAGTGGGAGCAGTGTGTGGCCCTGCGAGCTGCACAAGACGAGACGGCCTTAAAGGAAAGAAGCTAGAACACAGGGGGGGCACTGTAACATGCAGCAGGGCATGCTGTAAGCCAGAGGCCCCTTGCAAAAAACACATTGAAAGACATTACAGGAGCACCTCGTGTATGATTCAAACAGCATGATTCATTTTGTCTTCCTTCAGATTACAATACATTTATTCAAGAGTCACATTTTATTTTACAAAAAGTGATGTTTGGTGAAAGTTATATTTGCACTTTATTAATACCAATAGGGAAATTCATCTCTTCACTTTGTGTCAAATAAAAACAAACCTTTTAATGATTTCATTGTTGTTTCAAGTTTTTAAGAAAATAATTATATATATAATATTCTTATCGCCCAGCTCTAGTCTATAGATAGATACACATGTCCATATATCTATATTAATTCACATATATATACCTTTTAAATATGTATATAGTTATTTTTTATGTTTATGTTTTTTTATGTTATGTCTGCGTCTACCTGTCATGTCCCTTGTGTTTTAAACTGTACTTATGTATCTACCTGTATGTACAAAGGAGAGCAGTGAACCGGAGTCAAACTCCTCGTGTGTGTACACACACCTGGCCAATAAAGTGATTCTGATATCCGCCTGAAGCTAACGTTAGCCCTGTGGCTAAGCTAAGATGCTAACGTTAGCCCTGTGGCTAAGCTAAGGTGCTAACTCACCGGTCAGACCGAAGCACTCCTCCTTCCAGTATTTAGACTCGTAGATTCGAGTCCGGGTGATTTTCTCCACCAGGTACTGCGGGTTGGTTCCGTGGATGCTGTTCGCATCTTTAACGGTTCTGTTCGCCATCGGAGTAAAATAAAACAAAGCGAGCTAGTTTAGCGGCATCAGGCTAGCATGGACACAGCAACAGCAGCAGCGGAAGTCTGTGATCCACCAGCGGGAATGTACATAACACTTCCGGTTCGTTTTCAGAATAAAAGTCTTGTCTCAGAATCGGTCTGCAGGTGTCGCTGGTGGACTGTTTTTATATATGTATCTATGCTGAGTGTATATTAATTATATATAATGAAATTATCTTTTAGATCAATATTTATTTAATGACTGTATCTCTGAAATATTTAACAGGTTTATTATGAACACTCTGTGGTCTGCAGATCTTTATAGGTGGACATCGTTTCCCATATTTTATATATTTTATGAGGGGTTGAAGGTCACGGGCCAAGAGATTTCTCTGATTCACTAAATCTTTGGATGATATTCTAGATTCTATATATATTCTATATATAATATTCTGGACTGTAGATGATGAATCCAGAAATTCATTCAAACTGTGTGCCGACCACAGACTGTCTAAAACCTGGACGTAGTCTCCGTGACGTCCCCACAGACTGTCTAAAACCTGGACGTAGTCTCCGTGACGTCCCCACAGACTGTCTAAAACCTGGACGTAGTCTCCGTGACGTCCCCACAGACTGTCTAAAACCTGGACGTAGTCTCCGTGACGTCCACAGACTGTCTAAAACCTGGACGTAGTCTCCGTGACGTCCCCACAGACTGTCTAAAACCTGGACGTAGTCTCCGTGACGTCCCCACAGACTGTCTAAAACCTGGACGTAGTCTCTGTGACGTTCCCCACAGACTGTATAAAACCTGGACGTAGTCTCCGTGACGTCCCCACAGACTGTCTAAGAGCCTGTCCTTGTAAATGATAATTTATAAATAATAATAAAACAATAATAATTATAAACAAACTATAAATATAAAGATGTGGCCATTTAGAGGATTTAATGACACATTGTTATCATCGTAATGAATCCAAAGTTCACACTTGTCTCTGTGGAGTGGTTAATGTGCTGATAGTTGATCATCTATGTGATAATCTGAGTAAAGATCATTTGTTGCTTTCATTTGTCAGGAATAGAAACCTACAGCCATGTATTTGTCTGTCTCACTAAAAGGAAAAAGAAACATGATTTATAAAGAAGTTCATTTAATTTCTTTTCTTATCTTTTAACCTCTAAACTGACAGAGATCTTTCCTCTAAATGTTGGATGAAATTTGAGTTTTAAAATGTTCTTTTTGAAGTAACGGACCGTCTGTGAGATATTACAGCTTTCAGTTCTCATTCTGTGAGAGACAATAAAGTCTAATCACAGTTTTCAGATAATTGTGGCTGTTATTGATCCAGTTTTCATGCTGCACTATGACCACAACATGCAAATGTGTCAAATGTGTCTCAAACACTTCATTAATTTGTCCCTTAAAGGAACTGAATATTTTCCTGTTTCATTAGGACCAAATGAAAAATAATTTTGACATGTAAAATAATGTAAAACACAAAAGCTGAAGAAGATTTCTTAGTGCACATCATGTTTATTTAATAGTATTAGTATTGTGTACAGCTGAGACACAGCATGACATACTTTGTTTGAATCTGGTGATAATATTCAGATTATACATCAAATTAACGATTACATGATCAGAGTTTGATTTTACAGCAAAGCACATTTCATCTGGTATAAAGTATCATGTTCTTATATGAACTTAAAATACAGAGCTGAAGCAAAAAACAGATCAACACAACAGGAACATAGTAAACACTACGGTTACATGGGAGTTAAGAAAAAGAACATGTGATTAAAAATGTGTTTTAATGAATCATCTAATGAACTGAATTATATTAAAACATCTGAACATGTCCACAGTGGATGTTATGATAACGATGGCAAGCTAGCCATGGGGGGCATTCAAGAGTTTCTCTAGACATGGTGGAGCCAGGAGGGCAATCCCCACCTCCACCTCCACCAGTTCCCCATCTATCCATCAAGTTACAAACACTACGGCTCCTGCAGGTTTGCCAGGAACGCCTCTATTTCTCTGCACATTGGGTGCTCGTTTTTGTCTCTAATCTTCTCCAGAATGCTGATGCTTTTCTTACGGAAGAAGGATTGTTGCGGTATCTTTGCCGCCATCATGTGATACTCTACTGATTTGTAGTATTCCTTGTGGTTGTAAAATAAATGGTTTGCATATTTGTGGTAAAGCACTTGTTCGTCTGCAGGTTCCAGATCACTTTCTAGCAGTTCCTGGTATATCTGCTCAGTTATAGCCTGACTGTGTGGTGACTTTACAGTAAACATTGCGAGGTCTATTTTCTGTGAATGTGAAGAATCAGGGTAAAGAGAAATCACCTCCTTAAGGAGGCCGATTGCTCTGTCTGTCATGCTTTGCTTTGGCTGATACTCTCTTAAGAAACCGATCTTCTGTTTGTAGCAGAGAGCAGCACATTTCTTCAGATAACGTGCATCTGGATGTTTTTCCAGAGCCTCCTCTGCCAGATCAATGGCCTCATCTTTAGACACATAGTTTGTGTAAATCCATAATAATGGTTTTATACCGCTGTAGTTGCTGACAGGATTTCTTAAAACCTTTCTGGCTAACTCACGTGCTTCATCTTCAATTCTTTTTTTGTTTTCTTTAGCACGTTGATTAAGATAAACAACAGCGAGGTACAAGTTCTCTGGATCCTGTTCTTTGGCGATTCTCATTTCCTCGAAGACGTCAGCCCCCAGCTCTTCTTTGTTGTCATTAGCAGCAGTCACTAACGCTAAAATCCGGCTGGTGTTCCACTCCACCATGTCCGGCTGCATCCTGATGGCTCTTTGGAAGTAATCTGCAGCCAGCTTTTTGTCTGTGCTGAACTTCATCAGGGTCCAGGCTTTTTCAGCATAGATCTCTGGGTGGAGCTCGTCCTGGGATGGAGATGGATATTCTTCCATCAGGGCGTCGACCTTTGACAGGTAGGCCTGACTCTCTGCTTGGTCTCCCAGGTGGTGGTGCAGCCAGGCCAGGTTCCCGTAGTTCACCACTAACCAGGGACCCTCAGCTGCTCCTCTTGTCTGGGTGAAGGCCTCTGCAGCCTTGTTGAACAAACTCTGGGCGTCTTCAGTGAACCCTAACTTGTATTGAATGAACCCCTGCAGGTTGTAAATGTGACCCAGCCAGCTGTTTCCCTCCTCAGTACCGATGTCCTCCATATTGTCCCTGAGACAGAAAAGTTTGTACCTGCTGTGATGCAGATCCCAGGTGAAGTGGCACTGCAGGGCCTCCAGTCTGGACTCCAGTGTTGTTGGACTCTGAGCAGCACTGATGGAGAACAAAAACAATTAATTAAAACACATCATCAGCAGAGCGACGGAGGAAGCAAGGAAGGAAAAATGAAGGAAGGAGCATTGAATGTGAAAGAAAGAAACAAAGAAGAGGAAGTTTGTTAGTCCCAGGAATGCTGATGGAGAACGGAGGCCGTGTCGTGACCCAGTCAGTCCTGCATACAGACTCTACGGCTCACTTCCCCCGTGAAAGCAGCCTCCTTCTCGGGCAGTAAGAGCCAAGTAGGTCCGTAACTTTTACAATGTGTTGTCACTTTCCACGATGCACTGTGGATCAGGATCTCTGTCACAACACAATCTTACAATGAGATTAAACAGAGAGGGATGATGAAGGTGGAGATATTTTGTGATTCACAGAGATAATCAGGTGGAAACCCACAGAAAAAAACAAACAAAAAAAACACAGGCACTCTGGGTCCTTTTGGGCTGTAAACGTCTTTATGTCTTTTTTGAAATCATCTGCAATATTTACCGTGTTTTACCACGTGTCTGCTCATGACAATCTAACTTTCACTCTGTTGATTCACTTTATTTGCTTCATATCCGGCAACCCGGAGCTTCATCATGAGCTGTGTAGTTATCAAGCCGGAACAAAGCACACTGAACAAAACCCAAACAGACGGGCCGGTCCATCAAGGAAAATTTCAAAATAAGACTCATACAGACTGTAGTATCGAGAAGCTTGTATTTCAATAGAGCATGTTTCCTTAATCTGTGATGACACAGCATATTTATTTTATGATTTAATACAGTAAATCTCTGACATAATGTAACGTTAATATTAAGGCGGAGTGATCAGATTACTTAAATAAATCTTAATGACTCTCACCTCATCATTCAGCTGTTTCTTCCTCTCAGTGGTTCTGTTCGGGTTCTGTTCGGGTTCACAGGTCCAAGCTTCTTCTTCTCTGTAAATGTTGAGATGTTGAGCAGCAGCTTTAAATATTCACACTGAAGGCAAAGTGGATTTCACAGGCGGAGCTATCAGTCTGAGTTTCGTTTCTCAGGAATCTAAACTTACAATCAATCAATCAATCAATCAGACTGCTTTATATTGCACCTTTCATTCAATACATGTAACACAAAGTGCTTCCTGCACCCCCTGCCCAGCCTCATACCTGTCAGTGAAACTGGAATGAATAACATGACTCATGACATCACCATTAGTTGGACACAGTACGATGCACTGCTGCCACAGAGCCCTGTTGAATGGTATGCATAGTTGTGGTAAAACCTGTTTGTCTGCAGGTTCCAGATCACTTTTAGCAGTTCCTCGTATATCTGCTCAGCTTTAGCCTGACTGTGGGTTGACTGTGCGTACATATTTGTGAGGTCTATTTTCTTCACAAGTGAAGAATGAGGGTAAAGAGAAATCACCTCCTCTTGGAGGCTGATTGCTCTGTCTACCATGCTTTGCTTTGGACGATTGTTACTGAAATAAACGATCTTCCATTTGTAGCAGAGAGCAGAGACCATTTGTAGCAGGATCATCCATAAGCAGACCGACCAGGGGGGCAGAGTGGACGTAGGGGATGTCTGTCCTTGACTGACTGACTGACTGCATAATGATGTTACACCATTGGTTGGCCAAACGTCATGTGTGGCGCAACTTATTTGTGTAATCCAGCAGGACGATAGAATGAAGTACACATCAGGTGCATTAAACACAACAAGCTGTGTGGAGACAAAGACAGTGTGGTTGGAAGGTTTGCCACCATGAAGCTGACGAGGATGAAGATTTAAAACAAAAGTTTGTTAACCTGTTCAGATTGTTTTGTTCTATGGAGGATGGTGGGATACACAAATAGATTGTACTGACCTTCAGCAGGCTGAGCAAGAACAACAGTTGATGAGTCAAACATCTATAATTAGGCTTTATTAAATCAACATGATGGACAGTACAGAGTATCATCGAAACCATCCTGAGAGCTCATCATGAGGCGCTTTGACTTTCGTTTATCAGGAATTTAAACCTGCAGCCTCATACCTGTCAGTGAAACTGAAATGAATAAAACATAACTCATGACATCACCATTACTTGGACACAGTACGATGCACTGCTGCCACAGAGCCCTGTTGAATGGTATGCATAGTTGTGGTAAAACCTGTTTGTCTGCAGGTTCCAGATTACTTTCTAGCAGTTCCTCGTATATCTGCTCAGCTTTAGCCTGACTGTGGGTTGACTGTGCGTATATATTTGCAAGGTCTATTTTCTTCACAAGTGAAGAATGAGGGTAAAGAGAAATCACCTCCTCTTGGAGGCTGATTGCTCTGTCTACCATGCTTTGCTTTGGCCGATTGTCACTGAAATAAATGATCTTCCATTTGTAGCAGAGAGCAGCACATCTCTTCAGATAACGTGAATCTGGATGTTTTTCCAGAGCCTCCTCTGCCAGATCAATGGTCTCCCAGGTGGTGGTGCAGCCAGGCCAGGTTCCCGTAGTTCACCACTAACCAGGGACCCTCAGCTGCTCCTCTTGTCTGGGTGAAGGCCTCTGCAGCCTTGTTGAACAAACTCTGGGCGTCTTCAGTGAACCCTAACTTGTATTGAATGAACCCCTGCAGGTTGTAAATGTGACCCAGCCAGCTGTTTCCCTCCTCGGTACCGATGTCCTCCAGCTTGTCCCTGAGACAGAAAAGTTTGGACCTGCTGAGGTCCAGATCCCAGGTGAAGTGGCACTGCAGGGCCTCCAGTTTGGACTCCAGTGTTGTTGGACTCTGAGCAGCACTGATGGAGAACCAAAACAACAAGTATTAAAACACATCATTCATAACGAGGATGCCACCTGGGCACCTTCCTCTGGAGGAGTTCCAGGCACGTTGAACTCAGAGGAGACCCCAGGGCAAACCCAATACACACTGGAAGGACTATATAGCCCGTCTAGCCTGGGAACGCCTCGGGATCCTCCAGGAGGAGCTGGAATGTGTTGCTGAGGAGAAGGACGTCTGTAATGCCCTGCTAAACCTGCTGCCACCTCGACTTGACGCCGGATAAGAGGAAGAAAATGGATGGATGGATCATCCATAAGCAGACCGACCAGGGGGGCAGAGTGGACGTAGGGGATGTCTGTCCCTGACTGACTGACTGCATAATGATGTTACACCATTGGTTGGCCAAACGTCATGTGTGGCGCAACTTATTTGTGTAATCCAGCAGGACGATAGAATGAAGTACACATCAGGTGCATTAAACACAACAAGCTGTGTGGAGACAAAGACAGTGTGGTTGGAAGGTTTGCCACCATGAAGCTGACGAGGATGAAGATTTAAAACAAAAGTTTGTTAACCTGTTCAGATTGTTTTGTTCTATGGAGGATGGTGGGATACACAAATAGATTGTACTGACCTTCAGCAGGCTGAGCAAGGACAACAGTTGATGAGTCAAACATCCGTAATTAATCTTTATTAAATCAACATGATGGACAGTACAGAGTATCATCGAAACCATCCTGAGAGCTCATCATGAGGCGCTTTGACTTTCGTTTATCAGGAATTTAAACCTACAGCCACATACCTGTCAGTGAAACTGAAATTAATAAAACATAACTCATGACATCACCATTACCTGGACACACCTGCAGTACGACTCTCTGTCATGCAACCAGGTTACTGTTTGGTTACGGCTTCACACTGACTTTAAGTACTTCATGTACTTCATGTTTGTCTGTTTACAGCTTTGTGACGGAGACTTTTCCAGATAATAAAGAGGATTTTTAAAGAGTTTATTTATCTGAAGGAGGAGGAGGAGGGGGAACTCTTCATCCTTCAAGCTGTAATTAGAAAAGTAACTACAGCTGTAAATTACGGCTGTTTTCAGTTTTTATGCTTCACAAAATGACCAAAAGGACAGCTGAACACACAAACTGTAAATTCTGTAAAATGAATGATATGATAAAAAAAAAAGATAAAATGAAATTAAAGTTTTCAACAATGAACAAATCTTTTTTTTTTTTTATTCAAATGAAGCTTTTCTTTCAAGGAAGGTAATAATTTCCTCTGTAATTAATACCAAAGTAAACATTTATTTATAAGAAATTATTCTGAAATCTGAGACACGTAAAATAAATCATTAGTAATAATAGTTGTGATTACTGTAACCACTAAAACACAAAAGCTGAAGAAGATTTCTTAGTGCACATCATGTTTATTTAATAGTATTAGTATTGTGTACAGCTGAGACACAGCATGACATACTTTGTTTGAATCTGGTGATAATATTCAGATTATACATCAAATTAACGATTACATGATCAGAGTTTGATTTTACAGCAAAGCACATTTCATCTGGTATAAAGTATCATGTTCTTATATGAACTTAAAATACAGAGCTGAAGCAAAAACAGATCAACACAACAGGAACATAGTAAACACTACGGTTACATGGGAGTTAAGAAAAAGAACATGTGATTAAAAATGTGTTTTAATGAATCATCTAATGAACTGAATTATATTAAAAACATCTGAACATGTCCACAGTGGATGTTATGATAACGATGGCAAGCTAGCCATGGGGGGCATTCAAGAGTTTCTCTAGACATGGTGGCACCAGGAGGGCAATCCCCACCTCCACCTCCACCAGTTCCCCATCTATCCATCAAGTTACAAACACTATGGCTCCTGCAGGTTTGCCAGGAACGCCTCTATTTCTCTGCACATTCGGTGCCTGTTTCTGTCTCTAATCTCCTCCAGAAATCTGATGCTTTTCTCACGAAAGATGGATTGTTGCGGTATCTCTGCCGCCATCATGTGATATTGTATTGACCTGTTTGCATCGCGTTGAAATCGAAATGAATGGTGTGCGTAGTTGTGGTAAAGCACTTGTTTGTCTGCAGGTTCCAGATCACTTTCTAGCAGTTGCTGGTATATCTGCTCAGCTTCATCCTGACCGTGGGTTGACTTTGCGTACATATTTGCAAGGTCTATTTTCTTCATAAGTGAAGTATGAAGGTAAAGAGAAATCACCTCCCTAACGAGGCCGATTGCTCTGTCTATCACACTTTGCTCTGGCTGATACTCTCTTAAGAAAATGATCTTCCATTTGTAGCAGAGAGCAGCACAGCTCTTCAGATAACGTGCGTCTGGATGTTTTTCCAGAGCCTCCTCTGCCAGATCAATGGCCTCATCTTTAGACACATAGTTTGTGTAAATCCATAGTAATGGTTTCATCCCGCTGTAGCTGCTGACAGGATTTCTTAAAACCTTTCTGGCTAACTCACGTGCTTCATCTTCAATTCTTTCTCCTTTCTTAGCACGTTGCTCAAGATAAAGAGCAGCGAGGTACAAGTTCTCTGGATCCTGTTCTTTGGCGATTCTCATTTCCTTGAAGACGTCAGCCCCCAGCTCTTCTTCTTTGTTGTGGTTAGCAGCGTTCACCAACGCTAAAATCCGGCTGGTGTTCCACTCCACCATGTCCGGCTGCATCCTGATGGCTCTCTGGAAGTAATCTGCAGCCAGCAGCTTTTTGTCTGTGCTGAACTTCATCAGGGTCCAGGCTTTTTCAGCGTAGATCTCCGGGTGGAGCTCGTCCTGGGATGGAGATGGATATTTTTCCATCAGGGCGTCGACCTTTGACAGGTAAGCCTGACTCTCTGCTTGGTCTCCCAGGTGGTGGTGCAGCCAGGCCAGGTTCCCGTAGTTCACCACTAACCAGGGACCCTCAGCTGCTCCTCTTGTCTGGGTGAAGGCCTCTGCAGCCTTGTTGAACAAACTCTGGGCGTCTTCAGTGAACCCTAACTTGTATTGAATGAACCCCTGCAGGTTGTAAATGTGACCCAGCCAGCTGTTTCCCTCCTCGGTACCGATGTCCTCCAGCTTGTCCCTGAGACGGAAAAGTTTGGACCTGCTGAGGTCCAGATCCCAGGTGAAGTGGCACTGCAGGGCCTCCAGTCTGGACTCCAGTGTTGTTGGACTCTGAGCAGCACTGATGGAGAACAAAAACAACAAGTATTAAAACACATCATCCATAATTAGGATGCCCTCTGGGCGTCTTCCTTTGGAGGCGTTCCAGGCACGTTCAACTCAGAGGAAACGTCATGTGCAGAGCGACAATTTTCTTAATCAACTTCTTCTTTTCAACCATAACCTATCCATCTATTGTCTTCCTTTTATCTGGGGTCGGGTTGCGGTGGCAGCAGGTTCATCAGGTCGTTCCAGACGTCCTTCTCCCCAGCAACACATTCCAGCTTCTCCTGGAGGATCCAGAGGCGTTCCCAGACTAGATGGACTGTATAGTCCCTTCAATGGGTTCTGGGTCTGGCCCAAGAGGATCCTGATCAGATCCTGACTTGATCCAGCACCGATCTCTTACAGGGACACTCGCTGCTGAACATAGATTGAACTTGCGACTGAGACATAGACGGATTTATAAATGTTAACTTGCTGTTGCTCCGAAGGTGCCTGTAATAATGTTATAATCATGCCTCTGGACTCTGAGAGTTTCACCACACATCAAATAAATCAACGATTCTCACCTCATCATTCAGCTGTTTCTTCCTCTCAGTAGTTCTGTTCAGGTTCAGAGGTCCAAACTTCTTCTTCTCTGTAAATGTTGTGATGTTGAGCAGCAGCTTGAAATGTTCACAGTGAAGTCAAAGTGGATTTCACGGGCAGGACAATGGCTCATAAATTCTTAGCAGACGCAAACTTGATGCAAATTTACTAAGTCACGAAGGAGAACTGCATATACACACACAGACACACAAACACACAAACACACAGACGAGGAAATACGTTCAGGAAATACAGCTGGGCCTGAACAGTATCATGGTCTGGGATAACTGCCAATATTAACTGCCTGTTCCGCCAGATAACATTCATCGCCAGTGTTGTTGACCAGATCATGGAGAAGTCAGGTAAACATACACACCATACACACTCATGAGAAACACACACACATTAATACACATTTATGGGAATTTCATGTGACACTCAGAACATTGACTACGTGACCATAACAAAGTTCAGGATGTTTGGGTCCATATTGGGTGATTTGGTCATGAAGTGATGTAAGAATGGTTATAAAAAGCTGTGAAGTAAAGGAGTTCGGATTCGCAAAGCAGCTGTCTCCATGTCATTTTTTATTTAAGAGTTTTCTCCACAACACCACATACAAGTTAGAGAAACACAACAAATGCAGAAACACTGCATGGTACAGGTAAGCAGTTAAGATCCCATCATGCTCTGTGGCAGTGGAAGACAGGTGAGCTTTAAAGAGGGTTCATTGTTGGATGCCACAAGGACATGTTAGTGCAGTCAACGTCCAGTTGTAGAACGGGATAGATTTATCATTTCCAGTTGTTGGTAGTGTTGTAGAGGAGGTCCTCTCTGAAGAGCTGGAGGTCTTCAGGAGGTGTTTGAAGGTAGAGAGGGACGCCCCTGATCTGGTAGGAACTGGTAGGACGTTCCACCAACGGGGAACAAAAGTTTGGATTGTCCTGAGCGTGCGGGTGGCAGAGCCAGGCGTAGTTCATTGGAGAAGGTAACATATGTCTGTATGAGGACATTCAAGAACCGTAGACTACTTTGTAGTCAGCATTAGAGATTTGAATTTAATGTGGGCTGCTACAGGTAGACAGAGGAGCTTGATGAACAAAGGGGTAACGTGGTAGACCAGACGAGCCGCCACGTTCTGGATCATGTGAAGAGGTTTCGTCCGTCAGGAGGGTGTTAGAGATGAACACAGCCTGGATCAGGAGCTGGACAGCATGTTGAGTCAGGTAAGGCCTTTCCAATTAAATTCTCTCCAGTTATGTGAATTTGTGGATGTTTGTCATTCTTCTTCTGAAATCGTGATATTCATTTTAGTCTGAACTTCCATTAAACTGTGATAAAGTTTAGAGATAACTCTTCTACCACTACCAAATCTAAATTTTCCTAATGTGTATGTAATCAGATTATAGTTATTTAGGTACTGCATATATATATATTTGTCTGGATTTAGAAGCAGTGTTGTTAAACGCACTACGGCTCCTGCAGGTTTGCCAGGAACTCCTCTATTTCTCGGCACATTCGGTTCCTGTGTCTGTCTCTAATCTTCTCCAGAACTCTGATGCTGTTCTCACGGAAGAAGGATTGTTGCGGTATCTGTGCTGCCATCATGTGATACTTAATTGATTTGTAGTATTCCTTGTCATTGTAAAATAAATGGTTTGCATATTTGTTGTAAAGCACTTGTTTGTCTGCAGGTTCCAGATCACTTTCTAGCAGTTGCTGGTATATCTGCTCAGCTTTAGCCTGACTGTGGGTTGACTGTGCGTATATATTTGCAAGGTCCATTTTCTTCCCAAGTGAAGAATCAGGGTAAAGAGAAATCACCTCCTCTTGGAGGCCGATTGCTCTGTCTACCATGCTTTGCTTTGGCCAATTGTTACTGAAGAAAATGATCTTCCATTTGTAGCAGAGAGCAGCACAGCTCTTCAGATGACGTGCGTCTGGATGTTTTTCCAGAGCCTCCTCTGCCAGATCAATGGCCTTATCAATAAACTCATAGCTTTTGTACAGCTTTAGTAAAGGTTTCATACCGCTGTAGCTACTTACAGGATTTGTTAAAACCTGTGTGGATAACTCACATGCTTCATCTTCAATATTTTCTCCTTTCTTAGCACGTTGCTTAAGATAAAGAACAGCGAGGTACAAGTTCTCTGGATCCTGTTCTTTGGCCAATTTCAATTCCTTAAAGACATCAGCCCCAAGCTCTTTGTTGTTGTCGTTAGCAGCAGTCACTAACGCTAAAATCCGGCTGGTGTTCCACTCCACCATGTCCGGCTGCATCCTGATGGCTCTCTGGAAGTAATCTGCAGCCAGCAGCTTTTTGTCTGTGCTGAACTTCATCAGGGTCCAGGCTTTTTCAGCGTAGATCTCCGGGTGGAGCTCGTCCTGGGATGGAGATGGATATTTTTCCATCAGGGCGTCGACCTTTGACAGGTAAGCCTGACTCTCTGCTTGGTCTCCCAGGTGGTGGTGCAGCCAGGCCAGGTTCCCGTAGTTCACCACTAACCAGGGACCCTCAGCTGCTCCTCTTGTCTGGGTGAAGGCCTCTGCAGCCTTGTTGAACAAACTCTGGGCGTCTTCAGTGAACTCTAACTTGTATTGAATGAACCCCTGCAGGTTGTAAATGTGACCCAGCCAGCTGTTTCCCTCCTTGGTACCGATGTCCTCCATATTGTCCCTGAGACAAAAAAGTTTGGACCTGCTGAGGTCCAGATCCCAGGTGAAGTGGCACTGCAGGGCCTCCAGTCTGGACTCCAGTGTTGTTGGACTCTGAGCAGCACTGATGGAGAACAAAAACAACAAGTATTAAAACACATCATTAGCAGGTTCATAGAATACGCTCTGAAGTGTGCTGGGTTTTGATAAACATTGTTCAATTCATGTGGAGGAAGGAAGGAAGGAAGGAAGGAAGGAAGGAAGGAAGGGAGGAATACGTTCTCAGTGGATATTGAACTCTGCCAAGATTGCCCCTTGTCCCGATTCTGTTCGTGGCATTCATGTACCGGATCTCAAGGTGTACCCAGACGGTGTCCGGTTTGGGAACCTCAGAATTGCGTCTCTGCTTTTTGCCGATGATGTGGTTCTGTTGGCTTCACCTGACCGTGATCTTCAGCATGTGCTGGGGTGATTTGCAGCCGAGCAGGTCTCGGGGTCTTGTTCACAAGTGATGGAAAAAATTAGATTCCCCCACCAGGTGGCCAGGCTCAGCCTCAGAGATATGGTGAGGAGTTCGGACATCCGGAGGGAGTTTGGAGTAGAGCTGCTGCTCCTTCTTGTTGAATGGAGCCAGCTGAGGTGGTTCAACTTCTGATCAGGATCCTCCTGGACGCCTTCCTTTGGAGGTGTTCCAGGCACATCCAATTGGGAGGAGACCCAGAACCTGCTGAAGGGACTACATAATCCATCTAGCTATGGGAAGAACCCAGGAGAAGCTGGAGTGTGTTTATGGAGAGAAGGAGGTCTCTAACGCCCTGATAAACCTGATGCAACCCAACGCCGGATAAGAGGAAGTGAACAAGGGAAGGAACCAATGAGGATGGAAGTAACGGAAGGGAGAAAGGGAATTAGGTTAATAAACAAGGGAGTAAAGGTGAGATAGAAGGAAGAACAAGTGAACTAAAGAAGGATATATCAGGGAAGACAAAGGAAGGTGAGGAAAGGAATGAAGACAGGGAGCAGAAAAGGAGGAAATAAAGAGTAAAGAAATGGATCAAGACAGAAGAGAAGACGGAAAGAGAGGAAGGAAGGAAGGAAGGAAGGAGCAGTAGGTGAATGGATGATGAAAAAAAGGAAGTAAAAAAACTGAAGAAAGACGGCTGAAAGGGGCGACTGAAGGAAGAAGAAGGTCATCAAATCATGGAAGGAAAGAAGGAGAGAACAAAATCAAAGGAGTGACTTTGGATCTTTAGTTAAAGTGAACATATTAAAAATGTTCCTCACCTCATCATCCAGCTGTTTGTTTTCTAAGTGTGAGTCTCTGCTCTCTGCTCTTTAAGTAGCTGCAGCACCATGAAATCATTCACATTCAAAGTCTGTGGCTGTAAATGAAGTCATGCTGAGGGCTGGATTTGGACTCGTGGACTTTCTTTTACCCACGAATAGAAACCTACAGACACACGACTGGCGACTGTGACCTGCTATGTAGCCACACTGAAACTCCCGGTCACACAGCTTAGCTTAGCTAATGTTACAACATATTTAGCACTGTGAATGAGCTTCAGTGACCATCAAAGCTCCAGAGGACTCTGAGCGAGTCCAGCTCGGACACAGAGAGTCTAACAGCAGCTACTTGTGGCCGTTAGGTCTGCCACTGTTAGCTCTCAGCTAACGTTACAACACAGAACAAAACTGATTCGGAGAGTTTTGACCGCAGCTGCTCATAGCTGATGAGTTTATTAACCCTTATTCATGCTACACTGAGACGTGGTCAGTCGGTCAGGCGTTACCTCCCGTGTCAGAAATTGTAAATGTTGTCATGTTTAGCAGCAGCCTGAAGCAGCACTGAAGTCAAAGTACATTTCAAGTCTTGGCAGATGCAAACTTGATGCAAATTTGCTCAGACAAGAAAGAGACGTCTTGAAATTCTATTTCCAGGAAAGGAAACATACAGCCACATACAAGTTAGAGAAACACAACAAATGCAGAAACACTGCATGGCAAGACCCCGTCATGCTCTGTGGCAGAGGAAGACAGGTTAGTTTTAAAGAGGGTTCATTGTTGGATGTCAAGAGCTTCAGTCACAAAGACTGCTCACCTGGCTTGTATTGAAGCTCAAAATATACGCTTATCCAATGCCATATTGGCTGGCCTGCCTTTGCCGCCTCCTGGATAAAATAAATATAGGCAAAGACGTAAATCATCAAGTTGACCTGAGGCGGGCTGAATGAAGCCTAGGTGCTCAAACCAGATACCTGTAACAACACCCACCTGTCAATAAAAGCGTCCATGCTCTTAATTCTGCATAACTTTATCAATATAATTTGAACAGAACAAGTCATACAGTTGTCATGAACGGGGAAATTATCTATAGAGACCAAAACTGTTTTGTACCAGGCTGTAAACATGTTTATTTCTGCTGTGAAGTTGGACATTCTAACATAGAGACTTATGGAGACTGACTCACTTCCGGACCCAGCCTCAAGTGGACGACAAGAGGAACTGCAGTTTTTGGTTTCACTTGTTTTGGCTCCATTTCCTTCTTAACACAGTTATATATTTATTTTATATGCAAATGTTTAATTCCTCTGCAAATGTTTATTTTTGCTACAAATGTTTAATTTCTCTGTACATATTTAAATTTAGATCTATCTCAGGTCAATTTTAACGTATGGATGCTGTGTTATAGGTTGTGTACACATACGAATCATAAGTCAAAACAGCGCTAAATTTGGCTGAATTATAAAAGGTATAAATGGTAAAATGAAGAGCCGATTGGGAGTCGAATGATCCGACTCCCTAAAAAGAACCGAACTTCCCATCACTATAAACCGCGGTTACCTGCAGCACGCCGCTCTGCTGCCACCTACCGGTGTAACCAGGTAACTGCTCGGTTACCGCCTCACATTGATTCTGTTTAACTGACTTCTGTTCGACACAAAATGTCACATTTGCTCATCGTGTGTTTAAGATTTCTCATTTTAATCGTTACGTGAGTCAAATTTCGTTTTAAACTCGACCGCCGCTTACGTTTAAAAAACTGCGCAGCTTCCGTAAACTACGTAGACGAACCAACATTTCCTGCGTATGTTGCCGCCGTAGCGTTTAGTTAATAATGGCCGAGCTCAAAGAGGCGGACGCTGCTCAGCTACACCAGGAGGACGTCGATATCAAACGTGAGTAAACTGCCGCCCGTTTGTGGTTTGAACGCCACGTTTGTGTCCCTGAAGTGGAGAATAAATCGCTGCTCGGTCACCGTCAGAAGCCGCGCGGTGAATTCACCGACAGGTCGAGTTTGTAACTGATGAACTAAACGAGGGCCTCACCACGGAGCTCCGCCATAGGACCTAAATAGTCAACAATAACAGCGACAGAAGGGGGCTGAAGCTAACGCTAGCTGAAGCTAGCGTCGTCGTTAGCATGTTGCTACAGCCCGTGGAGCTCCTCACAGAGGCTCAGGTCAGAGAGGCAGACTCCGGCTTGGACTAAGTTACAGCTCCGGGCTAAGGGTCTCATCACGGAGCTGCACTACAGGACCGAAAAGCCGCTCAGTTTGCACACCAACTGTCGGGTTCACTAACGTCTTACTAACGTTTTACTAACGGTTTACTAACGTTCACGGAGCCGTTAGCTCCAGCTAAACTTGACAGGATGGTGGGAAGTAACGAAGTACATTTACTCAAGTACTACACTGCAGTAGTGCAGTACTTATACCTGATAGTTACTTTGCAGATTTAGATCAAGAATACAAAATATAACTCATAACTCATTAAGATGTTTTATACATAAACAACATTAAGTAATGAACTCATTAATACTTTAATAATTATAATCCAGTAATATAATGAGCTGCATGATGAGTACTGTCACTTTTGATACTTTAAATATATGTTGATGTTAATATATTTGTACTTTTATAAGTGTTGCCACTCGTACTTAAATATCAAGTTAAAAAGTCACAAAAAAAGTCAAACATTTTTTAACTTTTTCCCCATTTTGATGTTTTTATTTCATCGTTGGGTTACTGCCGATGACACGCAGGTCATGTGACGAGCGTCTACGCCTTATAATTACACACATTTTTGTCTCGAGGACTTTTTAATTTAGACTTTTTTCAGAGAAAACAAACAAATTTAGTATTTTTTAGCAGAAGGTTTGATGCAGATGATCGTGTGAGGCGACAGCTCGGATTTATGTTTAAATATTTCTATTATCTGTAAATTAGAGACCACAAAGTGCTGAAAGATCATTTTTATTTCTTTATTTTCTGTCAGTGACTTTCAGCTGCACACTGTTTGTAAGTTTCACGTCAGGATGGTGTAAAAAGGATAAGATGAACATGTTCTTTGTGTCCTCTCCGTCTGTGAAGGTGGAGATGATGGAGATGGACCTCCGGCCGGTGACAAAGCTGCAGAACAGGCGGTGAAGATCGAAGCTGCCGCAGACAGTGATGCCAAACCTTCGACCACAACGTCAGGTGAGGACATGAAAGATGCTTCTGTGTGTCCATCAGCTTCATCAGCTTCATCTGTACTCACCGACTCAAACTTTACACCTGAACCTTTGTCTTTTCTACAGAGAGACACGTCTCCATCCAAACTAAACTGGAGGGACTCGAGATGCTGGTCGACCTCAATGGTGGTAAGATCACTTCTTCTCTTCTTTCTCGTTGTGATAAAACGCATCAGATGATAAAGAAGAGGCATCAGAAATCAGTATGATGAATCAGTATTTATGTTTTCCTCTCATCAGCGGGTCGTAAGTCGTGTCCTCTGTGTCCCGAGGAGAAGTTTAAAGCTTGCTACAGCCACAAGCTCCGCCGTCACCTGCAGAACCTCCACTGGAAGGTCTACGTGGAGTTTGAAGGTAGGAAACACAGTCGCACACTGCTGCAGGGATTTACACTCCATCTGATCCACACAAACTTAAATGTTGACCTTTGACCTTTAACAGGCCAGAGGATGTGCATCTGTCACCTGCCCTGCAGAAACCTGAAGCCCAGCCTCAGCGGAGATCAGGTGAGAGATGAAACACAAGCTGTGTGCAGGTCAGGTCAGGTCAGGTCTTGTTACCTTCAGGTGTGGCTTCAAGCAGCATCACCACAGGTGGTTACACCAAACCTCAGAGGGCTGAATGTGTTCATTCAGAGCCTGATTTAAACATTTGGTCCATAAAACATGGAGGAAATGGATTTGTCTGTGGTCACCAACATGTTCCATGTGAACCTCCTCCAGGCCTCGGGGAGACACGTGGCTCATTACCACTGTGTGGTGTGTTCGGTCACCATCGCCCGAAAGACGGACATGATCAGCCACCTGAAGCGACACGTCAACAAAGGAGAGACCGAGGCCAGCTACTCCGGGAGCTCCGACGTGACGTTCGAAGAGCCGGGTAAGAAAACGGCGACACCGCCAGGACGATCACGCTGCACAAGACACAGATTATAGAAGGATGCTGAGCTCCAACCTGGTCCGGTCCAGCTGCTGAGCCCGGTTCTGTTGCATGAGAAAAACACGTCAAGTTTGACTTCATGGGGACTTTAAAGATCATAAATGTAAAAATGAAGGATGACGTGTCGATGATGCTTTCCGTGTGACGTCATGTGTCTGCAGCTCCATCCGGTCAGGCGTACGAAATCATGAAAGAACTCGGAACCAACGTCCAGCTCCTCCCGAACCACACCACCCCGCAGAAGAGTGACACCTACTTCAACCGCAAGATGAAGACCAACAGGTCAGCGCCCACAGACACACACAGAGTTAAATAAAAAATAAACTGGTTATGAATCGTCAGTCTAAGCAGTGTGTGTGTGTGTGTGTGTGTGTGTGTGTGTGTGTGTGTGTGTTGTTTCAGGCAGCTGGTGTTTTGTTCGCTGGCTGTTCTGGCGGAGGAGAGGAACCCGCTCGAGTGTCTGGATGCTTTCGGAGCTACAGGTGAGACTGACTGAACCAGTATGTTGATAACTTGAATATTAATAATATAATTATAATGTAAGTTGTTCGTTCGACGTCTTCGAGATCTCAGAACCTAATCCCTCCGTCCTCTGTCCGTCTCTCAGGCATCATGGGCCTCCAGTGGGCGAAGCACCTACGCAGCGCCGTCAAGGTCACCATAACTGACATCAGCGACACGTGCGTCAAGATGATCAAAGAGAACTGCGAGCTCAACAACATCCGGGTGGACGGAGGCTCGCGAGGCCCCCGGGGGCCCGACGGGGCCGGTGGTGAAGCCAAGGTAGTGCCCAACGCTACGGTGGAGGTCGCCAAGATGGACGCCAACGTCATCATGCACCTGCGGCCCTTCGATTACATGTAAGTAGGACGATTGGAGGTTTGTAGTGGATTGTCTGTAAACTGGATTAACAGGGATGTCTGGAATCTTTCAGTCACTTGGACCCGTACGGGACGGCGGTCAACTACCTGGACGCCGCCTTCAGAAACGTCCGGAACCTGGGCATCATCTCTGTGACGTCCACAGACACGGGCTCTCTGTACTCCAAGTCTCCCAACGTCACCCTGCGTCACTACGGTTGCCACGTCGTACGCACAGAGTACTACAAAGAGCTGGCTGCACGCATGATCGTAGCCACCGTGGCCAGGTACGTGTCTTAATATCTGTCCTTCTGTCCCGCAGACTGTCTAAAACCTGGACGTAGTCTCCATGACGTCCCCGCAGACTGTCTAAAACCTGGACGTAGTCTCTGTGATGTCCCCGCAGACTGTCTAAAACCTGGACGTAGTCTCCGTGACGTCCCCGCAGACTGTCTAAAACCTGGACGTAGTCTCCGTGACGTCCCCGCAGACTGTCTAAAACCTGGACTTTGCTCTGACACTGATACAAACCATCAGAACTTAATCTTGTCTTCTCTCTGTCTGTCTGCAGAGCGGCGGCTCGTTGTAACAAAGGCATCGAGGTGCTGCTCGCCGTGGCGTTGGAGCACTTCGTCCTGGTGGTGGTGAGAGTCCTCAGAGGTCCCACGCAGGCTGACGAGTCGGCGAAGAAGTTGCGGAAACTGGTCCACTGTCAGTGGTGTGAGGAGAGAGTCTTCCTCAAACAGGGAAACATGGTGGACGGTGAGTCTGACGGTCATCTGGTCGTTTTCCTGAGTGCAGGAAGCTGCGGTGGATTTGAGTAACTCATGTTGTCATTGATGTGTTTCCTCCAGACACGCTGCCCTGTAACTGTCATGGAAGTCTGCCGGGAAAGACGGCGGTGCAGCTCGGACCGTTATGGTAAATCTCTGAACACTGCTGCACCTCTGACGGTCCTCACAGGTACAGTACAGTCACAGCTTGTGTGTGTGTGTGTGTCCAGGTGCGGTCCACTGTTCAACACGGGCTTCCTGAGGCGGATGCTGTCAGCGGCGGTGCAGCACAGCATGGACGACATCCAGCCGCTCGTCAAAACTCTGATCTGCGAGTCTGAGTGCACCACCCTCAAGTCTTTAGTCCACGGAGCGTCCGCCCTCACCAACCAGGGTAAGAGTGCGACACCGCGCCTCGTCTGTGACGTCATGACCAAAAAAAAAAAAAACACACACGTGTTCACAGTGTTCTGTTTCCTGTCTGCAGTCGAGTGTGGAGTCGTCATCAAGACCTTACAGAGCGGAGAGGAGTCGGGTCCGGATCAGTCCGGTGAGTCCATTCTGATGTTTTACTGTAGCTCCACCTGCGCCCTCCAGAGGGCGGTGTAGCTCTAAAGAGAGAAGTTTGATGTTTGTTCATTTTGCCTTCAGGAAAGAGGAAAACCGGAGACGAGTCTGGAAACGTGGTGAAGAAGCTGAAGTCTGACGCGTCTCTGGAGCATCCGCCCTTCTACTACAGCATCCACCGCCACAGCATCCGAGGCATGAACATGCCCAAGTGAGTCACCTCGTCCCGCACACACACGCCGTCCTGAGATTAATCCGCTGCAGAAAATAGTCCCCACAAATCCCCCCCGTGTCCTCCTTTAAGGAAATTAACAAACCTTTTTTAAACATAAAACAAAATATTTGTTTTTAATTAATTAATCTCTCAGCCATTTTCTAGATTAATCGATTAGTTGTTTGGTCCATAAAATGTCACAAAATGGTGAAAAATGTTGGTCAGGTGACGTCCTCAGATGTCTCATTTTGTCCACAAACCAGAAAATATTCAGTTTCCTGTCACAGAGGATAAAATATTCACATTAAAGATGCTGAAATCAGAATTTGGACACTAAAACACGTAATTAATTATCAAAACAGTTGAGAACTCGTTAATGAATTGAGTAATCGAGATCAGGTGACATTCAGAAAACGTTAGAATAACGTAGCCTCGTCCTTTAATGTTCTCTCTCTGCACAGGTTGAATAAGTTCCTTCAGTACCTGACGGAGGCCGGCTTCAGGGTGAGTCGGACTCACTTCGACCCGACGGGGGTTCGAACCGACGCCACGCTGGAGCAGTTTAAGTCTGTCCTCACAAAGTACAGCGTCCCCACGTACACCAACGCCACGGCCACGCAGACGAGCGTGAGCACGGAGAAGTGAGTGCGGGAGGAAGCCGAACGAAAGTTCTGATGCACTGAAACAAACGACCCGCTTCGACCAGAACAAAGAAGAAGTCTTTAATGAAACCAAAAGTTCAAACCAAACTGAGCCCAGAGGTCCGCTCGCCCTCTATTTATTTCATTTGATTCTTTTCTAACCGCTTTGTCTCTTTTTGTTCCTCTTGTCTTTTAAAAATAAATAAAATGTTTCTGCAAACTTGAAGTTCTGATTTCCTGATTCAGATGTGAACAATAAGAGAACAGAACAGCTGATAAACTCACCGTAACGCTCTGAGCTGTCGACGCCCAATGTCAGGAGCCAGCGGAGCGTCTGCTGCTGGCTCAGATTCAGTCTGAAACTCTTCGGTTTCACCTGTACGTACACGTGACTCAAAAATCAGGTGATCTGTCACATTAAGTCACATTAACTTATTTATTTACAGAAACTTAAAAACATGTTTCATGGAAACTTTTGCTCCCTGCTGAATAAAGATTTATTAAGTCTGTTATATTTGAAACACTGTTACATTTCAAACCTTCATTTTATACGACATTCATGTTAATTATAACAAAATAGTGTTTCCTTTGATGGTAGAGGAGTTATAAATTTTATTTATTAAAAGAAAGAAAAGGGGGCGGGGAAACATCAATTAGTGGATTGACAGGAAATAAATTTTATTTATTTTATTTTTTATTTATTTAATTTATAAATAAATAAAATGTTTGTTTGTAAAGTTAATCATGAATTAGTAATGTGACGTCAGGTTATGAATATTTGAATTCATTGTTGAGTTTCATAATTACAGACATCATGGAGGATCATCAAGAGCCTCCAGGAGGAAACGTGAGCGTCACTGAATGACAGAGGAGGAGGAGGAGGAGGAGGAGGAGAAGGGAGGACGGAGGGCGTGTCCCTCCTCTCTCCCTCCCCGCCGCTGCAGACCGATGTGACCGTGTCAGTACCTGAGGACTGAAGCCTACCTGTGGATCCTCTCCCGGCGGCAGCACCATGGGGATCTCCGCGTCCAGTCTGCTGGATGAGACCAAATCCAACTACATCAAAGGTAAGGAAACAAGGAAACGACGCGGGGAGAGGAGCCCCGCACGCTCTCCCCGCATTCTCCGCACACACACACACACACACACACGCACACACACACACACACGCACACATCAGGTCGTTTTGTGAGTGTTGGTTTACAGGAAACTTCGTCTGTGTCGCTTCGGGTGATGATTCAGGAGCGGAGCGCCTTTTTACGCTCGATTCTCGGTGTTTCCTCAACTCTGCTCTGGTCTTCACGTCACTTTCTGTGGAGACACAAACAGCTGAGTGGTTCACCTGGATTTGTTCCAGGTGTGTGTGTGTGTGTGTGTGTGAGTGTGTGTGAAACCTGTCCGCCTGGTTTTCTGTGCGCATTTCCACAGAAATGTCCCCAGACTTCAGCCCGCCTGATGATGGACTCAGGACGCCGTTCTCAGATCAGTTATCTGCGGGGCTGATCGGTTCAGGTCGCTCCTGCCTTTCCAGTCCTCCCAGAGGGGGAGGAGGAGGTGAGGAGGAGAGGGGGAGGAAAGTGAGACGGGAGAGACCTGTTTACCCCCCTCTCTTTTGTTCCCATGCTGGGTGTGTCCGCGTGAAGAGGACATGAGATGCTTCTGCTGTTTGCATTGTGACAACAGGTGTTCATGGCGGGGCGGTGGCCTGCAGGTGTCAACATTAAGAGAGGAAACACCTGTGTATAAATCAGAGTGTAATCCCTCTGTGGTAACTATGTTCAGCTGTACTCGAGTATTTGTTCTGATTACATTACTTCTGATCACAAACTAGCGAGTCGACAACTCTCTCCTTTTCCTCCGTCAACGTCCTCTTCACTCTCTTCTCCTCTGCCATTATGTCCATAGAGGCAACATGAGCTAACATGGCAAAGTCCTGTCTTGTGTGGATAACGTCATCCAGATTCTGGCAGTGCATCGTCTTGCTGTTTGCAGGTTAATTTGTTGGCTGGTGTCGAGGCTGTCGGATATATGCAGCGCCGCTGGTTAACCTTAGCTTGATGCACGCTAAAGTTATCGCTAGTAAAACACTCTGAGTGGATATGTTATTTATAGCTTACCAAAATGAGTTCAGCAGCTAACCTGATACTAACTTATGTACTGCCCAGCTCCGGGTCTGGCACGACACCAGCTCCGCTCCCCGAGCCTGTAAACCTCTTCTTCTTCAAAACGCCTGTGAGCTCACAGCTCGGCTAACAAACTGAGCTAACATTAGCTAACGACAGCTGTGCAGGATCAAGGCCGCTTCCTGGGTCACATGACCGACAGTCGCAGGGTCAGAGCTCGCCATTTTGTAAACGAACAAAATAAAAGGTGAAAAGTCAGAACGCAGAGAAAAAGGCGACAAAAGAGGACAGAGACAAAAAAAAAGACAATGATGTCAAACGCAGAAGAATCTGGGCTGGAAAAAAATCAAGTCTGCTGACGCCGGTTGCTGGTTGCGTTGCCTCTGCTGTTGCCGTGGCGACAGGACAGAGTATCATATGTTCAAAGCTGGAATGGAAAAGTAGTGTTGTGTTATGTTTGTATGTTTTGGTGTCACAGCATCACAGGAAACGTCTCCGTGTATAACAAGGCGCTGCATGTTGAAGGGTGGAGGTCACCCTCGCTTCTTGTTCAGCGGGCTCCTTTGGGTGCTCCTCTGTGTGCAGAAGCAGCTCATGGCCTCACACTCCGGGACACGTCTGAGCTTCATGTCGGCCTCGTCAGTTTTTCCTGGCTGCCGTCAAAGTGGAGGGCGAAGTCGGAGCGGTGACACCGAGCATCCATTCCTCATGGTGAAAACATTCCTGTGTCAGCCTGTAAAGTGTGTGTGTGTGTGTGTGGAGGGTGGAGCGTGGAGGGTGGAGGGTGGAGGGTGGAGGGCGGGTGTGTCTGTTGAATAATAATAATAGTTCACTGGGTTGGGTTGGATGATGTGAGCCTGCTGATGATTCATGACGTGCATCAGTCCAGTTTTTGGTGGAGGCCGCTCCCTTGACGACTTTTTCACACTGATGTCATTCATGTGTTTGTTAGCGGAGTGAGATCTGACTTTTATTTTGAAAATCTGACTGTAAATGGTTTTTTTAGTTCTAGTTATTCAGCTGATAACGGTCATTTCCTGTGAAAAGTAACTTAAAGATACAGTGTATCCGGTTTGCGGAAACGGAACGCTACAATGCTACAACGTTTTATTCTGGCCAATGGGTTGATTACATTAGCCATCAGGCTAACGTTAGAGTGACTTTTATTTTGAAAATCTGACAGTATTTGGCTTTTTTAGTTCATCTGGTCGGACAGTCAGAGGGGGTTTCTGTGTTTTTTTACACTAACTTTTATAAAACTGGACAAGAAGATAAAAGTTCGTCTACAGATGATTTAATGACACTCCCTCCATGTTTTTTAATCTCTGTCTCGGTCTTCGGGCGTCTGATGTTGAAACATCGTCAGATTTCTTATGAAGTCTCTGATTTTGTTGCTGAATAAACCTGAGCAGAGAAAGAAGCCACGCAGACTCAGAATTTTGATCCAATGTTCAGCTCCTCCTTTAAATGCCTGATGATGATGATGATGATGACGGTGCGGCTGTGGAGGCCATATTTCTCTAATTGCTAACACATGTGTGTGTTGGAGGAGATTTTCCAGACTAAAATCGAACAGCAGAGTTTGTTGTGTATGATCCGTGTAGATGTAGTTTGGCACAGAGGTGATTTACAGTCCTGATGTTTCCTTCAACATCTGGCAGAGCGGTGACTCGTCGTGTTTGTCGTCCACATATTTCATCAGAGAGGAAAAACAGAGAAGCTCGACGGGGAGCGACATCTGCATCGCTCCACAGTTTGAACGGTGTCCTGTGGACCGCTGCTCGTCTCATGACCACGCCGTGACTCATGTTCAGGGACCGGTACCAACAGGCCGGCCGTACACTGGTGCTGGTCAGAACCAGAATACCCAGAAGCGTCTTTCATTCATGGCATTTAGCAGACTGTCTAAAACCTGGACGTAGTCTCTGTGACGTCCCACAGACTGTCTAAAACCTGGATGTAGTCTCTGTGACGTCCCCGCAGACTGTCTAAAACCTGGACGTAGTCTCTGTGACGTCCCACAGACTGTCTAAAACCTGGACGTAGTCTCCGTGACGTCCCCGCAGACTGTCTAAAACCTGGACGTAGTCTCTGTGACGTCCCCGCAGACTGTCTAAAACCTGGACGTAGTCTCTGTGACGTCCCCGCAGACTGTCTAAAACCTGGACGTAGTCTCTGTGACGTCCCACAGACTGTCTAAAACCTGGACGTAGTCTCTGTGACGTCCCACAGACTGTCTAAAACCTGGATGTAGTCTCTGTGACTTCCCACAGACTGTCTAAAACCTGGATGTAGTCTCTGTGACGTCCCACAGACTGTCTAAAGTCTGATGACTGTGCAGGAAGTGAAACTTTAAGGATGAAAACAGTGGTGCAGTTTTAATGTAAGGACCTCACTCTGTGCAGCATGACATCATCTCAGAGTTCATGTGTGTGTGTTTGTAATTAAAATGCGAGGCAGACTCAGATTTCACTAACACGGCTGGAACAGCTGTGGAGACTCTTTGTTTTCGCTGTCAGTCTGCCATTCTTCATGCTGTGTCACTCTGTTTCCAGCTGCCATTACACAACCGCTCAGATATTCAGAGCGAGCTGCGAGTCTGTGAAACTTTCTGAATCCACAAAGAGAGGAAACTGCTGCTGCTCGAGCGCTCTGCTGGACACACACACACACCTGTTGTTTACGAGCACAATGAAGAGAGAGCTTGATATTAATGTATGTCATCTGTGGGTGTGTTCAGTATGTAGCAGGAGTCAGGATGTGGTTGCATAAAGTATAGAAGCAGGGGGAAACAGTTAGCCTGGCTCTGTCCACAGTTTAAAAACACACCCAGCAGCCTGCAGCTCATTAATAAACACACAAACACACAATTCAAGGGGAGCTTAACCAACCGTGTATGTGCAGTGTGTCAGCTCAGTACAAACTAAATGGTACCAAACCAGGCGACATCACAGAGAGTTGAAACTGAGCAGCCTCTCACTTCCTGTTGTACTGCAGACTCACCTGCGACCGATCTGAGCTCACAGCTGTGACGTCATGTCAGGAGGATTTGTACTGCATTGCATGGCCAAAAGTCTGCGGACAGCTGAAGAATGAAGCCACCATGCACATGTGTGCTGATATATCAGCCTCCACTCGTCTGGTTGGCTGCAGGGATTCAGACACCAGCACTGATTTGATCAGGTTTGGCTCATGGATGAGGGGTGTCCACTCACATGTGGCCATGTTCAGCTCAGTGCAGACGGAGGTTCACGCCTGTATGTGGATTATTTTGAGTGTAAACACATCGGACAGAGGCAGAAATTCAGAACCAGGCATGAACACCTTGGTGTTGTTACATAACGTGGTCCAGGTATGCAGGCGTGCGAGCGTCAAACAGGCTCTACAGCTTGTAAAAGTCAGCGACTGACAGACGGACAGACGAGTGTATCATTGTTTGAGACGGTGACGCCCATCTGAAGCAGCTCCTCTTTTCTTTGGATCATCGGTGTGTGTGAGCGCTCAGAGCATCTTCAGCGAGCGGCAGGGAAATCACATCGGGGCAGTAAAACCTGTCAGCTCTGTGAGGGATGTTCATCGACGTAACCTTTGCAAGTGCCGCTCTCTATCAGCACTGACGAGTCTCTTATGTACTCCACACAAAGCTCAGAGGGAAGCATCCATTAGTGGGAAAGAAGTCTCTGACCATCTGCTAGAAGACTCTTCTTCTTCTTCTAATGATCTGGATAAGAAATGTTCTGTCTGCTGCATCATAAAACAGAGTCGACATGACAGCTCGCCAAAACATCTCAGTTGCCCCCCTAGCTGCAGTATAGATCATAAACTCCGCCCCCTCCATGTTAATTAATGATTGTCCATGACTCTTCTGTCAATCAACTAATTGATTGATTGACTAACCTTTTCGTTTTCTAATCTAATTTTATCTTTTCGTTGGGTGTGCGTTCTAAAAACTGAGGCCAACGGCGGGTCTCAGTCGTCCAGGTCATCATTGAACTCTTCTCAAAGGAAGAGGCCAAAACACACATATGCACACACTCATATTTCAGTCACCGACACACAGCCCCTCCACCACACACACACACACACACACACACACACACACACACACACACACACACACACACACACACACACACACACACTCATTGTCTTACATTTTTCTGCCTTGCAGTGACTTGTTCGGCGTCTCGGGTATTTCCTCCTGACGACACAAAGAGCCTCTTCTCTGGACTCCTCTGAGCAGCAGAACCGGTCCACGTGTCAAACATAAAGTTCTTTAATGATTCTTTAACTTCTTTATAAAACGATCTGAGTTAACGAGCTCTGACCCGACGACCCTTCACACTGTTTAAAGTCCATCAGCAGTGAGTCTGCATACTTGTTCACTCAGTCATCACGTGTGTGTGTGTGTGTGTGTTCTTATGTTAAAGAAATGACATGTGCTGACATGTCAGTGTTCCACACACACCTTCAAGACAACCTCACATCTCTTCATCTTCATCAGTGTGAAACAACACACTGTTTTAACACCTGTATCTGAATCTGTAGTTGGTGTGATGAGACGTCCAGATCTGATCTTGACCTTAAGTTAGTCAGTTAAACGGTGGCCTGAGCAACAAGGTTGATGTTTTATTTCACAAGAGGCTCCGTGATAGGACCCTGTGGGACACCTTTCACCTGAGGGTTTGTTTTTAGTCCTAAAACTTGACTCAGAATCTGCCTAAACAACAAAAATCTGTCCATACAGTATACCCATGATCGTCAGTGCATGGACCCTCTGAGTGTTTTCTATCCGTCATTAATAAAACTGTCTTTATTTTTCACTCTGGAGTTCACCGATGGAAATGTGTCAGGACGTGTCTGACACCGCTGAAGGTGGAAAATCAGGTCTCTCCAGTGAAACGGGGGCTCGAGCTGCTGTATCACTTTTCAGCTCTCACTCATAGTTGACATACCGACACACAGGTATGATCCACGTTGGCGTGATTTCAAGTTTGTCTTAAAGCGACATCTCGTAGAAATCAGAGTTTGTTGTGACTAAAAGTCAGTCCCAGATTTACTCTTGTCCGGCGGCTTCTCGCTCGCTCACTCTCTCCTTTTCTCTTCTTAGCTTCCTCCGTCAACGTCCTCTTCACTCTCTTCTCCTCTGCCATTATGGCCATAGAGGCTGCTGAGCTGAGCTCCGGTTCTGGCACGACATTCCTCCAAAGTTACATAGTGTGAGAACAGATGTACGATTAAAGTCAGTGCAGCATCAACATGACTTATGTTTGTTGGTTTCTGTGATTGTTTCTTTTATTTTTCAGCTTGTGTTTATTTAATTTATACAAATGTGGCTGAGAAGTGAAATCCTTTAAACACACCACAGGATTATTACTGTGGGTTTCCATCAGACGTGTCGCCACGGTAACAGTGGTTACAGGGATTAGTTTACAGGTGTGGCTCTTCGCGGTTTTGTTCAGGTTTAAACGGGTGTGACGTTCACTCACAGTCACATTTTGTCCTGCCGTGTTTGAAACAATCCAAACAAACCAAACCTGTACGTACGCTTCGCTCACAGAGGACAGTCTGTCACCTCTGGACTTCCTCTGACCTCAGACCAGTCGGAGTTCAAGAAGAAATGAACAAACAATAGAGTCCGAGTCGAGTGTTTACCCAGCAGACTGATTACAGAGTGTGGTCATGAGTCTGTGTCTGTCAGACTGAAACATAAAAATCAACAAACTGTTCATGATGATGATGCACGTTTACACGTTGGTTCTCAAACACGCAGGATTTCGTGTTGTGGTACGACGGAAACTATAATTATTAAATATATCAAAGTCGATTTGATCTTAACGTGTGTACACAGCTTGACTTGTTTATTTGTTTTCACTTGTTTTCACTGTCACTTCCTGTAACTGGCACGGGGGGTGTGGTCGTGTGGTTTCACCTGTTTTCACCTGCAGACAGGTGAGTTAGGCTCAGATATTTCTGTTGACCGCCTCGTTAAGTCATTTGTTATTCTTCTTAGCGGTCTTTTTTTAATTGACGGTGGTCGCTATGGAAACCGTAACCGTTAAACTTTAAATCTGTTAGCGCTGTAGGATGGACCCAACCCGTCACCCAGTGCATGCTGGGATAATGAGTATAGATGGTTGGGACCCGCGATCTGTGAAACTCTTGTAAGATTTACTGTTTGTTTTCTGGCAAAAAGACGTTTGTTTGTCAGTAAAGTGCAGAGATGCAGTGATGTGTATACGGATATAGAAATAACTGGATATATACACATCATATATACACATCATATATACATATATACATATTAATCTGTTAAGCTGAGATAAATATTGAACCTTTTTGACTTTTAAAACATCAAATTCAGTTTTCTCCTCGTATGACTGCAGGTACTCACTGCAGAGTCGAGCGTTCCTGTGATGAACGTGCACGAGTTTGCAAATTTGTGGTTACCGCTCTAAACTACGGATGAATGCAGTTTTTGTGATCAAAGTTAGTTGACTCTCTGTCGCTTTGTTCTGGGCACCAGAGTCAGATATGATCGTGGTCAAAGTTGCTAACAATCCTCTGTCACTCCTGAACTGTCAAAACATTTCTTAATAACCAAACGTTGCTTCAGCTCCAGTTTCCAGACGTGTTCTTCATATTCAGACGAGCTCTCATTAAAACTAATCGTCACCATCTTGAAACAAAACATCCAGATCTGACGTTAAACGCAGCGTTTACAGTTAACATGCTGCTCCTCTGTGTGACCTCATTGTTAGTCTGCATGTTAATATCTACACGCATGCAGACATTAACATGTAAACATGGTTCTGTCAGAGTCTGAGTTGAATGAGTCGAGCAGGCAGACAGCTCGTTAACACTAACGCTGATTAATGAGCGCTGTCACTGGGAAACACCACAGAACAGTAATTATCAGTTATTATGTTGACGAGTAACTGTTTTTGTTTTGTTTGTGAAATATTAATTATCTGAGGGACTGTCTGAAAATGATTTGTGTGAGGGCCGGACCGAATGTTTCACTTATTAAAGAAGAACTTCAGATGGATGTGGAATAATCATTTTCACCATCACGTAGTTTGGATGACTCGGTCTGCAGCAGCTTCTTTATGGAGGCAAATGATCTTTTAAAGTCCTCGATTCAGCTCTGAGTCACAAGTCAGACGTGTTTTTAGATGATCGCTCAGAAAGGAGAAGCTAGTTTTAGTCTCGTCTTACTGCAGCGGTGTGGACCTGTTGCTGAGAAACAGCATCACTGTAAACAGTTTGGATGGCAGGATGAGGTCTTCAGGTGCAGGTCGGGTGGACGTGGTGTGGGTTGGTGAGCAGCGTCGTCATGGAGATAACCACAAAAACAAGTCCAAGAGATATGTAGTGTGAAAGCACCGTGAGACTAGAGAGGAGTTAAATAAATGCAGTCTACTTACCACGAGGGAGACTGAACGACCTGCTGGAGTCTGATGAGCAGCGGGTGGTGAGGTGATCAGGCAGGTGAGAGGGAAAACCAGAGGCCACGCCCACCAACACACACACACACACACACACACACACACACAGGGGAAACACTTCTATGTCGTACTGTGTGTTCTTCCTGGCGCAGTGCTCTAATTTCAGCAGGGTAGTCTCACTTTGAATACAGCTGCTGTGCAACCGTGTAGAGCGTTAGCGCCGACATTTATCTGCCTAAATATAAATATAAATCATATGTAGAGCTTGTATTTGTGTATTGAGGTGTTCACCTCGACCTCTGCAGCTCCTGCAGCTTCCTCGGCCGCCATTTTCTCAATGCCGATGGTCGTGCTTCTTCAGCTACGTAGACAAAATGGCGTCTGCCGAGGGCGAGAGTTCAACGCTCAACAATAACTCGACTTGTAATTCAGACTTCAGATCAGATCAGAATTCAGGTTTGTCTGCAAGACGACAAGAAAACAATTTTGAACATGTTTGTTTTCTGAATGGAGTTTGTCTCGGTCGGGGCTTCCTCTTTTACTTTTCTCCTTTTCTGTCCTGCGTCTGTGTAAATATGAAGTCGGATCACGGAGCTCTGGGTGTCTGCAGACGGCTCTTTGCAACTATTTGTGTCTTTGCATCGACTTCCACTTCGCTTTCTGTGAATCTTTCTAAAGTCTGAAGGTGTGTCTGAATATTTCTGCCCTCTTCCGGCCACGTTCCTGTCTTTGCATAAACCATTTAGCCTGAAAATAAAATATCTAAACAACGGCGGGAGATATTTTGCATAAACGGCAGCTGGAGGATCAGATGAGCGCGACGTCATGGCCATTCAAATCATCTCGGAGCAGCGTGAACCCAAACAAACTGCAGGAAGAAGTTGAATTTGTGCTGCAGCGTCTCAGATTTCATGAAATGAGTCGATTCTAACAGAAACCGTCTGTCTGTCACAGCCAGAGCAACACCAGCTGACAAATAAACCGTGAGCGCGCTCGCTCTGCAGAGCAGGAAGAGTAAGATGAAACCTGCAGCTTTTACGAGCGTCCCTGAGTGACTCACAGCTTCGACTTTATTGGAAAAAGGTTAACCTCCAGCCGAGTGGATGCTGTTGTGCAGCAGAAGGCTGCAGCTTACATCACATCACTGACAGCTTCTCTTCCTCAGTGGTTTATGTGAATCTTCTGTCTCCTCCAGCGCTGAAGGAGGTTTTTTCCAGAGTTTCCAGCAGAGACCAGTAACAGAACTGAAATGTAAAGATTAGAGGAAGTCAGGTCACGAACAGGAAAACGTTTTAGTGTGCAGCAAACTTCAACTTTTACGTGTTTTGGATCAAAAATCTCACCGGACCGAGTGTCTGTCTTTTCTTTTTTTTTTACCCGCTGCATGGTGACTTCACTTTGACTCCTCTGATAACCCTCGTGACCCTGATCACCCTCGTCTGCAGAGACGTTTACATGTGTCTTTGCTGAGATACATTTCTTTCTTTTGAGTCAGTCAAACTGACTCCCTGTGAGTTTCTCTGACGCCTGATTGTGTCAAAGAAAGTTGAGAAGTCCTCAGAAACTTTCAAAAAATACTTGTGAGGTCAGACTGTCTAAAACCTGGACGTCCGAGTAAAACTGAGTAAACTGATTCAAAGGGTTAAATTAAACCAACATTTTCAGCTTTTTATGCCCCCATCATCGTTCCCACAGCCCCGTCATGTTAATCATTAATCAGATCAGTTTGGTGAGACATTTGATTGGCCTGTTGTTGACCGTCCACCACGAGCAGGGTGAAAAGCAGCGTGAATGAAATGTCATGTTGGTGGTCAGGAGATGGAAACTGCCGTCGACTGGAAGCAGGATATCCACCCTGATTAGCTGATCAGTCGGAGGGACGGAGTTAAACCTTTTTACAGGCTGCATTGTTCAGGACGGAGGAAAAAACAAAGGAGGTCCCCGAAGACGTCCAATCAACAGCTTCAACCTGCAGCTGCTGATGAAGAAACAAACCTCTGCCACAGTTCCACTGTGAGCAAAAACACCTTCATCCAAAGCTGTGACTACATGTCAACATCTCATACACCTTCAAGCAGATTTTAATGGATTCAAGACTTTGAATGGGTCAAAATGTGTAAATTAAGATTAAAGGTGTGAGTGAAGTTTAATTTACATCAGCTCATTCATGAATGATTAGTCAACCTTCAGGTATTTAACAGTGTTTTCACAGATTTAGGCTAAATAAACAGAAGACCGATGAGCCTGGCCACTCTTCTCCTCTGCCATTATGTCCATAGAAGCTGCTGAGACTGGTCGGCTGCTCGCCCAGCTCCGGTTCTGGCACGACACCAGCTCCACGCCCCGGGCCTGTAAACTTCTTCTTCTTCTTCTTCTTCTTCTTCTTCTTGGTGGTCCAAAACTCCTGTGGTACAAACACTAACACTCCCCCGGTGCTCTGAGCTCACAGTCCGGGCAGCCCGGCTAACAAACTGTGCTAACAGCAGCTACAGCTACATTTTAATCTGATTAAAATGTCTGAATATGTAACACTGCTCTGTATTCGAGACGTGTATTTCCATTTCTTGACCTGGTTTTCTGAACTCGTCTTCAGCATGATGGAGCTCCGCAGGGTCCGTTTCCATAGCGATGTGCAGCCAGTGCCATCGTCATCATCCTCGCTGTAAAACATCCTGCTGCTGCTGCACACAGAGATAATGATGGAGCCATCCACCCGACATTAACCCCGACTGTACAGAGCGAGAAGCTGAACGGCAGCGTCATGTTTATCCATTAAGTAGAGGCCGTGTCACTGGGAATTATCTCTAATACTTTGTGGATATTGAGCATTTAAGTCTGCGTGAACGCTCGTTGAATGGATCTTTTTGTCCTGCTGATGTGGTTTGCAGAGAGAAAACTCTGACGGAGCTTTAGTCTGTCTGTGTTGAGCTTTGTTTTGTTTTTCCTAAGGAACTGAATCCCTCGGCGTCGGGGAATCTGGCCCGGTTCAGAGGAAAGGAGTGAAACCGGAGAGGTTTCTCTTTTCTCTCAGTAATCATGTGAATCTGCTGCCAGCAGTCGTAGGTTGACAAACCGCAGGAGGGAGCTCCGAGTGAAAGAGATCTGGTTGATGCTATGTAGCGAGAGAGAGGCCTTGGAGACTTGGTCGGGGCTGCAGAGTCTGATTGTAAATCTGGAGAGATCCAGAGAGACACCAACAGCATCTCGAGTGACCCGATTACAGCTCGGTGCACAGATCAGCTCAGGTCCAGCGTGATTTCATCTGGTGTTTGTTATCCAGACTTTGGCTCCGAGGAAGAGACGGAAAATAAGAAAAGATGAGCTCAGGTTTTGTTTTTAGAAAACTGTTTGTGGACGTCCAAAAAAGTTTCAACAGTTGTGACAAATTCAGCTCATGTGGTTTGATTTTAGGTCAGCGTGGTTCTTTTTATGCAAATTAGTGTTAAACATGTTGGGAAATTCAGATGTGAACCTCCATGGTATCAACAGTCCAAAACTATGGAGGGCCGCAACTGCCAAATAAATGAATGACAGAATAAATAATTTAATTTGCCACCAAAGGCACCAAAAATAGTCTAAATAAATAAATGCAGGCATCAATTAAATTATAACGTGACATTAATTGAATTTTCTGTTTGAATCTGCTTCTGTATTTATTTTTCTTTGTATTAATGTCCCAATTTAATTTAATTTAATAATGTATTCGTTTTTTTGATTGATTAATTAATTTCTGTATTGTTTATTTCCCCAAACTTTATTTCTGTATTTTCTTTTAACATTTCTGCTTCATTCAAACGGGGTCAGCTTTTCATCTATCAGTTGATCGGCTGTCGTTCCAGATCGATAAATAAATAAAGAAGCAAATTAAAACAGAAACATCAAATTATGTCACGTTTTCTAACTGAATTCATGTCTACCTTTAGTTTTAAATATTATTTTTGGTGCGTTTGATGTCATGTTCTTTAATTTATTTCTGTTGGAGTTTGGCACACTCGGTCCTCCGTACTGAACTCAGATTACAGAATCAATCCGAGGCTCTCACGTGTTTTCAGTCAAAAAAATCTAACCATGACAAAATGATGGAAAGTTTAAAAACAGCTGAGCTTCATTTTAACGCCCTCGAGACACAAACTGGATGTTTGTTCTCATTAATGTTTCTCATTAAGACAAACTGTTATGACTGGACGCTTCGTATTCTGGATTTCACTGACGGGTTTCATGTGGTTCTGCTTTTCTGACGTCAGAGCACATTTATGTGTTTTATTTTCCCCAAATGATTCTTTAAACTTTCCCATTTTCCCTCCTGGTCTCGTGTGAATCTTCCTTTAACATCGTCCATGTACAAAGCGACAGCGCTGTGAGACGTCCTGGTCTCTCTGAGTACAAACCTGAACAGTCTTTGTGCTTCAAACTGGACTTGCTGGTTCATATTTCATCCTCTACCTGTAACAACACGCCGCTCTCTTATTGTTCAGCTGAAATCTGACCAGGAATTCAAGGCCAGCTCAGTTTTCAGCAGCTGTCCTCGAACATAATCGCTCTTTTTAAAGTGTTTTTGTTTGTCTGATTTCACAGTAAATCTGTAAAACTGTTCCCAACCTGTCGTCCTCTCTCCTGCAGGCCAGGCCGAGGCCGAGCTGAAGGAGTTCAGTCCGTACTACAGGAAGCAGTTCTCGGTGGCTCGGTTCTCTCAGGTGGAAGATGATCTGGAGCAGCACAAAGAGAAGATCACACAGCTGCTCAAACAGAAGGTACGTCGACATTCAGGCCTTTAAACGGCAGAGGGAGATAAATAAGTAACATTAACATCAATAATCAATCAATACATTCATAATAAAAACATCTTCTTGTCTGTTTGTTCATCGTGTGTTGACCAGGAGGCTCTGGAGGCGGGCGAGGTGCTGTACGAAGAAGGCGTCCTTTACTTTGACGACACCAGGAAGTGGCGGGAGAGGTACGTGGTGGTGAGAGCCAATTACTGCCTGGAGTGTCACGACAGTCTGGAGGTGAGCCGACACGTCGCTGGTGACGATGACCGCGTCCACGCTGACGTCCAGACGAAGAGCTTCATCTCTTTTCTTTCGGTTTCAGACTTTCGTTAAAGGAGCTCCTCCACGACAGAAGCTGCTGCCTACAGGGGGCACTGTGCTGACCACGGAGGAGGCGTACATGGCGATGGTGGACAAATGTTTCCCCGATGACACCAGTGAGTAAAAGACAGATTCAGAGTGTATCAGACAGTGTACATCATCAACAGCTTTTTCTGGTTTATCAGGAAATAACAAACTCTAAAATACCATGAAGAACACCTGAAGACACTGAAGACACTGAAGACACTGTGTGTCAGTGTTGGACAGACACTGGAGGACAGATGGGACAAATATGTAGACAGATATTTGATCACCTTCAATTATCAGGATGATTTCAGCCTCAAACGGGTGTTTATGAAACAGACGTGTCTGCTGAGTGAATGTTAACCTCTGCAGAGGACAAGCTTCTTACGTAATGCTGTAATTTGACTGTTTGCACACAAACATGCTCTCATGGAGAGATGCTGGCTGCAAACCTGAACTCAGTTTATCTGAACTGACAGTCAGACTGTGGTCATGTGACATCCTTTATCTCGTGTTTCTTGGAACGTTCTGTCAACGCTACAGAAACACTAGGTAACTGTTAAGTATGATAAGGTTGTGTGACGTTGTCTGAATGTTAGTTATTGGTTGTGTATTGATTACTGTTTTATAAATGTAGTTGAACAAAGTGGCTCTTACATCAAGGCTCACTGTGATTGGATGTTTCTGTTGTTGTGAGTCTTAATCTAAGACAAGACAAGCTTCAAGAGTTTCCCACTGTTTTCCACCCACGAGCTCTCAACAAAGCTAAAAGCAGCTCAGGTGGGAGTCTGAGGAGCAAAGAGGACTCGAGGAATTAACTGAGGACTTTGTTTATGACACAAACACACAAAGCAGGACAGGTCTCACAGATTCAGCCTCCACTGACGTATAAATATTAAAACATACATGAAAGACACCAGAATTCAGAAGCCAGTCACAGTGTAATCGTCTTTTAAGTGTCATAAAATCGACTTTAAATTCTTTAGAAAAGGCCGCTCTGCCTGCAGGCATCAACGCTTTGATAACATGAATTTCCCTTTAATCACATATATCATCAGTGTCCAGCTGCAGAACGGGTTTCCTCTGTAATCACAGGCAGGTTTGAACGCGTTCAAAGTATTTACTGAGAGATCACACTGAAGGCGTCAGAGCAGATTCACCTGTGTGATCCTACCTGGTGTCAGTGTACGGAGGGCGCCACGAGCGCTTTGAGGAACAGCAAAGTGTGAATGCTTGAATGACTAACACAAGCAGTAACAAATAATCAGCCCATTTTTTACTGTAAATTTTACCCAGCTCCGGTTCTGGCACGACACCGGCTCTGCTCCCTGTCAGCCTCTGTGAAACATTAACGTCTGAGCTAAATAACAACTGTCTGTTGAGAAAACGTCTCTGTGGTCTCGCCATCAGCTGACCGTCGTCATGTTTTTGTGTTTCAGATGTGAAGGAGGACTTTGCTCCTCCTCTGTCGGGGATGCCCGGACAGTTCCCCGTCTACCTTCGTCTGCCGTACAGGAGAGACTCGTACTTCTGCTTCAGACAACAGGCCAAACAAGCCGCCTTCCTCTCCATCCTGTCCGACTGCATCCGACACCAGAACCAAGGTGAGATGACCCGTCTGCAGTGTCCAGCTGGAACCACAGGAGGCGGAGCGCAACAATAAACTAACAGAAAGAACACAGATGATGTGATGACTAATGTATTAGTACTTATACTTCAGTAATGGATCAGAGTACTTTGTTTTGTAGCCCTGACGTGTAACAGTACGACCTACAGGGTGACACAAATCGATCAGGTTGCAGCCGTGATGTTACGGCGCTCTGAAGCTGCTGTCTTCTGTAATTGAGACTTCAGACTCTGATTTTGGTTCGTACAGCATCACTTGAACCACTTTCAACAGTTGCCATGGCGACAGACTCACCACACCAGCTCCGAGGACCAGAGAGGAATTTTAGGAGGAAGGAGAAGGACTTTTAGATAATAAGCGTCACGTCACGCTCGGTACAGGCTGAAGACACGTGACGATGATGATGGCAGCTCATCTGTTTTCTCTCTTCCTCTCCTGCAGACTTCCTGAAGAAGAAGACGTGCGAGGTGCAGGCCTTCCTCAAAGCCATCCAGCTCTACAGACAGGACAAAGGCAAATATGAGACCTGGGACATGCTGATAGGAAGCGACATCAGGGTACGCCGTGTGTTTAAACTGCTCGTCTTTAACGTGGGAAATAAAAAGTAGTTTCATATTTAGAGAGATGAACCTCACTGTGTAGTGATGGCAGACATGTAGCACTCTGGGAGCAGTTAGAGGGCTCGGTACCTGCTCGAGGACACCTAGGCAGTGTCCAGGAGGTGAACTTCATACTCTGGTCCATGCTGGACTTGAACAGGTCACCCTCTGGTTCTCCTACAGACTGAGATACCGCTGCATGCACACAGCATGCACTGTGTTTATCACTCCTTTATCTATTTGCATACGTTATCAGCACTGATTAGTTTCATGATGACTTTAAAGAGGCAATGCACAACGAACAACATCCTTTAAATAATCTATTCTCATCAACAACCGTACTGTCTAATTAAACCGAGTATTAGATTAGCAGATTTATCTCTCAGAAGTCTGAATCTTATCGACAAAACTCCTCACAGACTGATATCCAAACTCTCGTCTGACTTGAAACAGGTCAAAGCTGCGAGATACGACGAGCTGTAAACTGTAAAATACACAAAGTACTTTGTGGTTTATGTGTTGGAACTATTTCTTGTGTATCCATCCACCAAGAACTTCTGTGCAGCGTCTCTGGCTAGAATTACAAGATGTGTATGAAGGCTACGTCTGAGACCTGGACGTAGTCTCTGTGACGTCCCCGCAGACTGTCTAAAACCTGGACGTAGTCTCCGTGACGTCCCCGCAGACTGTCTAAAACCTGGACGTAGTCTCCGTGACGTCCCCGCAGACTGTCTAAAACCTGGACGTAGTCTCCGTGACGTCCCCGCAGACTGTCTAAAACCTGGACGTAGTCTCCGTGACTCCCCCGCAGACTGTCTAAAACCTGGATGTAGTCTCCGTGACTCCCCCACAGACTGTCTTTAACATCGTGGTTTCATTTCACAGACAAACTATAGAGAAGCTGCTCTGTCTGTCTGTTTACAGCCTGCAGCGTATTTGCATGATGGAACAATGACGAGCAAAGACTCATTTGCATCGTCTCATCTTCCAGCAGCACAAACTGAACATGTGGACTCAGAGTCCTCCTCTTCCTCTCTCTTTCTTCCTCCTTTACCTCCCTCTCTCTCTCTGTTGGACTTCCTGCTGATTTCCTCTTTTCCCTTTAAAGTCGAGCAGGAATCCTCCCACAGAACGACGTGTAGACGCTCCATTGTGTTTGTTAAAATTAGTTGGAGGTGAAAGGAAGTTTGACGTGCTGCAGGAAACCGCACACACACACACACACACACACACACACACACACACACACACACACACACACACACACACACACACACACACACACACTTTAAAGTCCATTTGTTTTAGCAATAAGTCACATTTCCTGTTTTTTCTGCCTTTGGCGTGCCGTACACGTGTAGTAAAAATACATACCAAAGTACTCACACTGCTCACCACTAATTTTTTCCTTTTTTCTTGCACATACCTATCGGCTGACGCACACACACACTCACACACACTCACAGTCTGAGCTGAGTAATGACAGGAATGAGTGAAATGTTGGCAGTAGAAACAACTTCGACAGTCTCATCAGGTTTTACGACCATAATCATAAATCAGTCAGCTCGTTATTTGGATAATAAGTCTGTGTGTGTGTGTGTGTGTGTGTGTGTGTGTGTGTTGACATGTTTGTGTTTAGTAATCATTTTTAATGTGTTTAAACTGATTCATGAGGAAGTTTAAAATCAGCCTCATAAAGTGTCTTCATTGATCACACTGTGTTGTGTTGTTCCTCGTCAACCTGCCCAGAGGACAACAGGTGATTTTACTCTTGTGATTGTGTGAAGAAGGTTAAAAATAAAGTTTTTATTTATTTATTTTTCAAAAGAAACAAACCTAAAACTTCTTCGATGTGAGGATGTACTTCCTTTTTTTGGTTTCATATCGGATACGGTACAAGCCGAGGCAGAGCCAGACTTTCAGGGTTCAGCCCAATCAGTCTGGAAGTAGTCTCCATGACGTCCCCGCAGACTGTCTAAAACCTGGACGTAGTCTCCGTGACGTCCCCGCAGACTGTCTAAAACCTGGACATAGTCTCTGTGACGTCCCCGCAGACTGTCTAAAACCTGGACGTAGTCTCCGCGACGTCCCCACAGACGTATTCTGCTTGTCGCTCCACCCAGAAGAGAAACTTCAGTATTTCATCATCTTATTTATGTGTTTCTCCTCGTGTTTAATTAAAACCTTTGTTTGGAGACATCTCTGTGGTGATCTGAGATATTTTCGACGGTTTAAAGTCAAACATATCTGATGGAAACTCAGAATAACTCGGGTGCTTCCTGTTTGTTTGAAGGTGATGGCCAACGTGGTGATGGAGCAGCTGCTGCCGTCTCTGGAGAAAGACATGCTGCCTCGACTCAAAGCCAAGAAGACGGAGAAGAAGAGAGTGTGGTTCGCTGTGAGTCGCTCCGTCATCTGCTGATGGTGATTTCTTTCTTTGTAGACGTCTCTGTCTTTAACGGTTCAATCTCTCTCTGCCTGCGTCCAGACGGTGGAGGCGGCGTACATCCTGGTCCAGGAGCACCTGTTGGAGGGACTCTCGGCGCTGAAGGAGGAATGTCGGACGTCGGTGCGGCAGCAGGAAGTCCTCATCCACTCCGACATGGACCAGATCCTGGAGTCCAGGCGGCAGCTGGAGGAGAAAGTCCGAGGTAACGTTCCCGTTAGGCTGACTGCTGTCAAACACAGGATGAGCTGCATTCCTCTGTGATCCGTGAGGCTGGCTCGAGTCGCACATCAGAGTCCAGACACATAAAACACACCAGAGACAGAAATATGCAGACTTCCTCACATTTAGAAATCTGTGTCGCCTCGTTCTGCTTCATAAATCATCGAGGAGCTGCGTTTCACATCACAGATCTCCATAAAAGGAATAAAATCAATACCTCATCAGAGCTGTCAATCAAAAGAACGACAGCATCAGCTGATGTCTTAATCATCGTGATTAAATATCAGGATGGTCAGTGATTATTTAAAGGTCCAGTGTGTCAGATTTACACATTATAATCTTCATATTTCCATCAGTGTTTAATCTTTGTTACCTCAGAATCAGACTTCATCTCTGCAGATGCTGCAGGTCGGCGTGTCGATGCTCTCATGAGATTTGAACATGTTTGCACGTTGGAGACGTTTTCAGATCTTTCTTCCCAAAGTCCAAACCAAAAGTCAACGTTATTTTATTACTTAAACCCAAAGCACCATCATCTCTTCTTTAAACTAACTGCAGATGTTTCAAACTCGACGAGACTGTGACATGAACGGGTCATCATCACAAACTAAACAGCGG
>OX336888.1:1225061-1367561 GCA_946959425.1 Argyrosomus regius
TCAAAACTATTTTAACACGTGACGTGTCATCACGCTGTGGTAGATTACCGTGGACGTGAAGATGGATCAGTCTCATGTCTATGTGTGAGCTGGAGGCCGGACGTGGTTAGCGTAGCTTAGCATAAAGACTGGAAGCTGGGGGAAACAGCTAGCCTGGCTGTATACAGAGTGTCATCACATATTTTACTGGATTATTACTGATGCTTCATGTAAGCATCATTTTAACAATGTTACCCTGATCCATCAGATTTGATAAACTAATCAGATGTTTTACTCATAAAATCTGAAAAGTAACTTCAAAATTAGACTACTTAGTACTTACTTACCTTCCACCAATAGTTTTGATATTTCCAGCTCATAAAACCAAACAAAGACGTTAATTTTTGAACTTTAGAGGCGTTTCCCTCGTGCACTTTCAAATTTTGGACAGAGCCAGGCTAGCAGTTTCCCTCTGCTTATAGTCTTTATGCTAAGCTAGGCTAAGATCAACATCGTGAACGTCTCACTCTGTCCTCCCTCGAGTCACAGATGAAGCTGGAGCAGATGTTTGAATATATTCGACCTCGTGCATGAATCCAAATTAAAAATCCTCTTTATAGTTTCGACACAGTTTATTTCTTTTTGGATCTACTGAAGGATTGTAACTAAAAAGGACTGAAGAAGTAGCTCAGAGTGCCTTTATAGTACCTCCATGTTGCCTTAAATCACATGATGACGGACACCAGCCTCTTGCTGCGTGGATACGGTTGCCATAGAGACCGGTCCATCGGAGTCTGAACAGCATCAGCTCCGTCTCTGTGCCTTTTTACCTGTAGAGCTTCTTTATAGAGACGTTAGGACAGTTTACAGGGAGGAACACGTGACCACAGACTGTCACCAGATGAACGTTGGTGAATGGAAACTTTGTGTGCAAATATTAATAATAAAATCAGAGTCTATAAACAAACGTGGCCTCGAGCTGTCTCTGTGTGAACTCTCCACTCTCTGGCTTCAGTGTCGGGAAAACAACACAAACAATAAATGGTTTTATGTGCTAATAAAACAAAAACCGCACAAAGCTTTGATTATTTATTTATGATGCACAACATCTTTTAACCAATCACAGACGCACTGCACGAAGAAATATAAAAAAAACCTGCGACTGATCCAACATGTGAGAGCGATTAAACACTAAATACAGTTTGACTACGATTATATTCGTCCCATTCATTTGATAGATTGCACCACAGAAAAAAAGCATCTCGTGTTTCAGCAGGCGAGCGGCGCTTCAGGCACGTCGAGGACGAAAAAATCAAGAATACATCAAAAAAAAAAAGTTTTAAACATTTGTTCAGATTTAAAAACACATTTTTCAAGATAAGACAATAAAAGTCTGTTCACATTTCAACTTAAATTACATTCACACAAATGAAGATAAATGACGTCTTCTGCAGAGCTTCCAGTGAGTGTGTGTGTGTGTGTGTGTGTGTGTGTGTGTGTGTGTGTGAGTGAGTGAGTGAGTGTGTGTGTGTGTGTAGTAATCTGGTGCTTATCTTTATTAAAACAGAGACAATACTCGAGACAGTTATTCGAGTTCAGCTGGTTGGATTTCCTTTGAATAAAAACTATTTAAATTTTTATTTATTGTTCATTTATTACTGGAAATAAAACAGCAAATTGAGCCGAGCTAAAATATTCTCCAGGTTATTAATGAACTGAACTCTGTCTGCAGTATTTTCTCTGTAATATGCACCTAAATTACATCGTCATTTTCAGCCAGTGTCCTTCATATAATGAAAGAAATATAGATTAAAGCATCGACATCGAATGCAACTGCATGTTGCATAATGCATAAGTGTCTCTTAACCTGTGAGTAAGACAAAGGTGAGATGATGATTAAAGGGGTAAGACACAAAGTTTGTCCACTTCTTTAAGCCGAATCAAACAATCTGAGTCGGATCAGGATTCACTGACGTCGTGTTCGGCCTGGTGATATTTTTCCTCTTGTGAATGAAGCCACATGCAGATCCGACAGTCAAAGTATCGACTAACAGGCCTGATCATCTTCTTCTTCTTTGGTGCCACTGAGCTCCACAAAACGTCAGCGAGCAGCTGATTTAGGAAATTACTGAGAAAGACGAACGTCTTCAGAACCAATGGGAGCACACGTGAGAGACACGTGTTGGTCTGAGTCTGCACAATGTTAATAAAAACTTAAAGTAACAGCAGCCTCGTTCATTTAGCCTCAAACATGTCGATGAATCATCGTGAATATTACGATAACATTCGTCTCGTCAAACAGGAAACAGAATCAGACCGCAGATCAGCTGACAGACAAATATAAAGCGTTATTACACAGAACATTAAAACTTATTTATGAATAAAATCTAAGGCTGACGACGATATTTAGATTTATAACGTGAACGTTAGCGTCTCCGTGAATCACAGGGACAGTTTGTGTTAAATAAAGTCCTTCCACTGCTTCACCGTGACGTCAGACAACTTTCTTTGTGACAGCTGAAGAGGTGGACAGAGGAGGATGCAGGCTGGAATCAAACCTGTGTCACTGCGCTGAGGATTTAGCCCTGATGACGGGACGGTCGGGTGCAGTTAAAGCAGTTTTGTTGCTTTCCAGACTTCTTTGACAAAAACGTCATTTCACCTCGCAGACGGGAGTTGCTGCCTCGATCTGCACAAAGAAACAAACCGACGGAGGCGGCGTGTTCTGTGAGGTCAAATGTTTTTGTCGATGAAGTTTGGAGGCTTTGGAGAGAGCACGGAGAGATAAAACTGCTTCTCACAAAATGTTTAGTCTCATGTTGGTCCTCTGCTTTAGGTAACACACCGACTGTGGATCAGTACTTCATGTAATCACACTTTAAATAACACAAACTGTCCTTTAAGGATTTTACGTTTCACTTGTTCCCTGCTCACTTCCTCGTTTCAGGAAGTTTCCCTGAATGACAGATTACATTTGGTGCTTCAACATCAAGATAAAGACACTCTGACTGTTGGAGTAATATAATAGTTTGATACTAACCGTCCACAGTCTGGACTCTAACAGCACACAGTGGACATCAGGACACTTTGTTCAATATATTTGTGTGAAGAGCTTCCAGGTTTTACCGGGACGCCGTGCTGTAGGTGGAGAAGAACTGCTCATCGGGGCGGAAACCGTAGGCGCTGATTGGTCGATCTGCCGGGACGAACTGCTCTGACACACTGACAGAAGGAGGAGAAGAAGAAGAAGAGAGATTGGAAATAAACACAACGTGATACAGAGGTACAGACGCAGAGATGTGGAGGAGGCACATTAATTTTCCTCACAGAGATGAATCAAACGTTCAGATTCAGGCCGACTGTTCATATTTTTAAACATACTCCTCTTAAATTAAGACGTGACCCTCGGTGAAGTTTTGGAGACCTCTGGTGGAGATCGGTGCCTACAGCAGTGGTGGTAAATATGTGTGTGTGTGTGTGTGTGTGTGTGTGTATGATGACCTAACAGTGATAATTTGTGTGTATTACCTGAGAGTGTCATGAGACAACTGAGCTGCTGCAGGTTCATCAATAGTTTACAGCCACATTCACTGAGTTTATATGAAATCTAGATGTGTAACTAAAAGTGTGAGAAGACCTCAGAGAAGTGATGGAGACTCAAACCTCACCTTAACTTGACTTAAACTCACTGCTGGACTCAGTGACGCTCTCCTGTCTGACCTGCAGCAGGTTCAACACCTGAAGCCAGAGAGAGTCTACTCTGCATCATTCATCACTGTTTGGTTTGGATCGGCCACCAAACAGGACGAGAGCAGACGCCGACAGACAGTCAGGACCGCAGAGTCACCGACTGTCCAGAGTCAGGACACGGGCAGGTAACATCTGTGCAGAGCCGTCACACCCTGATCAACTGTTTAAACTTCTCTCCTCTGGGAGGCGCTACAGAACTCTGTACGCCAAAACGACCAGACACAAGAGACACAAGAACAGTTAGTGACTCTGATTCTGACAAGGGGAGAAAGTTCAGGCTCAACACCACCAGGTGGTGCTCTGACACCAGGCATCTCTCAGGGGAAACCCCCACCCCAGCTGAAAAAAACACCAGCACACTCATAAAAGTGGATGTAATATTCATGTGGCGTGCTGCAGGTGTTGGCCGTCCACAGTCAGTGTGTGAGTTACAGGCTGCTCATGGCTGGAGGGGTAAACAGGAGAGCGGCCAGAGCAGAAAAAAACGGAGAGATGTCAAAACACAACGGCGTGACGAGGGTGGAGGCTGCCGGCCAAACCTGTGGAGGACCTGGCTGAACTCCGCCCGGCAACAGAGGGCCTGTGGAGGGGAGGGTGGATGATAAAAGGCCTGTATCTACACCGTGTAAATCAGTTTCTATGGGGATGTGGATGCAGAGGGTGGGGGCCGATTTCACGCTCCATCTTCTGACCAGCTGCTGGGAGTTTGTGCCTGATGGTGGGGTCAGAGTGACGGGCCCGGCCGTGGTTGATGGATAAACTGGGCTCTGATGGATGACACCACATCTCACACGTCTTTTCTTTGAGGGAGCCCGGCCCGGCCCGGCCCGGCCCGGCTCGGCTCGGCTCGGCCCGTCCTCCTCCCCCGGCCCTCTAAAATACGAGCTGTTTGCTTTGCCCCTGCAAGCGCCATAATGACGTGTTGTTTTTAGCCAAATCACTTCCAGCGATCAGTTACACAGCTTGCAGCATATTTACCACCTCCTCCTCCACCTCCTCTCTGTTTTGCCTTTGCCCTCCTCCACCCTCAGCCACCACCTCCTCTCCCCCCTCCCTGGGCAGAAATATGTCTTTTTCCTCTCCACACGCTACGCCTGTCAGGGGGGATTTCAGAGCCAGGCTAAAGGAGGCTGGAGGAACACTGGAGCTCTGAGTCACACCATCCATCCATCCACCCGCCTGCATGCATGCATGCCTGCCTGCGTGCATGTTTCAGTGGCTGACGGAGCAGCTACACCCGAGCCTGGACCCGCATGTTCAGTCACTGACATAAACTGGTCACCTGCTGACAGTTTTTATTATCATTAATGTTTAATTATTTTATGATTGTTTTGTCTGTCAAATGTCAAAAGATGAAGCTTCAGCCGAGTGTGTCAGGTTTGAACCACAGCGTGACTTCTCCTACTCAAACTGTTTATTTGAAGATTTTCTGGGAAATTATGAAATAAAAAGTTTGATTGTTCTGTAATTTAAAGAAGTTTTGTCAAATTTATCTCCTGGAGTTAGAAAAAGTAAAAGATGTTAATAAAGTAAATATAAAAGTTAATAGGCCAGGCTCAAAATGTGACATGTTTTAAAAATATTAATTACATGTGGGGGTCCCTGAAAAAGGTTGAAGACAGAAATCTGAAAGGTCTGTGAGACGTCAACATGAAGCAGTAAAAATATTGTAAATATATCTCTGATGTTTTTATGTGTTTGTTTCTGCACAGCAGCTTCATGCTGGTCCTCCTGTCTGCTTCTACTGTAGCTAACACACAGTTTGTGTGTGAGGTTCTGATCCACAGTCAGTCTTTTTAACGTCATGTTATCACATCACGTTTCACTTCAGTCTTCAAATCTTTGGCGCTGATGATGATGGAAACATTCACAGACGAGCGTTCTTCATTCATGTTTGAATGTCAGCTGTGAGATTTCTCATTATGAAACATGGAAATTAAGCCGTCTGCCACCTTGTTCACTTCAAGTGTGTTGTGACACGCCGACAAAATGAGGACGGTCGTGGGTCACTGAGACAAGAGGCCCAGTGTTCCCACGAATGCCAGTTTGGCTCCCAGAGGAGCGGCGGGCTGAGCGGCGGGGACGCGTCCCATCCCGCAGAGGACATTCCTCGGTAGTGAACAGGAAAAGGAATCAGGCCTTTTTCCTCCCTCGGCGTGACCCCTCGCCCCCTCGTGTCTGGACCCCGGCCGGGCCCCCGCTTTGATCTCACCCCGCTGTCACAGCTCAGGTTACAGCTAACCAACACGCCAGCCGGCCCGGTAAAGACCCAGAACCACCACCCCCCCTCCCTCACGGCGTGTCTCCACCTCTCACCTTTGTGACGGTGCTCTGCTTCTCCTTCCTTTAGTTTTACCTCGCTTCACTCTGTGGCGCCCCGTCACGTCCTGACAGCCTCTCAAAGCGCTCATTGATTCTCCGGTTGGCGTGTTCACAGTCCTCCGTCTGTCTGTCACGCCTCTTTCTATTGGACGCCGCGCTCCACCTGACTAAAACACTTCTGTCCTCACAGGGAAGCATTTGGAACATTTAACCCGAGCAGCAGCGTTTCACAGAGTTTGAAAAGTCCGTTTGTCAAAATCATCAAACCAAATCCAGCCACGACCTTCGTCACCCGTCCTCACTGTGTCTCATTTCCTGTTTTGTCTCTCTGATAAACTGCATCATAAAAAATATTTAATAAACATGAGTTTTAAAGTAAACTGCACTCAGAGTTCATTTAATCAGCATCAATAAAAACAAAACAAACAAATTAAAAATCTGAACAGTAATAAACTGAAACTGTACGGAAGCCCTGAGCGGTCAAACATTCAGACATTTAATGTCCATTGTTTCCTCGTGATAACGAGTTCATTTCATTTGTTCTCTCTCGAGATCTTCACGACACGATAACGACATGATTCATTTGAGATCTGCAGAAAACAAAATGATAGTCGAGTATATTAAAATCATTGCAGGAAACATCATACAGTGCAGCGATGTCAGACGAGCAGGACAGTGTTTCTGTTGCAATGATTTAATATTCTAGACTATCATTTTGTTTTCTGCAGATCTCAGGTTGTTTTCTCAGGATAACATTTGTTTTATTTCAACATAATGACGTAAATAACTTTGAATAACTAACGAGATCTCGAAAAAACTCTGACCTGAGTATAACGAACCAGGGTTCACACACCTTCTTAAAAAATCTAATTCAATGACTTTTCAAGGACTTTCCAGGCCCAATTCCCTCAAATTCAAGGACCCAAAAAGGCAGAGACACAGCTCGAGGTTAATTACCATTAGAAAGAGAATTCACACGAATAATAATAAATAATAACCAGACTGAAGCTGGATTTCTGAGGCAGACTGAGATACTGATATCTGACTGAATAACCTCAAACATATCTGTAATATTTCTGTCGACACATGGACTGAATTTATGAACCACTTTCACTCTTTCACCGCCCACGACACTCGTCTAACCATCGAGCAACAATCAGAGGTCGAGCGGCTCGACCCGTGGAGCTGCAGCTGCTTCATCTCTGCACAGACGAGATAATAACTGATTCATCAGCCATGACATCAGTCAGCTGGTGTAAAGGCTCATACAGTGACTGTACAGTGTGACGTCCATTAAAAAAAGGCCCCATTCACACCATGTTTCACACATAGTTTAAAATAAGCGCTGGAGCTGCTTTTGATTATTATGTTAACCTGGATCTCTCCGAGTGCAGCAGCCAAATTAAAGCAGTCTCACAGACGCTGATTCCCCCGACGCTCTGCGTATGTTTGAAACGTCTCAGTTACAAAGCTGAGAGAGACGGACAATAAAGAAATGAGTGAAGGGCACACAGATCTTTGGAGCGACTGTGTCGTGGATTCAGCCGGTCACAGTCCGCCTCTCAACGGCAGCCAAGCTAAACATTCCTGCCGGCGAGGGGGGGAGACAAAAAAAACCCAACGCGAGCTTTATCGCACGCAACGAGGAGTTTGATAATAAATAAGACAAATGACTCTCAATAAACTCTCCATTTCCCCGACGATTCATCATCCCGGCAGCGTATCGGATTAGCTGCTGCTTCATATTGGGACTAAAAACGGATTCAGTCTCAGCGATAACAGGATTGATTTTTAATTCCCAGGCTTCAGTTTCGTGTTTCGCTGTGGAATGTCAGCGGCGTTTGGGGACTGAAGCGGTTGATGTATTGGAGCCACGGAGAGAGAAACAAGAACGTGGAGACAGAGAGACAGCCGGAGAGTGTTTGTTCTCAAAGCTGGAGTATTGCTGTTGAGGGTGGAGCGATGCCTTCTGGGATTGGCGAGGCTTGTTGACTCAGGCCCGGCCCGGCCCGGTTCAATAACGCAGATCAGCGAATAGTGATGCAGAATAACAATACAAGAGCGCGGCCGGGTCGGCGGACGAGCCGCTGAGACGCACAGAGCCGAAGGTAAACACTCACAGTTTAGTGTTTCCTCTCTGACACGGACAACGACAACCTGCCTGCTGACAGCCTCCGTCACACACTGTGTGTGTGTGTGTGTGTGTGTGTGTGTGTGTGTGTGCGCAGGGTTGAGGTCACAGAGCTGGTCTCAGTTTTACATCCAGCCCCTCTCACTCGTAGTTGCTAATCTAACAGGCTAACAAATGTAATGTGTTCTCTGTCTGTAATATTTATTTTGATTCATTTCTAACAATCAGACAAACTTCATGTTCCTCTCTGACAGGTTCAGTGTTTCCTTCTCGTCGTTTCCTAACACAGGACGAGGCTGTTGATCAGAGACTGAAGCTCTGTGAATATAGTCTGAGTCCTCGTCCTGTCACATTTATTTATCTGAAACAATCAGAGAAACTTTAGAGTTTAGTTTTCTGCACAGAGATGAATGAAATGTTGAGACACAGACCGACTGGATGGATTTTTTAAAAACGTTTTTTGATGCTCCATAAAATCAGGAAGGCCACAAAACTGAACCACATCTTCCCATCAGTGTCTCTGAATGCGACAGGCGATGCTCTATCGATCTGTTCTGGTTCTGCCCGACATTAAACAGCTTTTGGACTGACTGACTGAGACATTTAGCCTTTGGACCATCTTTGGACGCTCTGCAGAGACTCTGAGCTCCCGTACAACACGCAGATTGTTAAGAAACTTATTCCCCTGACCTGGAAGTCTACGAGTCCACCCTGCTCAAGAAAATGTTTATTATACAGATGGAATAACTGCAGAACACATTCAAGAGGACGTGAACATGTTTGACTTTACCTCGCTCCTGAGACAGCTCTGTTTGTCTGGCATGTTCTTTGTATTTTGTCATTTTAAATATATTCTGTCTACATAAAAACTGTGCACTATAAATAAATTAATAATTAGCTTTGAGACCCTCCTGTGAAGCTTTGGTGACCCCTGGTGGAGGTCATGACCCTCATGTTGGGAACCAAAGCCAGAAGACCAACAGAAAGCTCGTCTGTCATTTGGTTAACGTGCTCTGTGAAGGAAGAACTCGTCTCTACGATCTCAGGTGAACTTTTCTAAACTCGTGTGGACGGGCAGGTAACGGTCCAGTACCAGCAGGTCCAGCAGCACTTTACTGAGCGCTACGTGTTCCATAAAGATGAACAGGTAGTACGTCTAGAACTTCAGACATGCATACATGTTGCCGTGGTTACTGATGTGGTCAGCAGAGGATTTACAGGTGAGGTGAGCTCCATACCTGCTCAGGTATCCGGTCTGTCCCAGCTCAAAGTTCTGGAAGTCGGTGTAGAAGTCAGGACTGATGGCACCGTCCGCGGAGATGATCCCATCTGATAAAAACAAACAGGTCAAACTCTTCTCATCTCACGCTCTCACTCTCTCACACTCTCACACTCTCTCACACTCTCTCACACACACACACACACACACACACACACACACACACACACACACACACACACACAGTACCGGCGCTGTAGAACAGGTCAGGTCTCTCCAGGATGTCTCCGTTCCCGATGAAGGACTCTCCGTCCTCCCCGTACATGAAATGATCTCCTGTTTCGTCCATCTGACGGTTCTCCACCATCTCCAACCACTGACCGTTGTACCAGCGGAACTTCTCAGTCTGGATCTTCTTCCCCCACTCCTCGTCGTACTCCTGCAGGAACGTGGAGGGAAGAGAGGCTCAGAATATGTATTCATACGTAGATATGTTTATAGAGATTAGCACGAGTGTCTTTCTCGTCGTTCTCACGTGTCAAGTTGTTAATCGGACTGCAGAGGAAGTCTCGGCCCAGATATCTGTTATCTGTTAGCTACACTGGAAGCCCTCAAACATTGGCCGTTGTCCCCAGAGGCTAAACCACCATCAGACTGAAGCCAAAGTGACATTTTGTCCTAAAAAATGTCTGTGCGCCGTGGCTATCGGAACTGAAGTTCATGGAAGTTTGTTAAATTCTTTTTTCAGTGAAACCCCAAAAAATGACAGAGTGACGTCATCCTGTCTGAGTTATCTATACGCTCGCTGCTCTCTGCTGATCACCATGAAGATCCATCTCAGCACTGAAGGAGCGAGAAGGGAGGAAGTGTGTGTGTGCAGGTACGTGTACGTACGAGTGTGTGTCGTAGCTAATAAAAACCCCCGGCTCGGCTGTTTGCGTGCGCAGCTCGGCGGCCGCAGAGTTCTGTTTTCTTGTCTCTGCAGGGGCTGAAGGGGGAGCGATGAAGGCGGCCTTTGAGACCGCGACGAAGATTAATCATTCAGAGGCAAAGCAGAGCTCCTCCGTGGGCACTGACAGCCACCCGAGGCCCCGGACTCAAAAGGGGCCTATTGACTCGCCTGGACGCTGCAGTGACAGTGACACACATGCATGACTCAGCAGCAATTAATATGACTAATCAGTTATTAGATGAGCTCATCACAGCGGGGGTGAGGAAGTGCACGGCAGATCTGGGAGCTTTTCGACATATTCCTCTGGAAATATGGCCGGCTAAGAATATCTCCGTGAACTCGGCGTCTGTCCCACTTGGAGGATCTACAAAGATCCTCGTGAGGCCACGTGTGTTTGTACACGAGCAGCGCCGCCATGATCAAAGGCCGAACATTTCAGGACTGCACAGTTATGGCGTGTGCTGCCAAGCACTAATGATTGTGTGTGTGTGTGTGTGTGTGTGTGTGTGTGTGTGTGTGTGTGTGTGCACGTCCACAGCTCTGCTTTCTCTCTCACCTCTGCTGTCCAGCCGCTGACACACTCCAGAGCCCGCCAGCTGCCTTTCATGTGGTTCACATCTTAATAGGTCTCACTGATAATTTCAATGAAACACTTCCTCTGCCCCGCTACACTGCCCGGCTATAATCTACAGCTAATTACGCTGATCTGAGGCCTGGCAGCGATCACATGCTGACTGGGAGCTGACCACACCCGTCACTCATGAGGCCATTCAGGAATCCATCGGTCGGTTTAATCGCTGATGATCAGGAGAAGGTGAAGCTGAATGTTTGACTGTGAAACTGAAGGGAAATCAGCTGCTGACGTCAAAACATTTGAGAGAATCCTGAAGAAACGACCGAGCTTTGTGTCTTTTAACAACGTGAAGGAAAACTTCATTTTATACAAACGATGCCGCTCAGGTTTCCCTGCTGACCCAGACCTGTTTCACTGACTGATGACTGGCCCGTCGTGCTCTGATCAACTGTAACTTTGTTTGTGAAGATGTACAACTGAAGTCCTGTATCAGGGCTCAACAGTAAGGATTGCCTGGGGCAAATAAAACGCACAATGCATGTACAAAAAACTCTATAACTCTATAGCTAATTTCCCCGTTCATGACAACTGTACTACAACTCACCTGTTCAAATGATATTAAGGCTTAAAGTTGTTTGAGCACTCGGGCGTCATTCAGTGAGACATCTCACTTCCCTGTCGTTCGGCTTTATTACCTGCTCTTGAGATTCAGCACTGAAGCGACAAACTCTCATTTTAAAACCTTCAAGATGATTATTGAAGCTGATATTTTTCATATGCCGTCATGTCAGCCCAGCAGAATACTAGAACACAAAATCCAGTCTTTAAATCTTTAAGAAAGGTCATAAAACAAGTTCATATTTTTGTCTAACCTCCTTCTTATTCTTCTACATACAGAGGGAGGAATGGAGGGTGAAGCAGAGCCAAGCAGGCGCTTAATTCAGCTTCTGTCTGTACAGAAAACTAAAAATATTATAGTTCGAGTGTTTTTCCAAAGTATTTCTCATTTAAAACTATTTTCTTTCTTTCTTTGGAGATTAGTTTAAAAAGGAAACACGTTTCCTCTTGAGCTCCGTCCCTGCAGCTGTAAAGCAGCTGTTGAAATGTTGCGTCCGGATACTCACAGCGATGATGTCCAGCGTGTTGTCGCAGACTTTGCGGATCTCGGCGTTGGTGTCGTGCATCAGGTCGATGAGGTACGCGGGAGCTTCTGAGATCACGACTCAAGGAAAAGAAAACAGTTCATCGTCTCCGAGACCGTTTGATGCTCGGCCAATCAATCAATGTTGCTATGGGAACGACAGGTGCCATGTGACCGAAGGAAACTACACTTCCTGTGATGAAGTGAACACGTCTCCTCTCGCTCACACAGCAGAGCTTAAATCAGATATTCCCGTTATGTTCTTCACAGAAAGAAAAACATCAATCAGGACACACAGAGCAGATTTGTAATTTGACACAAGCCACCACCGACCACAACTCTGTACAATTACAGGCAGCTTAGAATACCCAGAGGGTTAAAACATGCTAAATCGAGGGGTTAAAGAGGTTACCATGGAGATGCAGATGGGAATAAGCAGTGATGAGAGACATACAGGGTGGTACCAGAGGGACATAAACACTGAAAATAGAGTCATTCTGGAGGGAAACATACCGTCTTGTGTCGACGTCTCACGGCTCTAAAAATGGATTTCATCTAACAGGACGGAGGAAACGAGCGAAAGGATACGAGTGTCCTTGACGATGACGTCTCTGGTAGCTTCGTGGAAGACCATCTGGTAGAAGACGTACACGATCTGACACACGAACTCGTCGTCCTCCTGCTGGGCTGAGGTGGAAATAAAATAATTTATTTTTAAAGTGGACTGCGTCCAAAACTTTTATGTTTTACTGGATTTACTGGATCGGTCACACACTGAAACAGCTGAAGAATAACACTGACCTCTTCACCAACAGTCAAACTTCAGGCTCGAAGGACTACAAACACTGTGAAAACAAGTGGCAACCTTTGTGGCTGGGAAGTGAAGCCAAAAACGGCAGTTCCTCTAACGTCCACTTGAGGCTGGCTCCAGAAGTGAGTCAGTCTCCATAAGTCCCCATGTTCAAATGTCCAACTTCACAGCAGAAATAAACATGTTTACAGCCTGCTCTCTTTGGTAACTGCCAGTTAAGGTGGTTTATTTAAGGTTAAGGGCAGAAAAGTTGGATAATAACTTCTTAGCATCATACTTGCATAAAATTGGGGGACTTTCAAGAGAAGGTTTCTGTGCACCAGTCTAGACTGTTAGCTTGTTTTAGCTCGTTGTTAGCTCAGTACAGTTGTCATGAACGGGGAAATTAGCTATAGAGACCAAAACTGTTTTTTGTACCAGGCTGTAAACATGTTTATTTCTGCTGTGAAGTTGGACATTTGAACATGGGGACTTATGGAGACTGACTCACCTCTGGAGCCAGCCTCAAGTCTCTTTATTCTTCTGGCAATACTGTTAACACTAGAGCTTCATGTTTTCTTCTCCCTGACCCGAATCTTTAAACATACTGTAGTACTGGATTCGGTTCTTACCATTGAGCAGCTCAATGAGAGCGGGAACGATGCCGGAGTTGGCCAGCATGGCCGCACAAGAGTCATCCATAGACACGGTGCCAATCATGATCACCACCTCCAGGATGAGGTCATCCTCAGCAGAACCTGACATCAGGGAAAAGTACAAGTGGAGTGTAAGATGACTGGCAGAGATCCTCACTGATCCTGTAAAACATTTGGCCTCTGAACACGAGCAGAACTGAGCCGAGCGCCGGGCCAGAGACAACATCCACGTTACTGTGACGAAACATCTGTCGGTCCTACAGCTCGGTCTTCACTCTGCTGCGTCTTAACACAACGCTGTGCTCGGAAAAATATAAAACCACTCTTTTCCACTCCAGTCTGAAGACATCGATTTGGTTTTAACGGATCCCCAGAGGCTCGTTTCAAGATCAATGAATGACTCATCAGCTCTTTAGTTTGAGGGACCGGTTCTGTAAAGGTTCAGTGGAGGTTTTTTAAGGATCACTCCGATCTCTTTGTGACAAAGTTTTAGGTTTTGTCATATTTTGTGTGCAGAGTCTGACATCTGATATTGGACATGTTGATACGTAGACCTGGACTCCAGATCTGATGACATGAATTAAACTCGCCTCGCTTCAGAGACTTGGACCCAGGTGGACCTGTGAAGATGTCTAGTTCACTAACAGTGTTGAACAAAGTTCTACATTCATGTTACTTAATTCTGCTTTAACAGACAAAAAAGGGAAGCTGAGGTCAGGAGGTCAGAGGTCATGGGAGGTAAAGATAAGGTAAAGACCCTGATGAGGGTCCTCTGTCCTCATATCATCCATGAGCAGTGACACTTCACTGATAGTGTGATTCAGAGAGAGTAGTTAGAGGTTAAGACGGGGCATGGGAGAGACCCGGCCTGCTTTTAAAGGGAGACAGATGAGAGGACGGTGGCGGGGTCAGCCTTCAGGAGCACGTACGGAAGCATTACTGTGTTCAGAAGATATTCAACATGAAACAAAAGCTTATCAGTCGTCTGTCCTTCACACACACACACACACACACACACACACACACACACACACACACACACACACACACACACACACACACACACACACACACACACACACACACACCTGGTTTGAGTCTCTCTTTCAAGTAGGGCACCAGCTTGTACTCCTCGAGGACCAGAGCCCAGTCCAGGTTTGGGATGGTCAGATTGGCCAGCGTGCCGAGACACTCGATGACGAACTCCTCGGCCGCCTCGTCACTGATCTGAGCTGCCAGGTCACCGACGTGTTTCTGCCGGCAGACACACAAACGTCCTGATCAATGAACCAATAATTTAAATACAGAGACGAACCTCGAAACATCATTCAGACACAGAGTTGACTTTATGAAAGTCTTTGACCCGCCTCAGTGTTCGCTCTGCTTCAACATGTTCCAGCTCCACGTGAAGTTTATTGTTGTTTTCAGAGTCGGACACGGCAGTAAAGACACATACGCAGTAAATCTCTGTGAACAGTGATGCAGAGTAATCACCGTATGTGAGCTCAAACCTGTCCTGACCTTGAAGAGGCTCTTGGTGGGTCCGTTGTGCTGAGAAAGGTTTCTGATCATCTTCATCACCAGAACATCCTTCAGCTTCACGGCACGCTTCATCAGCTTCTTCAGGCCGTTACCTAGGCAACAGAGAGGAAGGACGCGAGGAGGAGGAGGAAGAGGACGAGTGAATGAAAGACTTTAACAACACGGTGTGATGATGATGATCAAATGTTTCTACGATGCAGTTCAGACCTTCACAGATGATCTGAGCGTTACTCTTGTTAGCGGCCAGGTTGATGCAGAGTGAGATGAGCTCCACGTCCAGCTTCTCCTCCCCGCAGTCAAACACCATCTCCATCAGCTGTCAATCAAAGTGTCAATTAGCCTCTTAATTCATCACCAAGATGGAGACACACACACGATCATGTGTTTGTCTGTAAATCAGAGTGTTTATGTAACGTGCTGGAAGCTGGAAATATTCTGCAGATGAACTCAAACAAACTTTTTTAACAGAAGAACAACGTCTGCGTTCGTGTGTCTGGTTGTAATTTGTCATCTTCAAAGAGCATCTCTAAAGGAGGGGGAGGAGGGAGGAGAGAGGAGGGAGGAGGGAGGAGAGAGGAGGGTGAGGAGGGAGAAGAAATCAGCAAATGATAAAAAGAGTGGAGTTAGAGAGTGTTGGAGTTAAAGGGAAGGAGAGCGTCATTTCCTAACCTCCCAAACGCCCTCCACCTCCTCTTCCTCCACCTCCCTCCCTCCCTCCCTCCTCCTTCGGTCTGTCCGTCTCTCCTGCACTGATTTAACATTAAACAGGAAAAGCTTTGAGCTGAGGGGGAGGGCGGGGGTGAGGCGAGGGGGGTGCAGAGGTGCACTGCTTCCCTGTGAGGAGTCAGGAATCAGAGGGAGCGGCAGAGAAAGGCTGGGCCGGGCCTGGGTTAGGTATCACATACCAGAGGCCCCGGACCCCAAATCAGCTCCGTCTAGACTCTCTGGCACCTGCCTCTGCTTATTTACCACAGACAGCCACCGGAGGCCCAGGCAGGGCCACAGCGCCACGCTGCAGTCCTGACCAACACAGCCACCTCCGCCCCCACCTCCACCTCCACCTCCACCTCTGTTCCTCCTGACATCCCCACATCCAGCACCAAACGGTGACCCCATTAAAAGCTGGAGAAGGGGAAAGAAGGGGCAGGTCAGCGCCTGGCCTGGGAAAGCGATAAAAGAGCTCTGAGAACTACAGAGGTGAGAGACGATAAAAGGTGGAGGACGAGGTGAAGCAAACAAACGGATGGAGGACATGTTGGACCTGTACATACAGACATCAGCTCGATAGATGCTACCTGCTCACCTCTCTGTCTGATTGAATCAAAATAAAAAAAATAAAAGGTAAATGACACCTGTATGATGTGAAGTGAGTGATTACAGGCAGCTGTTACCACGGTAACAGTCCAACCATCCATCATTCAAACTCTGAGCTTCATATTTTGTTTTCATATTTTTTGTGTTTTTTTAAAATCGGCTCAGCTTTGAGTGAAACAGGCTCAGCTCAGCTCACGTCCAATAAAAGCTCGCTCACATTGTTATATAATCATACATATACACACACATAACATTATAGAGACAAAAGCTGTTTCTCCCCGCTGCCGTCTGACCTCCCGCTCACTCCTCTTCACATATTTTCACATCTAATGCTGTAAATGAAGTCACACAGAAACAAAGATTTTATTTTGTTTCTGTCAAATGAACAAAGTGTTATGATATAAAATTACTGTTTTTGTCAAAGGAGTCTGGTGGTGCTGGGTCTTACTCTTTAATATGAAGGTCTGTCTCTGTAGGATCATTTACATAATGTTGTCCGACACTTAGAATAACAATCTGAGCCTGTTAGGGTTGAAGTTACTCTTTAAAAGATGTTTAATATGTGTGTAACTGTAGAATATAAACTGCTTCTCATGTTATTAAATTGAGAACAGCCTCAAAGTTAATTAGTCGTCTTAATTATGTCAGAAACTGTTTTTAATATTTATCCACTCTGAAACTCTTTTGGCGGCTTAGCGTGGACAAACTTTCAAAACTGAGATGGATGAAACATTCGAGAAATGAAGGTGGAGAGTGAGCGGGCCTCGAGGCGAGGTCGGAGGTCACATCCTGGTCATGCTGCTAGCCAGCATCCTTTCTACCACGAGGGACCTCCGGGGGGTTCAGATCTGCTGCTGACGTGACCTTCTGAGCAAACAGCCGACTCTCTCGGCTCCACATCTGGCCGGCATTTACACCCAATCTCAACAAACAAACACAAACGCACATTTAGCTAATCGCCGATGATGAGAGGAGCGACTGACCGGGTCAGCTCAATCAGGAGGGAGCGTAACTCAACAAAAATGTTATGATCCAAAGTTGAAAGAAATCAGCCTGAGGGAGGGAGGAGAGAGCTTCAGCTTCATGATCACAGTTTGGACAAACACTTCTGTTTCTGTGCTGATGTACACACACACACACACACACACACACACACAAGCAAAGGATGAAATGCTGCTGAGATCTTTTCAGGACTCGGTGGAATAAGAAGGAGAGGAGGAAAAACAAGTTGTCATTGCAGCGAGCGCAAAGACTGAGCAGCAGTCCTCTGGTGGTTTCTGGCTCCAGATGTGCCGTCCCTCCCTCTCACTCTGCTTCTCATGCATTAATTCCCCGGGTGCCGTTAGCTGCCGATGCTAATGTGTCTGTCTTGGTCTGCTGGCGGCGTACATTAGCCAGTCTTACCTGCGGTATGCAGCCTGTGTCGGCAAACACGGACTTGAATCTGTCGTCCATGCTGATGTGGTACAGAATGCACATGCTGAGCTGTCTCTGGCCCTCGTCAGCTGCAACATAAACAAGAGGAGAAGGAGGGAAGTCAATGGATGAATGACCGGTTGTGCCGTAACGCTCCGCGGGATGCCAATGACCACATCTAGGAGAGCCGTGTGTGTTTCTTGAAAATATTAATGGGCTGAATGGCCTTTTTAACAGCGAGTCCTGCTGGAGGTCAACTGAACAGAGTCACACTGCAGTTTGTCAGTTTGTCTGACTGACGAGGAAAAACGAAAAAAAAAGATTTAAAGGATGAACGAGGAACTGCAGACACACTTCTCCCAAATTATGACCAATATATGTTCTTACTTTATACAGACAAACATTTAAAGTGAATTAATCGTTTAGTGCAGGGGTCCCCAAACTACGGCCCCCGGGCCACATCCGGCCCACCTAACGATCCCAAACAATCCCTCTAAACATGGCCTATTTTTTTAAATTGCATTTTCCTATTATAAAATATCCGCACTTAATGATTAAGGTTGGCATTCTAATTAAAATTTACCTTATTTACGAACTATTTACAGTAGTAGCTAATTTTCACCCCCTCACACAATGGTATATTCCGACGTGACTTTGCTCGTGATCAAGTGCGCGCGGGCGAGGCGAGCTAACGGAGGAAAGACAGACAACAAACTGTCGAAACTGTTGAGGAAACGGAAAATAGATTCAGAGTGCAGAGCCTAAAAGTCTAAAGTTTTACATATCTGTGAATATCTCTGAAACGGTTTATGATAGAGAGATGTGGTTTGTTTCACTGTTTTCCTGAGATTCCGCTGAGAACGGAGATGTGTGGTTTGTGTCTGTGCGACAAGAATTTAACATTCGCCGACACTATGAAACTCGCCGCGCCAAGGCCAAGCGAAGGGCAGCTGCAACAAATGATCATTATAATCTCCACAATAATACTGGTTGTCACTTTGGTCCATATCATTTCCTGTTATAGACTGACCCCGGCCCCCCATCACAGAAAGGAAAGCTGATGTGGCCCCCACCGAAAAAAGTTTGGGGACTGGTTTAGTGAGTCTGCTGATTGTCACCAAACTCTGAGCAGAGTCACATCAACAACAAGTCTGATCTCCATCGTCGTCCAACAACTATTAAAAACACTCAGTGAGTCATACTGTTGTTGCTTCACCATGAACACACACTGTTGTTTATTTTGACTCACACCGTCCTGCTGCTACAAAAACTCACCAAAAAGTCCCAACAAACGCATCATTTCCTGTTTGTCCTTTAAAAAACTAAATCTCTGTCTGTTCTCCAGCAGGAAGCAGCGAGGAGCTGCAGCTGAGAGAAGTCGACTGGTTGAAGGACAGACCAACTCATTGTTGGATTTCTTCACAATAAGAAACAAAGAGAATAATTTCAGCCTTATCATTAAAAAAGAAAAAACGTCTCCGTGCAGAAACAGTGACTCAGTCACTCGTTGGGATAATCCACAGACCCGACTGTGAAGAGTTTACACAGGGACTATTTCTTCGGTAGAAAGCAGTTCCAATGCAAACTGTGGACAGTGAGGTCTGTGGACTCTCCAGAGGAACAGCAGCACTGTTTGTGGAAAGACAAATTCATGCTGGTTTAAAAAAAAAAAGCTGCATTAATACTTTTTTTTCTTAAACTGAAAACTTAAAAAGTTCCAACAGAAACTAAAATCTGTTTTGAGGAGATTAAGATTTGATCGGCACCGCCTCGTTTGACAGTTAGATCTGAGTCTCGTGAGCCCGCTGTGTCGAGCTTCGGACTTCATTTGCATAAAGCTGAGAGTGAGTCATATTTATGCAAATTAAGTACAGGGAGCGGTCACGTTGCCATCAAGAGTATCCATCGTGCTCTGCAGAGAAGATGAACGGGATCCGTTGAGTGGATCCAGTGTGTCTGCACCAAGACTGTGTGTGTGTGTGTGTGTGTGTGTGTGTGTGTGTGTGTGTGTGTGAGCGGGAGGTGTACAGCGGGTGTAAAACAGTGACCTGAGCCTGACAGGAAGTGTGCCGCGAAAACCAAAACTACCAAGGAGCTGAAGAAGAACGCAGAGTCACTCTGTGAGTTTGTCACGATGAGCGACACCTTTCACATTGCAGACAGTCAACGAATCAATGATAGAGGCATCAGATGGTAACTAACTGAATACACCTCGCCTCACCCTGCTCTTCCTAGTGTGCAGGAGAACTTAGTAGAGAACTTTCATGGCCACTCAGGTGGCCATGAAAGTTTGCAAAACACGGCAAAGTTTGTCTGTTCTGGGCTACTGTAGAAACATGGCGGTTCAACGTGGTGGACTCACGTCGTCTGTAGATGTAAAGTCTCATTCTAAGGTAAGAAAAACATATTTTCTAAAACTATCTGCATGGACAGACGCGGCTCGAAGTAATGTTTGTTTTTGTCATTTTTAGTGAACTGACCCTTTAATGTGTCTTTACATTCTCCATCACTACAGGGTCGAGAGCTTATCAAGCCTCAGCAGCAGCGTGAGCGAGATAAAGGCAGAATGGATTGAGTGTTAGACTGTCAGTGAGCCCAGCACCTTTATGAGTTTGACCTCTGACCTCTGAGCTGAGGGGGAGGCTGGAGGCCTGGAGGAGGAGGAGGAGGAGGAGGAGTCAGCCGCGGAGAAATAATAGAGTTCAGACCAGAGTTTGACCCGGGAACTTTTCATTAAGAGAAGTGTTAAGAGAGAGGCTCCTCACTGGACCAGAACCACCGACAGACCTCCTGTAATGCCCACCAGCCTCCAAAGCCCCGACCAGGTCCAGTTAAAACTGGTCCCAGCCGTGTTCGGTCACTGGCCGTACAGGGAGCCTTATCGCACAGGATTAGATCCAGATGTGCTCAGTGAACCTCTGGAATCACAGGAGGGAGAGACGGCTTCGAGCTTTAATTGGGAAAACAGGAGGAAGCATCAATTTTACTGCCTTTAATAAGTTAAAGCTACGCTGCTCGCTGCTCCGGCCCTTCCAGCACAGCCAGCCATTGGCCAGAACATGTGCTTCTCATTAGTGATCCTTTACCTCAGCCGATACCTTAAAATACACGTGCAAACAACCACACACACACACACACAGGCAATAAGCTCCTCCAGACCCGGCGAACTCGCTCACTTTGCTGGTAGGAACATGGAGGATCCTTTATGGGCGAGGAGAGAGATCCCATTAAATGTTCAAAACACTGGTAGGTTGGAGCAGGAGTGAGAAAAAAAGGTGAGGGGGGAGCTGTTAAGAATTAACTAGACTGTTCATGGGCAGTTAGTGGGAGAGCTAAACTCCAATTACACCCCAGCCTGATTTAAAACCGCCTAACCTTCGTAAAATTACACCAGCGCACATTAAGAGGGCGTCTGGGCTCGGTCTGCGGACAGCGCCGCTCCGTTGTTATTGTATTTTCTGGATAAATAAGCCGGCTGGGCTCAGTTTTAGGGAGACATCACACGCCACATAACAGCAGAAAACTTCTTTAAAGACGTCCACGCCTCCACGCAACACTCCTAATTTGCTTATGTAATGTAACGACAGTTGACACACCGCGACACGGGACGAGGAACGCTGAGCAGATCGAGTCATTATTAATTCATCTGTGGATTCTTTAATTAACAGACAGTCTGTTTACAACAAAATAAAATCCTCACATTGGAACATTAACAACTCGAGAATTATATGAATATAAAAATTGTTTATACATTTTTTTTGTCTGTCGACTAATCGAGTAACTCAGAATGAGTTTCAGATCAATTATTTATTTTTTTGTTACAGTTAGACTAAAAATTGTTATATTAAGTTTATTTTTTTGTATCGCAGGATGAATCTGATGAACGTTATAAAACTCAAAGATTTGATTTCTTTGGGTGATTTTAAATCCATTTTAAGACCTGGAGATGAATCGTGGGGGTGCTGTTGCTTAAACTGTACAAGCTTGTACCGTACTTTTATTTATTTTTTAGGTCGCTGTGTGTTTTAACACTGTGTGTGTGTTTGGATCTTGGTTTGAGGTGCTGTCTTGTACTGTCTCGGCCAGGACAATGGGACATTTTCCCGGTTAAATAAAAGTTAAATAAATAAAATAAATAACGTGAACATGGTTCTGTTTGTGTCACGTGTGCAGACGGTGCTTGTGGTCCATGTGTACAGTCGCTGTTGGCTGTGTGGTCTTCAGCAAGAAGTCTGTGTGGACCTTCACACAGATCCTCTGAGCTGTGCGGACGCAGAAAGCCTGAAGTGAGTTTAAAGAGGTCGAGCACGACAAAAGACCTTCAGATCTTCAGTTTACTGTCTCACATTGAAACCAGACAACGTTTGAGATTTCTGCTGATCGACTAACCGACAAGAGTTTCTGCTTTGGCTGTAAAATATTAAAAATGAAGCTGACAGAGAGGAATCTTCTACTTCCTGTCGGGTTCAGGTGGTGGTGGGATGGATCGAGTGGGAGGTGACAAGTGAAGCCTCCCTCTCCACTTTCATCTTATCACCCGGGGTCAGGACCTCAGACCGGGTCTGGATGGAGAGAGTGGAGGCCTGACAGACCTGCCTCCCCCTCCTCCACCCTCCTCGTGGTCCTCTCTCTCTTCAGAGATAAGAGTGGTCGTGCAGAGCGTGTCAGTTGAGAAGAGGACGGTCGGCAGTGAAAGCGGATGATTAATGACGCCTCGGCTCGCGTACAGAGCGAGTTACACTCCCGCGCAAACACACAAATACAGTCAAACTCAACGTGTCAGAGCTGTGAGCAGGCGTAATATTTCAGTGTTAACTTATATTATGTGCGCGCCTCGCTTCCTGAATGAGCGACCCCCACCCGCCACTTCCCCAAAAAAACAGCCCAGCCTAAATCTCTGAAGACCTCTCCACCTCTCCGGCCTGCTCCTACAAAAACAACATTTGTGCAGAGGCTCTGGCATGTTATTCTAACAAATATATTATATTAATTATGCGCCGTTACCCGAGCCTCCCCTGGAGAGGCTTCAAAAGGCCCGTCAGAGATGCTTCTGACTGTGTCACACGCCCTGCGGATGAGACAACGCACAGATCGCACGCTCCGGAGCTTTTAGGAGGTCACTGCTCCGATGGCGCCGCGTTCAAGCTGCACCTGCACATTCGCCTCAGTAATAACAGATTAGTCTCGGGATGTGTTTCTCAGGACATGTGTGTGAGTCTGTCAGTGAAAACATGAAACAATGGCTCCCCTGATGCTGATACAGATAAATGCAGAACAAGCCCAGCCATAAACACACAGATACAAACACGGTGAAGCAGTAAACATCCACAGAAACACACACAAACAGTCAGACTGATTACCGAGCAGCGAGGAGAGTTTGGGAACGAGTCCCGCCTGCACCATCTGGCTGCGCAGCGACGTGTCGAAGGAGAGGTTGAGCAGGAGGCGTAAGGTGGTGCTCAGGAGCTCCTCGTGCTCGCAGGGAACGAGGCGAGCCAGCTTCTCCACGGCGAAGGTTTCAGCCTGGAGCAAGAAGTCAAACATCAACACACACACACACACACACACATAACTCTACAACATCACGCTACACAACAGTACGTCCACTACGTTTGTCTGAACAGGGGTCATTTTTTATGAAACAATGTAATATTGCTGCTTATTTAATGTTTCTGTTTTTGGCAGCCTTTGAGGAACAGCGTGTCCCAGAACTCCGACACACTGCTGAGTGTTGAACGATGATTTTTCGCTTCCATACTGGAAAGATTTCACAGTTTTTTGTGTGTAAACAGATTAAACATCGTTTCACTTCATAAAAATCACAAAATGTTTCATTTTCATCTTCACAAGAGACGGAGGACACAAACCATCAGAGACAAATTACATCGAGGTGCAGAAGCTGGCAGGACGGAGGTTAGACAGGAAGTGATGTCAGGACTGATCAGTCACTGATGATTGATTAAATCAGGTTATTTAAAGTACAAAAAGTTTGCAGTATCAATTTTCCAACCATTAAACCTGAATTTTTTGTTTTATGAATTGCACATTTTGTCAGAATGTTTTTGGTTCGTTTGATTTATTTAAAAAGTTTAAATAAATTATTTTAACTACAGATTAAAGTAGCTGCAACATTAAAACACTAATTACATCATTAATAATAATCATACAATGGTATAAATATATTATCTGATGCATTCATTCTGTAATCAGTATTTTAATCTTGTTGTAATGATATAAATTTATCTCTGATTAACTGGCGACTTGTCCAGAGCGTACCCCATAATGATACTTTAAGTACATTTTGATGACTTTACTTCTGTACTTGTAGTTTTTAAAATTAATATTTCTTCAAGTGAAGAATCTGAATACTTTTTCCACCACGTGTGTGGAACTTGGATTTTCAGATTTTATCATTTATTTCCAACAGTTATTAGAATTGATACTTTATTTTCTTCTGGAACATTCAGCCTTAAAAAATACACGAGCAGAAAAATTGTATTAAATTAATATTTGCAGTTTTACCTGTAGCAGATATTTAAATACAGGAACACTGACGTGAAACAGTGACTCTTGGTGTCCAGCATGGAGAAGGTTCACATGACCTACAGGCAGGTGGAGGTGTTGAGCTGATGACACCGACCACAGCTCAGAGAGACACACACTCAACAGACAGAGTGTCAGAGTGTGTTTAGACTCGACCCACGTGTTGTCACTGTGATGGCCGGCGTGACACGGCGGGGCTCGTCGGTCCAGCGCTGCTTGTTAACATGTTCCCCTCTCCTGTGGTCTCCCCACAGCCAGATATCACGGTGACGCAACCTGCTCCCAGTTAAAAACGCACTCACTGCTACTGTGTGCGAAACCAGCTCCAGTCGCACCATCACAGACCAGACCTCGAGCTGCATAATCAACTGCAGCCTGTGTCAATTACGGCTGACGTTGCCTCTGCATTAGTGACAGCGGCTGCAGGAAAACGTATCAGACTATGTTGAAGTCTTATCTGATTAGCAGGACGTCACAACATGTTTGCAGAGTAAATAAAACCTGATGACACACGGTCTGATCAGTCTTCCTTCAATCAATTAAACACCCGTGTCCTTAAATAAGAGTCTTTTCCCACGTGTAAACTGATCCACTGAGCCAAAGTGTTGAAATCCACTGTTTTCCTGCTGGACACATGCTTGAGTGGGTCCAAACCCCCTGAAGGCCTCTTTAATCTCTATCAAAGATACACTGAAGGGGGAAACAGGGAGATAAAACCAGTTCCTAACAGGGTCTGGATTTGATAAAGACCCACAAACTGAGTGAGATTGGAACCAGGTGGGGCTGGATGAGGTGGTGGTGGTGGTGGTGGTGGTGGTGGTGGTGGAGGAGGAGGGGGGGGTTCCCGTACGAGCGCTGTGGGACACGTGGCCAAACGTGGACCTTGTAAACAATTTATTAAATTGAAATTTGATCAGTGCGGTTTGTCAAAATAAGCTCCGGAGTGTTTAAAGAAGAAATAAAGAACGATTGTTAAATGTCACAGAACAATGATGTTAACGGACACGTTAATTAGAGGCAAAGACGCTCTAATTAAGTGATTGATTCTCACTCAAACAACATGCAGACGCCGTGAAGTTTAAACAATGAACAGTTAATTAATTAATGAGTTAAATCCAAAATTTGTTGATTCGAGAGTTTTACTTCATGACAGGATTATTTTTCTTTTTATGTTTGATAAATCTGTGATGAACGTTTTGTTTGTTATGACGCTGGATTAAAGGAACATGAGGAGAATCTGTAATAATCCATACATGCAACCATTTTCATGTAAACAAACACTGAAGAGCAAAAGTCAGTGAAGGTTTGGTCACACAAGAGACATAACTCTCTCCCTCACCATGTCGTTCTTGTTCTCCAGGAAGATGGAGAGCTTTTTGAGGAAGGACACCACCACGAGCAGCAGCTCCTCGTCCTCACGGTCCAGGATCTTCACCAGCATGTGGACGATGTTTTTGTTCCTCATCTTCAGCTCCGTGCGGGTGTCTTCAGCCAGGTTCAGCAGCAGACACAGAGCCACTGCAGGTCGGACACACGAGAGACGGACACACGAGAGACGGTCATTCAGCTTCAACTCGTTTATGTATTAATCACTTTTCTTAACTCTGATCATTTATGATTTAAATAACTTTGTCTTGTTCCTCTTGAGGCTGACAGTTAAAATACTTTTCTCCAATAACTGATGAATGAATGAATTAAAAATCGCCTGTTTGATATTTTGTGCTTAACTCTTAATTTAAAAGTTCTTTGTAAGTTTTCAGTCCACACTACTTGTCATCACATACTGTTTTTTCATGATGTTTACTGACACCATTTTAATGTCTGCAGAAATACATTAAACACCAAACATGTCTGACAGGAACATTTTTCAACCTGGACCCAATTTTTTTTATGTTTTTGTGTCTCTGGTTTGATTAGTTTAACGAGTATCTAGAGAGGGCCGACAAAGAGGCAGCGTGCAGAGTATTTTCTCTAAATCAATGAACTGATGGTGACTGTTGGAACAGTGGAAAGACAAACACAGGTGACATTAGTCAGAAAATCAGGGTCCAGGTTGAGCATGTAAGGAAGGTGAGCGGATCATCTCCATGATGAACATGACGCAGCCACACCTGGTGGACGCTGCAGGTGAGGTGAGTTTGAAACAGTACCGTACCTCTGAGCAGCATCTCCTGCTTGGTCAGAAGGCTCTGGTACTTTCTGAAAGACTTCTCATGTTCTTTCTTCAGATTTTGGTTCTCAGAGAATTCTTCATGTGGAATCAGTCAAGGAAACATTAAATCCTCTGAAGCTGAACACACACAAACACATACAAACGACGACTCTTTAAAGGATATAAGCCTTCTTCTTCTTCTGGAGCTCGTCCTGCCAGAGGTCATACCTCTTCAGCTCGTGCTCAATGATGTTCATACACAGGGCCCCGATCTTGAAATGTGTGACCAGGCCGTGGAACTGCGAGAAACTGGAGGAGAAAATGAAGACGGAGGGAGAGAAAAAGACTTCCATTTATCCAAAAGTGGATTTTTCAAAACTTTATTTAGGATATGGGATTCCAGCTGGGAGCTGTCATTAAAATGACCCAATCCGTCACCCCTGAAGTAGTTTACAGAGTAAACTGTCAAAGTCAAAACATGTTCAGTCAAACAGTGCGTCCTGGTCCGACTTATAATCAGTCCAACTTGAACCGTTTTCACAATCCAAACAGCAGAACGCGGAGATGGACGCGGGCCAAGAGTGACGATCAGTTTTCAGACGTACGCGTCCTCTCGCAGCCTAAATCAGCTCTGACAGACGTTTATGTATTATTCTAGCGAGGGCTAATTTTAGTGTTTCCTAACCCCCAGTTGGAGAGTGAAACTTCAGTACGAGGTACGCTGCCAAAGGTGGATGACTACTGTAAGAGAGGGGGAGAGAGAGGAGAGAGCAGAGGCTCGACTGTGACGGTCAGCGCCGTTAAAACTGAAATTTAGGGGGTGTTGATTAGCTCAGTTGGTAGAGCATCCGCCCCATGTACGAAGGCTCAGTCCTTGCCACAGCGGCCCAGGGTTCAAATCCGACCTGCGGCCCTTTGCTGCATGTCGTTCCCCATCTCTCTCTCTCTCTCTCCACATTCCTGTCACTCTTCAGCTGTCTCTATCAAAAATAAAAAAGCTTGAAAAAGGCCAAAAACACACATACACACTATACACACTGTCTGTACCTTACAATACTCCGACTCTGATGATCAGTTTAGACATTGTAACGAGTTAGAGCTCGTGTCTGTAACTTTTTGTTTCCACGACAACGTCAGCCTGATCATTTCTATGAGCGATGTTTGATAGATGAGCATCGTTGCTTTGCCTTTCATCATCTGCTGATACCTGCATTCTTTCTGATGGCCAGCAGGGGGCAACTCCATTGGCTGCAGCGATAAAAGGTCTGATTGTATAGAGTCTTATGAAGAAATGAGCCGACTTCTCAGCTGACTTATTGGCTCAGTAAACGGAGTTTACGCTCTCAGTCTCTAGTTTTAAGTCTTCTTCCACACAGCGTGATGTTCATTTAGTAAATTATGTTTCATTTAGAGGAAAATAGACGATAAAGCAGGGGATGATTTATTGTTGGCCACCTGGTGACTGACAAGTCATTCTGAGTGAGTCCAGCTTGACACACCGGGCTCACCAAACTCAGATCAAACTGTCAGACCAGGGGAGAGAACGTTAAGTAACAGCCCAACTCGCAGTTACGTCACCCACCACCTCCACACCCTCGTCCAAATATGGTCACTTCTGGCTCCAAAAAAATAAGATGGCGACGGCCATGATGCCAAATTTGAAGCTTGAAGATGGTTGTCTATCCGGAGCTTTACATGACCAAGTAAACCCATGTAACATCACCTATTTGTGGAGAAATATAAAACAATATTTACTTATATTTTTATTAGATTACCAGGGTGTCAAGTCCTGTCCAATGATTGGTGACTTAATTTACATCCTGTAGTCGTGCAAGGTCATCACTCTAAACTGGAAGTCTGACCACAGATTAAAGCTGCCATCAAACAAAACCAGCAGATTTAAAATGAATCAAACTTTGGAACAAAGAGACAAAACCAAAGTGTGCGTCTGAATGGAGGTGCTGCTGCTTTACCTGGAGAAGCAGAAGAAGACGTAGGTGATGGTTGTTGCCAGGTCCACGCTCTGCTTCCAGTCCTCTCTCAAAACTCTGGCCAGAGCTCCGAGAGCCGTCTCTGACCGCAGACATAAAAAAAACACACAACACACACAAAGGTCAGACAGGAATGAGGAGCTCCAGACGAGAAAGAAGCAGAGCAAAGCGTCTGCGTGTGGAATTCAATCAGAGTCGGACGGAGCGGCGAGCGGTGCAGCTGGAGGTTAATTTGAAGAAGCGTGGGGGAATGTGATGGACGGAGGCTCCTGGGGATTTTGAGCCATGGGTGCTTTTCAACGTAAAGACGTACGTCCCAGGGTTCGTCTCCTCTTTCCAGGCCGACCCCGGGCCTCTCGGTTCACACGGAAACTCAGCTCTTATCAACATCGGGCCGGATGATGCGGTGCGGCAGACGGAGCGAGCTGACGAAACGTTCTGACAGAAACAAATGAAGCTGTGCCATCTCAGCACGGCTGCAGAGGATGACGGCTCCGTGCTGTTGTGGAAGAAACAGCCCGGTTGTCACGGAAGGGAGCTGAACCGAAGCCGAGCGGTGTTTTCTTTAAAATGGGAGCCGAGCGGACGAGCTGATCAACGCCAGCAGATTCTTCTCAAGCGGATTCTGATCAGTCCAAACAAAGATAAACTGCTTCAATGCTCCGGTCTGAATGTGGACGAGGTTTACACTTTTTAACTTTAACCATTGGATCCATGAGACAAAAGAAATACTTTCTAAATAAATGAGCATGGAGGTTCATCTTTGACCTTTCCAGAGCTTTCAGCCACATCTCAAGGTCTTCCTCTGCAGACGCAGATAGCTGCCACACACGCAGTCATTGGATGGACAGAAGAAGTGACGGGTTACCGTCTTCCCTCCGTAAACAAACATCCAAACAGTTTTTAGGATCAAATATTAATTAAAAATCTAATTCTGACATTATGATTTGTGATATTGGACTACATAAATAACATTGACTTGACATGTTGTGTCTGTAGCAGAACAAATCTCTCGGTTTGAGCTCCACCAACGTTTAATCAAACAGATGTCCTGCAGTACAAAAGCTGGACATGAACGGACACATCAGGTGTCTGCACAGGTGAACATGTGGACATGATTGTCTGTGTACGTCATACACTACCGTTCTGTATGAGCTCCTCCAGGTTGTCCGGGTTACGAGCCAGCTGGTAGATGAGCGTGGCTCCTCTGATCTTCTCCTGCACGTCCTCGTACAGCAGCTCCACGTACTCGTCGATGTTGTTGATGCTCGCCACCTCGTCCAGCTGAAGGGTGAGACAGAGTGAGCTGGAAAATGTCTTCACAATATGTTTGTATACACACATAGTGTACTGCATGTATACCGCGCAGCTGTACTGTTTGTGTTTCTACCTCCACTCCTGCGTACGGCGTGAAGTCTCGTGGTGAGATGCGTTTCCTCTCCTGGTTGTCTGTGGAAAGAAACATTCAGCATCATCGTGACACATGACTTCACTTCCACTCTGAGGAGCGTTACGATGAACTCTTCAGTACCGTTTGACTGTTTGCGGTTCTGCAGGTAGAAGAGCAGCTGCTCCACCTCGTGGAGTTTGGACGGGTGAATCAGACGACATTCCTCCACCACCTTCCGGGCCAAAGATGACGTATCAGTGTGAGCGTTCAGGCTCTTCAGGCGGATTCTGAGGCGAGCACAAACAAACAGTCGAGTGAAGTTAGAGCAGGTGAGATGACAGCTCTTCGTACATGAACTAAACTGTATCCAGGTAAATAAAGTGTTCTGACTTTAGTGATGGAGTCATTCTCACGTTTTCTGGCACTCTTTGCGTTCTCCAACCATCGGGTCCCCCATCTGCCCCAAGATGGTCGCCTCCACCTCATACTGAACAACGAGGGCTTTCTCCGTCGGGTGGACGTCGAGGGTGCAGCCCTTCACTCTCCTGTGAGCCAAACAGACACAAAGTCAGCAGGTTTCTAAATGTTTTCATTTATTTTGAAAGATCTGGACTGTGATGTGATTCACGATGAATTGAAACTTTATTTATTTCATCTTCATTGATAAAAGAACAATTAAAATCATGACGATGAGACTTGTTGGGGTCCAAACAAACTTCTGTAGTTCAGAGCAGAGTTCTTCATCATGATGATGTTCTGTCACATATTTTATGAAAACACTGAAGCTCCTGAGATTTGGATATTACACTCGACCATGCAGGGTTTTTGATGATCTAATTATTACTGCTGACAGGATTATTACAGCATCAGGATGTGTTCATAGAATTAAATGGCTGCTGAACATTTACAGGTTGAATAAGTGTATAAATCTTTTAATGTAGGTGATCAAGATCAAAAACAGATATTAAAAACTGAATATATTTAACATTATGTGCTGTCACACCAATGACATCTAAATCTGCACGTCACTAATTATACTAATACTTAAATCTGTAACGAAGGAAAGACACAGACGAGGACAAACTGTGTCTCACGTGACGCTCTCTGCTGATCTTGTTCTCACAGGTCCGGTCTGTCCACAGACGTTTGGATCTGGATCATCATCCTAAAGATTTACCCTCTCCTAGTTTACATGTCATCCTGTCTGTCTGTCTGTCTGTCTGTCTGTCTGTCTGTCTGTCTGTCTGTCTGTCTGTCTGTCTGTCTGTCTGTGTCTGTCTGTCTGCCTGTCTGTGTCTGTCTGTCTGCCTGTCTGTGTCTCTGTCTGTTTTCTCTTCTTTCTTCTGTCTGTCTGTCTGTCTGCCTGTCTGTCTGTCTGTCTGTGTCTCTGCCTGTCTGTCTGTCTGTCTGCCTGTCTGTGTCTCTGTCTGTCTGTGTCTGTGTGTCTGTCTGCCTGTCTGTGTCTCTGTCTGCCTGTCTGTGTCTGTCTGTCTGTCTGCCTGTCTGTGTCTCTGTCTGTCTGTCTGTCTGTCTGTCTGTGTCTCTGTCTGCCTGTCTGTGTCTCTGTCTGTCTGTCTGTCTGTCTGTCTGTCTGTCTGTCTGTGTCTCTGTCTGCCTGTCTGTGTCTCTGTCTGCCTGTCTGTGTCTGTCTGTCTGTCTGCCTGTCTGTGTCTCTGTCTGTCTGTCTGTCTGTCTGTCTGTGTCTCTGTCTGTCTGTCTGTCTGTCTGTCTGTGTCTCTGTCTGCTGTCTGTCTGTCTGTCTGTCTGTCTGTCTGTCTGTCTGTCTGTCTGTCTGTGTCTCTGTCTGCCTGTCTGTGTCTCTGTCTGTCTGTCTGTCTGTCTGTCTGTGTCTGTCTGTCTGTCTGTCTGTCTGTGTCTCTGTCTGTCTGTCTGTCTGTCTGTCTGTCTGTCTGTCTGTCTGTCTGTCTGTCTGTGTCTCTGTCTGTCCTGCCTGTCTCCTGGTCTGTCTCTCTGTGTGTGTCTGTCTGTCTGTCTGTGTCTCTGTCTGCCTGTCTGTGTCTCTGTCTGTCTGTCTGTCTGTCTGTGTCTCTGTCTGCCTGTCTGTGTCTCTGTCTGTCTGTCTGTGTCTCTGTCTGTCTGTCTGTCTGTGTCTCTGTCTGCCTGTCTGTGTCTCTGTCTGTCTGTCTGTCTGTCTGTCTGTCTGTCTGTTCACCGTCTCTTCTTTTTTTTTTTTTTCTTCCCCCTCCACCCCGGGGGGGGAAGAGGGGACCCCTTTTCCCCTCCTCTTACAAACAAACCTCACTTGTGTTTGACATAAATCTTCATCATCATCAAAATTTGTATATACTGTGATTTGCTGATCTCTTCTCTCATAAATAAAAATCTCTAACACGGAGACAGATCCCTCGTCTCTTCTTGTTTCCTGGTCTGAGCTGAAGGTCTGAGGATGAAGTCTGTCACATTAATCTTCATCTTCACAGAACTGTTTATTTTACATTTTAATGTCTTTCTATCAGATATTATATTAATATTTTTTGTTTCTGAAATAGTCTTGATGTCTCCTGTATTTAAATAAAAGGTTGAATTAATGAATTACTTATTTTAACGTGTGTCTGTATGTTTTAATTATTGGATTAATTAAACTCTTCCCTCTTCAGTGTGAGCTGACTTCATCATCAGTAATTCACATTACATTCATTAGTCGATGGCGGCTGTTGTTGATTTTGTAACAGTTAGCATGAGACTAACGTTAGCTCCCGTTAGCTCCCGTTAGCTGCTAGCTTCTTTAGCACAAACACATCATCATGGATGTTTGTGTTGTCAGCCGGACAGTCACTCCTTTAACCGGCCTGTCATGATTGAACCAGCCGAGCATCGTGTCGGTCCGCTCGGTGTCGGTCCGTTAACAGCACCGACACTAACATGCTACGTTAGCCGCCGTTACCTCTTCAGATAGCGCTGATCCTCCTGCAGACTGTCCATGATGGAGCAGAATAAAGCTACATCAGGTGTGAGTCCTCCTGAACACGACCAGCTGATGCTGCTGATGATGGGCGGATGTTGTTTTTTTCTGAAGCTTGTTGCCAAGGCGGCGACTCCAACTCCCAGCATGCAATGTGAGGCAGGTGAGCACTGCCGCCACCTGTGGCCGCGGAGGAGACAGCTGCTGACAGACTGCAGAGCGACCACAGACTGTAATATCATTACATTATCATTTATACACAGTTTATTTACTTTGGACACTTTTACTTCAGTTATATTTTCAATGCAGTACTTTTACTTTAACTGAGTACTTTTACTTAAGTAAAGGATAATACCACTAATACTAAAAATGTGGACACACCTCCTCAATCAATGTTTTTTCTTTGTTTTTATTATTTCTACATTAAAGATTATTTATTATATATATATTATATATATATTTATTATTATTATTTGCACTTCCTCTGCTACATGCTGTGACTTTCATTCATCTGCCTACAGCCTACTTGAATTAATTGCACACAGTCCTTTATCCCTATTTGTAGTTCCATTTCATATTTTTATAAAACAATTTAAATTTCTACTTATACTTTCTACTTTTTATACTATATATATATATACTGTATATATATATATATATGCACACCTGCATTCTGTTCACTAATCACTCTCTCTTATAATATAGTAGCGTGCTGGACCTGGAAAGGGAGTGAAGGAGAGACTGAGAAACACACACGGCAAAAAAAAAGGAACCTGAGTGTGTGTGTGTGTGTGTGTGTGTGTGTGTGTGTGTGTGTGTGTGTGGTGTTTGATGGCGACAGAATACAAAATCATATAAATGGTGACCAGTTCTAGTGTGTCTTTGTGCTGAGCGAACCCACGGTGGCAACAGACCTGCCACAGTTATATATCTAACTTCTCTGCAAATGTTCAATATTTTATTGGGTTTTTAATTTAAATTGATCTCAGGTTCATTTTAACATGGTTACTGTGTTATCTATGTATCTCATTATTAAGAGCAAACTCACTTATCTCTTTAATCTGGCTTTTAATTAAACTATTTATAAATTTGTCTGTTTATATATTTGAATCTGTCACATCAGAATCAGAACCATGTTTATTGCCAAGTATGATTTTTCACATACAAAGAATTTGTTCTGGTGAAGTTGGTGCATGACAAACATTCTGATATAAGACATCAAGAATTAAAAGTATAAACAATATAAATATATATACACACTATGTTTTAAAATGAATAGAGCAGTACAGCTGTGCAGGAATTGTAAGTACCAGGTGACCTGTAGATGTTCACAGTGTGCAGGTATTTAACAAAATGAGGCTGAGCGTTAATGTAACAGAGTCTGTAGGTGCATCATTTCACATTTATTTATCTATCATATATAATATTATTGATCTGCCTCTGGTGTTTCCTCACTGAAAGATGATGAGATGACGCTTCCTCAGTGAGGAAAATAAAGTCTGACTGATTGATTGATTAATTGATTGACTGATTCTGAAGACATCATACAAGAACTCACACAAAGATACAATTTGTGACCATTACTGGTCAGTACGGTTTCAGTCTGGGCCTTTGACAGGTCACTGTGTGAATGTGTAAAACTCTTAATGTGTAACTAATAATACTGTCAAAATATAGAAATATTCCTTCAGCGTTATTAAAAGAAATAAAAGAGTAAGTGCAGTTTGGTGAAAACTTTTAGAAAGGCATGTATCTGCAGTATGATGGACAGTCTGGTGAGTCAGGGTTACATAATCTGAACATGACCTGAAGTCCGGTAAAAAAGGATCTGTGAAGATGTTTCACTGCTTGTCATGTAACCTGATGCTGGCTTTAACTTTCTTTTGACTATTTATATTCTGTGTGTTCAGCCTGACAAGTGGACTGTCTTTGGTTCATCACTTAAAGGACCAGTGTGTCGGATTTATTGGCATCTAAATGGTTTAGTTCATGACTGAAACCCCCTCGCCTCACCCTCTCTGGTAGCTGAGACATTCACCAGGAAAAGAGTCTCCATCTTTTTTTTGTCTATTTTGAAGTATTAACAGACAAAAATATGACCATTTCAAATAAAATGTGACGCGTGAATCTCTTCTTCATGAATGACACGACGGTGTAATCGATACTGTAACGTGATAAATCTGCTCACAGGAAGTATTTGCTCGTCTCAGCAGTGGCCACCTTTGTGACAGCTGATGTCACGGCACTAAATTTAGTCTGTGGTTTGTGACGGATATGTCAGAATATTATTTGTGTTACACTGATATACTGGTGACTGACTGAATCAAGGTGGAGCTATTGGTCTCGACTTGAATTGGCCTTTTTTAATCAATAAATAAACTCTCATTAGTCTCCATTTTCTTAAAAATGATGTATAATAAACTACTGACCAGTCAACAGGGGTTACACATGTTTCTTCTTAACAAACAGCCTTGTTACACCCAAAAAAACTAGGCCACAAATAAAGGCGTGTTCAGACTGTGATCCAGAACAACAGAACCAGTTATCCAAAAACAAGCTCAAGAATTTGAGACATCCCAAAGTCTCAATTGTTCTGGAACTTCTCTCACGTTCGACAGGCTGTGTACAAACACAGGACATTTTGACTTGGAACCTGACTTAGGACTAGTTAGCCTCGATGTGAGACTTGACTTGGGACTCGAGTGATGAAGAGATCTCGGTAAGCCAAGGAAGACTTGTCCAGAACGCAGCAGCTCGGCTTCTAACCGGTTTTAATAGACGACATCACATTTCACCAATTTTAGCTTCCCTCCATTAGCTACCGTTGCGTTTTAGGATTGATTTTAAGATTTTACTGATCACTTTTAAAGCCTCTGTCATGTCTTGTTGTTAAATCATGTTTTCAGTTCTCCTTATGTCTCACCTGTCTTGTCTTTGAGGTCTCCGCCTTCCCCTGTGTGTTATCCCCACTCTCTGATTACCTGCCTCTCCTAATGTGTTTCACCTAAAGTGTTTTCACTTCACTGATTGTGTCTGAGTGTCCCCTCCCCTTTCCCCTCTGTATTTAGTCTCTGTGCTCCCTTTGTTTGTCGCCGGTTCGTCTTGTCATGTACAGCGTTCCAGCGGCCCCTCATCTAGCATTTTCCAGTTTTTGATTGATCCAGTTCTTGACCTTGTGCCTGTTTTTTGACGACGATTCTTGCCTGTTGATTTTGTACTTTTGCCCGGACATATCTTGTATCACCGAGTTATTGTCTAGTAAACTTTTGCCTTTTGAACCTCTACCATCGCCTCCAAGCCTGCATTTTGAATCTTCTGTGTGCCTCGTGATAGCCCCTAAATATATTGCTAGATGCTAACCCCATACCAGCTCAGCTTGCAGCCTTAGATCCTCGGGCGGGTCACTTCTGGTTGTTCCGGGTTCATAGCTAAAAACTAGAGGTGATCGCGCCTTTTCCGTCAGAGCCCCTCGACTCTGGAACGACCTGCCCGAGGAGACGAAGCTCGCTGAATCAGTGAATTCTTAAAATGTGTTTTATTTTTTATCTTTTATTTCTTTTATTTTTATCTTTTCATCTCTTAATCTATTTTTATTGATTGTCCCTTTATCAATTCTTTTATTGTCTTTGAATCTGTTATGTTTTTATGTTATCCTGTGTGGCCTTCTCTTTGGTCTGCTGCTCTGCACCTTGTAAACCTCTATATAAATAAAGTTATTATTATTATTACCTTCCTTTCTTTTGTGTGTGTGCAGTGGACAAGGTATTAACGCTAACCCTGATTGTGACCAGAAGAGTCTGACACAAACTACAATTTTGAATTATCTTGACAAGAACCCAGAAAAATTCCCATGTTCATGTTTGTTCTCTGGTGTCTGAACTGTGCCAGTGAAAAACATGAGCTACAAACATGAGAAGACATTGCTAATTTTAGGACAACAGTATATGGCAGCAGGGCCTTGAGGTCGGACGTATGGACCCTATACGCTGCTGGCATTCACAGCGTGAAGTTCAGTTGCCTCTGTTCGTCCTGAGACGGCAGGCGTCTCCCTCCATGCCCCAGCCCCCCTCCTTCAGTGATCCTAAGTCAGTGTCCCTAGCAGGTGATCTGTAAATCTGGCGGGACGTCCTGAGCGCCGCCCCGTGAAAAAGATCCCTGATGATTACTTGAACCGTGACTGAGACGTGTTGAACACTCAGCTCGACAGATATAGCAGCAGCTGGAGAAACAGTGTCCCAAACGGTAACCACACTGAGTGTTACTCGCTACCAGTACTGCTCTTTCAAACACCTTCAGGATAACAGCACAGCTCTGGTTGGTGCTACATACAACCAAAATGGACATTTCAATTGAAAATGAAAGCAGCACCCCAGAAGCCAACTTCGAGTACAAGGGCGCTCACCAGGCGTTCAGGGATCGCTGGAAAGAGACGGATGACACCATGTGTCGCCACAGCATGTCCTTCCACCTGCACCACACGCTGAGGAGTGAGTTCTTTGCCAGCTACCTGTACCTGCTGGAGAAGATTCCTGTGGGTAAGAAGAAGGGCCACACAGGTCCAACCAACCTCACACCAGTCTCACAGTCAACTGACCGAGATTTACAACCTTTTCTTGACCCTTGACTCCATTAAGGATTGGGCAAAGCTGAAGGAGCATGCCGGTGGGTTTGTTTTGGTTCAGTGCAAATCACTTTACACTGCAGAACATCGCTTACAGGGTTAAAGCTGGGAATGAAGTTTAAGGTTCCCCCACAACAAAAATGACTGCAGAAGCCAAAACAATACTGATTCTGTGTTCCCCCCACGTTGGGTTTATTGGCCTTTTCTTACTGAATCAAGTATTAAAAGAACGTGCATGCAGAGATGCACATATCTTTAAGATGTAAATATGTAAATATAAAGATCCAAGAGTTTGTTTTCCCTGTCCAACTGCCTGTGCATCGTGAACTTACTGCAGACCTGGAACATGGTGTTTCAGGAGTTTTTAGTCCTTACTCAAGGCTAAGTAGATATCTACTAATACTTTACAGAACAGTGAACACATCTAACTTTAAAAAAATTGAATGTCTTCCAGTTGAAAAGAAGAACAAAATACAGCCGTGTTCAGTTCAGTACACTCATGCATGTTTTGCTGCTGCAGCTTTACTTTGATATGAGCAGCCGCTCACGGTGACAAATGTTAGCAAACTTTAGATGGATAGATCCACAGATATTTTGGGCTGCATGTGAATGCCTGCATGCATGCATGTTGAATTTACGACTATGCAAAGTCTTAACATGTTCCATACATGAGATCACATCAGCCTGAACGAAACATCCAATGTAGTATAAATAGAAACACGTTTGTTTTGGAGTACATCAGTGTATTAACCTCAAAGAATCCTGGGAAACGAAGTGAAATTCAGTCCAGTTTTAACAAATACTTAATTAATTCTGCACTTTATTCACCAAACAGAATCTCCTGATCCTTCATAATACTTCATACAAAACCTTTAGAAAAACATCTATAACCACAAATATATAAATAAATATAGAGGAGAACATTACAGTCAACTTTTTACATCATTCCCTCACAAATACACTTTTTAATCTGAACCTGTCAATGGGAAAATGTTGACTATCAATTTCTCAATAAGTAGATAAACTCTGAATCATTTCAGCCTAATTATTCATTCATCAGTTGTTGTTTGTATCATGAAGGGGAGGCATCATTACAATCATAAACTGACACAACAAGGAAACAGTTTCTTTAAACCTCCATTTCATTTCTTTATCTCCCACCGACTCACTCCATCTCTTCACATGAACCTCTGATGATGATCCGAGGCAGAGTACGTAGATAAAAACACAAAAACAGTATCCAGTCCTCTCAGGTTTATGTATAATATTCAAGCAATACATGAAAACATAACTGATAGACACAGTTACCAACAAATATTTCTAATAAAACACATTTTCTTTGAATAATAATAAAGATCTACACGTCCAAATGTTCTCAAAGTAACTCTGTTAGTGGAGAACAAATATCTTTAAATAGATTAAATATCTTTAATTCTTCATTTAACCCTCTTAATGTGCCCAGTTTAATCAATGCATTTCATTCATTTATCTTCATGCACAAACCTAAAATCTGTTTATGTGAAAAAGAAATAAGAGATATTTCCAAATGTGATCCTGAAACCACAAACTGTTGTTTTTGAATGTCTGTCTGTGCACAGGTTAAATAAATGTTAAACTCAGTGTGACATTAACCTCCTGTGAACAGGTTAAAAACCTTCAGGTCTTTGTTTTAAACCTTAATATCAGAAACATAACTAAGAATTCATTTGATCTTAAGAACAGAGACACTAATTACGCCTTTATTTCATGGAGGACTGACGACTGTAATGTTCAACTTCCTGTTCTCCCTCAGAAGAATAAAACTGAGCTGCATGTCTGTAGACAAGGACGAGAAAGAGAGGACAGATTACACCAAATCTGAAGTTTCTGCACTAAAATATTATATAAATATTAACTTTTGAGCTTTAGAGGCGTTGGTTGTTTCCTTCCATCTCTGGTCTTTATGCTAAGCTAGGAAGCTGAATTAACACAGACAGAAGATGGATGCTGATCATCTATTCAGTTAAGTGTTTCAGGGTGTGACTCATTATATAATGTAAGAGTGTTTTCTGTTAAACTTCATATTTATTTGTTTTTATGCACCATCAAAGCACCAACCCTTTAACAAGTCCTCCATCCTGACAGTCATCTTCTCTCCGTTGTACGAGGTGTTAAGTTTGGTCTAAGTTAATCCTCTGCAGGGCGCAGACTCGTCCATCACGGGACCACGAGCTGCAGAAACAGGAGATCCTGACCTGTTGGCCGTTTTGGCTCAAAGAAGCCTGATTTTCTTTCCACTAACTTGATCCAAGGCCCATTAATGGCATGGCATGTCAACCATGAAAGCACTAACTCATGTCAGTCAGTACTATACATGACAGTCAGAGAGCTGCGGATTATTTACAGCTGTGACAGCTTTAATCGGGCAGAATGAAAGATACATTCTGTCTTTTTTTATGTCTTAATACAGTAAATGTCAAGTTAAAGGAGCGTCCCTTAAATAAACATATACTGTACACACACAGTTTGAATATCACTGGATTTAAATTTAGGTTAAACATCAGAAATAAACATGAATCATTCGAGCCTTTCGTCGATTAATCAGACGTCTTCTTCTGTTACATCGAAGGTCAAACAAAGGTCAGCTTCTAATGATCTGATCCACTTTGAAGAACACGGCACTGGACTGACGTTTCCTTGGCAGACGTGTACGTCGTCCCGCTGTCGTCCACCCTCCTCCTTCTTCTTCTCGATGTTTCTATACTTACCCTTTCACTGAAAGACTTCCTCAAGTGTCACATGATACGTAACTGTCAGCATTAGTCGCTCCAATCAAACTCGAGGCTGTGATATTTCATGCCCAGGTGGGCGCTTGGCATGAGCCGTCAGTTTCAACACCTTGTTTTTAACGTGACTTCCAGGTGCTGAACCGTTCAGTCCCCTTTTCTTGGCTCTCTGCCTGCGTCCTGATGTTTCTAGCATGGAGGACGGAGTCCAGCTGGAAATAAACCACCCCCACCTCTCTTAATGTTTCACTGTGGTGTCATGAATTCTGCCACTGGAGATCCTTCACAAGAGGACGCACATTCCCCCAGGACCAAAACCTCCAAGCCCTCCACGGCAGGAACGTGTCACCTAAGCCTTCGGAAATGTTGCGTTCATTCTGCGGGATTTATTTCAGCTCAGCAGAACTGAGGCAGCGAGAGCTCGGGATAGTTTAAGAAGGCAGGTGTTAAGTTCCTTATAAACATCATATTAGTGTTGTAGTACAAGGCATAACTGGACTGTTTCAAACGATCTGAACTGTTGTGGTCCTAAAGGGCGCATCGAGGCATTAATCTCACTAATTGATAAAAAGTTTGGAAATAGACGACATTGCAGATGAATCAAGCAGCGCGTTATCTTACATCATGTAACAGCTGAGCAGACTCTTTATTTATAGTCTTCTGGCAATCAAATTATCATTCTACATCTCCGCTGAGATTGTAAACAGTGTTCCACTCCATACAGAGCACTTCACAGTCCAGTCACATCTATTGTTGGAAACCAACAACCAACAACCTTCATCATCCTTAAGACTTCAGTGTGTTTAGAGATTTAGTGGAATCCATTGTACAGAATAGTAAATAATCTTCATACCTCTGTTTTTATTCTGAAAATGAGACTTGTTATGTTTTTGTTATGTTTTTCCATCATGGATCAAGATTAGGGCTTTTTTTGGACACTGTCAGGTGAGGCGTGATTCAGTTGGTTGCAATGCGCAACCTCACCACTAGATGCTGCTAAATCCATCACGCTGGTCATTTAACTTGTTTTTATGAAGGTGATGTTTTTTTTTCTTGATGTTGGCAATGCCCTGACCTCTCTGTTACAGCAGGGCCGTTTCTAGCTGTTTGGGGGCCCTATGCAAGATGCTGTTTGGGGGCCCTCTTTAGTCAAACTCTGAGGGAGAGCTTCCTAACCTTTTCAGATGATCTATCCGGCGATGCAAGAGTCTGAAAACAGGCTTCAGTACATTAATAAATGCAACAGATGCAGCATGTTCCTGCTCTGATAGTGAGGCTGTAACTGTCTGTGTGGTCATCAAGTCAAAATCATCTTTGGGCTGTCACGCAGTGAGTGGCGTCCGCCGACAGGTGACGTCTACAAATAAAGACAGGTACTTTTAATTCTCCCAAAATATATTGAGGACATCATCAACAACTTTTTATGGTTTATCAGGAAATGACAAACTCTAAAATACCACAAAGAATACCTGAAAATACTGAAAACATGACTTTGTGTCCGTGTTGGACAGATACTGGAGGACAGATGGGACACAAATATAAAACTTTAAGATTGAAAAGAGTCATCCAAGTATTGAGCAGTATAAAGTATTTCTTATTAGTAAATAGTTGATTTAATTTATTAATTAATTTGAACTTTTTTTCATTTGAACCTGTTTTCAATCTGTCCTCTTCACGTCTGTCCGTCTGTCCTCACAGTGAAGCTGTTTCCGGTCACCTGTGAGTACATCAAGGGAGAAAAACAGTTCTACTACAGAGCCCAGAAGTTCTACGAGGACGTCCCTGCCTCAGAGGAGGGCATGCTGGGAGATTTTGTGGAGATATGCAACGTTGATCTGGAGGCTTCCCGGCAGTTTCTGCAGAGGTTTGTGGTGAGTTACGACACATCAACGATAGACCAAAGCCTTACTCAGATCTGTGAAAGACATACGGTGACATCTGAGAAAGGTCTGCTGTGTCTTCACGACTGTACGCTCGTATATCGATTTACAGTGTGCGGTTATCTTGAATATACATGTCAGAGTCTATTTCAGTCGAGGCATTCATCATCCTGACTGTACAAAAAGAATTCATCTTGTTTCACGTGGGAGGAAGCCTCAGTGCAGTTTCTAATAGTAGCTCGGCCTCGATGCCAGTCTCATAAACACCCGAACAGAAGAAAGTGAGCCAACAGCTGTTAATCACTTTGTACTGTGGTAATTTTTTACTGGCACTCATTTGTTTACAGTGGAGGAGAAGGAGGAGATATTTTCTCTTGGGAAATATCTATAGTGTCATAAATTTCAGGCTGGTGCATGATTGACCTTAAAAGGATGACCTGAAGAGAAAGGTTGATATTTTGGGCATCTGGAAATATTCTCCAACATAACACCCCGTAAAACGGCAAATAGTTGTTTTTGCGCTGTTTTTGTGCAGATTAACCGACATATAACGTGTTAATAAGTGAGCTTTAGGTGGATTACCTAACAGCCAGGCTGTTTCCACTGAAGCTAAGTTAGCTTCATGAACATGAACATCAGTCTTCTCTGCAAGAAAGAGAACACGCTCATGTCCAAAAAAAAGAGTCAACCCCTTCTCTTTAAGATATATCATCATTTTCTGTATTTTTAAACGTATGTGTGCACACATGCATCTTAGTGTGGTTTTTTTTAGACGCTTGGAGAGTCCAAGTGCTAATTCAGGAGACTGGGTTTGGCCCAGAGAGCGGGGTTATTTCAAGGATCAGTTTTACAGGAGCTCTAATTATAAATGGCTAAGATTGGACGCCTTTAAAAGACCTGCAGACGGCTAAGTGGCTACTTTTGCTCGGGTGCTAATGTAAACACAACAAACCCTGATTTAACACAGCTCAGCGTGCAGCGTTCACTAACACAATACAGCACACTGAGTTCCTGTTGTCAGCACTCAACAAGAGAGAGACGCCGTTACTTTATTGCAACAAAGTGTACATAAGTTTCTCTGCGTTATCGGCACAGATGACTGTACCTGCAGGTATGCATGTAGTTTTCTACATTTAGCTGTTCTCTAAGTTAAAGTCTTTGCTTTTCTTTTGTACAGCTAATGTCCAGAAATTCTTTGACCTTGAATAACCGATTATCTCGTCCACCAACTCTTCACGCTCTTACAAATCTCTTTCCTGGCTGTGAACAGCTCCTGTTTAAACCTGACATCTCCATTAAAAACAAGTGGTAGGAAGAGATTTAGAATACATCCTGATTAAACTGAGCTACATACGCACAAAGCAATATGGCAGTAATTCACAGAAACCAGGAAGCCTCCTGTAACAAGCGCAGAGCTCCTCGGGGCCCCATCTTTCATACAATCACACACTGGGGCCCCTGATGTGGAGGGGTTGGAGTGAGGTCAGAATACCAAATGAAAAGGAAGAAAAACCAGCATGATTCAAGTTAGGTGACTTTTTGTTCCCTCGTGGTAAAGTTCATAGTTTGGTTGCCCCGAGGAACTGAGGTCTACTTGTTTGTGCTGTCGGTGCTTTTGAGGTACAGAGGCCAGACATCTGGAAACACAGAAAATAAAGAATAGACTCCTCTATGACTTATAGAAATGGTAATAACATGCTGCAGGGAACTGACATTTTGTTTTCTGTGAAACATAAATCCAGCTCTTCTTTTTATGGTTGCCCCAGTTTTATTACAAACCATCTTCAATTGAGGTGTTTTATTGATTTCATCCTCGAGGTAAACCCCTTAAACAAAGCTGATTCATCCTTCTTTTTCTTCACGCACAGGGTCCTGGCAAGGCCGGTACACAATTTGCCCTGGACTGTGGCTCCGGGATCGGCCGTGTGACCAAAGGCGTCCTCCTTCCTGTGTTTGAGAAGGTAGAGATGGCGGACATGATGGAGCACTTCCTGCTCCACGCGCACGAGGAGTACCTCGGCGATGACGCTGACCGCATTGAGACCTACTACTGCTACAACCTGCAAGAATTCACACCTCCGAAAAACAAGTACGACGTCATCTGGATGCAGTGGGTGGCGTGTAAGTATGGAAATGATCTTCATCGTCATCGTATCAAGATATGTGTGTTGACTTTACCATCAGTCACTTGTGGTCAAGACCTTCAGATAGTGTCCAAAAGCCTTAGAGCAGATGAGGATCTCAAACATCCAGCAGGAGCATCGAGTTCAACCACTGTTACAGCTGTAGTTAAGGTCAGTATCACATTAGGGAACCTCCTGGAACATGCTGTAGAGATTGTATCCCATCAGAGGTGGAAATCCTTCAGGATCCTGCAGGAGGAGCCGGGGGCTTGGACTCCTTGCTAAGATAATATTTCTCTTTTTATGTCAGTGCGTGTCTTGACCACCAGACTGCAGTCTGTCAACTGATACATGAAGCAATGAAACCTTTTTTTATGTCAGGTGCTGTTCACTTTATCTACATGAGCAAGTTCTGCCGCACATTATTAGAAAAGCTGATGAAAACAGGGTCAGGTATCCATTGTTGTTGTCCTCATTCTTTATCCATCTTTCTCTTCAGACAGGAGTTCATTTTCAGGTCAGCACAGAAATGAAATAAAGGTTTTAAGTAGACTTTAAACTTCTACAGAAGCAGACCTTCAGTTCTCTGGAGTGTTGGAAGAAGCTCGTTCCTGTTTGAACCACGAGGATCATGGAAATAACACGTGAATCCAGATTTACTCGTTGGTTTCTCCGCTGAGTGAAAGATTTGTTTCAGTTTTTGACTAATCAGCATCAGCAGTGTCGTACCAGACTGTCGTGATGAAGATGGAACCTTTAGGTGAACCTCAAACTTTACCACCTGTGGTCAAGACCTTCAGATAGTGTCCAAAAGGCTTAGGGCAGGGCAGGGTGAGGATCTTCACCACTCAGCAGGAACTTCAACCACTGTTACAGCTGCAGTTTAGGTCAGCATCCGATCAGGTAACCTCCTGGACGCCTCCCTGTCCGGGTATGTTCAACCAGAACACACTCCAGGGATTGTATCCCATCAAACATGGACTCCTTGCTAAGATAATATTTCTCTTTTCAATGTCAGTGTTTTGACCACCAGACTGCAGTCTGTCAACAGATGCATGAAGCAATGAAACCTGTTTTTATGTCAGGTACTGCTGACTTTGTCTACATGCTGCACATTAGCAGGAAAGCTGATGAAAACAGGGTCAGGTATCTATCCTTGTTGTTCTCCTCATTCTTTATCCATCTTTCTCTTCAGGCCACCTCACAGACAAGGACCTGATGAACTTCCTGTTTCGCTGTAAGAAGAGTCTGCGTCCAAACGGCGTCATCATAATGAAGGACAATATGGCGCGGGAGGGCTGCAAGCTGGACCCCATCGACAGCAGCATCAGCCGCCACCTGGACATCATGAGGTGCATCATCGCCAAGGCCGGCCTGGAGGTCCTGGCTGTGCAGAGGCAGGAAGGCTTCCCTGAGATCATAATGCCTGTCTGGATGATTGCTATGAAATAGAAGTGACATTAGTACTGTGCAAAGATTCAGAAATTCAACCTAAAGCTGAATTCACCTGTTATTCCACTTTTAAGTCCAGATTTGTGATCAAGTCCCTGAAAACTACAACAGCAGAGCAAGAAATCTTCACAATGTCATCAGGCGATAAATCCTGAGCCGGCGGTGTGGATGGTGTGATCGCACCCAGGGCGATTTTTATGGAGACAGGAGTTCATTTTCAGGTCAGCACAGAAATGAAATAAAGGTTTTAGGTAGACATTAAACTTCGACAGAAGCACTCTGTACGTCTGCAAAGTACAGACCGAGATTTACGGTCGGCCGACCACCTCCGGGTTTTGTTTCTTGATGACATCAAAGATAGACCTTCAGTTCTCTCGAGTGTTGGGAGAAGCTTGTTCCTGTCTGAACCACGAGGATCATGGGAATAACATGTGGATTCAGATTTACTGTTCCCTCTGTCCTCTGAGTGAAAGATTTGTTTCAGTTTTCGACTAAATACACAGCTCACGCACAACATATCAGCAGCAGTAATGGATCATGTTAGATTTGTTTTGCTTTATATTTTTAATGATTTACACGTGATCTGTATCTGGATACATCAACTGTTATCACAGGCCTTTGCATTCATACTTTGCATTATTTATTCAGTGTTCTTGTTGGTTCAACCGTGCAGAGGTAGATCAGACAGAACATCATCTTATATGAGCATAACTCACCCCAATCTCTGACTCACCTGTCTGCAGCTGAATTGTTTTGTTGCTAATCTAGACAGTTTTATCAAGGAAGAAGACCTCCAGCTCCTGGGCTTCCACTGAGATCAGATCACGTGAAAATCTTTCCAGGCCTCGAGCTTGTGTCTGAACACAGTGGTTCAAACCACTCAACAGCTACATTACAAGCTACAAGAGTAGTTTAACACTGCTTGTAAGAAGTGACTGTTTGTTGGCGGTAGACGCTGCTAGCATCAGTTCAGCATCAGAATCTCGAGTTAGAGAGTTTTAACATGTGATATGGTTCATTCATCTGATTGGTTGATGGCGGTGATAGCTGGTTCATCCAATCACCTGCCAGGTATTTTTTGAATTTTTTCTAAACAGTTTCCAACAACGACTTCTGACACGAGCCGGTTAATCTTTTCGTTGCATACTTGCAGTACTGCGAGCGACCACCGGGGACAAACGTTCTGAAGAATGTGAAATGTTTTTTTTACTAAACCACCTCCAGATGTGCAGCGCCGTGTGCATTTACATCTGCACTGACTTAAGTTTTCTTTTCTAAGATATCCAGATACAGATCACATGTTAATACAGGTGGAGGTGTGGTCTTACTGTCACCTTACAGTACAGCATGTAGTTAACTGTTGACTTCTTGTTGCAGTAGAAATGATGTTCAGGTTCATCAGGTGTAAATATTAATTTAGTTTTGATGTATGTGTTTTATACTTTTACTTGTAACATTGCACATTAATAGACATTTTTATATTGATTACTTCTGTGCAGTTCTCTCTGTGTAGTGCTTACATTTAGATTATAATTATTGAAATTGCTCTACTTGATTAAATTCCACTTTCCAGAGCAGCGTCAGTATGTTTCAGTGCATCTTACTGTACGTTTGCTTAAATTCAGCTGATGAGGTTAAGCCGCATTGTTGTTCAAAATGAAGGCATATGGATGTAGTTTGATGATTTGTGAAAGCTCTTTTCACTTATAATGTTTTTCATCCCGTGTTCCAAACAAAAAGCTAATAGGATTAGAGCTGGGCAATCACCGTTTGCTATTATAATCAAGCCTGGAACATAAATGCTGAGCAATTTTCCCGAAATATTCCGACAGTGCAGCCGTCCACACCCCTGACAGTGACCGCGCTGCAATCTTCCAGAGTGGGCTCAAAACACACACAAGATAATTGAGATCCTCTCAAATCGTTAGGGTAATTCCCCTAAGTATTATTACGATTATTATTTTTTTTCAGGCTAACAGTAGAAGCAGCACATTGTTTTGGGCTAATGACTTTCAGCTGGGCCCCTGAGGTGGATGGTGGGGTTGATTATTTCCTGGTTTTGACAGACAGTGCCTGCTTTCATATCTGCCCTGGCTTCATTTCAAGCCTGTCAGATGTTGTCTGCATAAAACACATCCAGGAGTCGCCTCAAATATTCGGCGTTTGCGTGCGTAAGCGCTCGACGGGAGTGGTGCGGTGTTGTTCCTCCCTGAGCTTTTTATGAAAGGATAGTTTGTCAATGAGCAGACCGGCACTGAGAAAGTACAAAATCATCAAAGTGTCGAAGGCACGATGGCGTGAGATGATCTCCACGCCGTGTTTCTCTCGTCAGAATGACTCTTTTGAGATGAGAATATACCAAACACATTTTCCACATCCCGTATGAATTAAAGATCAAAATGCCCCCAAAGTTAAACTTGTAGGTATTTTTTTTCTCTCCCTCCAGCAAATAACAGCCAAATGTGCTGTCACCTTTTCAGGAGTGGTTAGCGTCGCTGACAGTCAAGGCTATCATTTCTAATACTTTTCAATGTCTTCTGCAGCCGCTCGGCAGCAGTTTGAATATATTAGCTGCAGTAACACTAATTTGTCCAGTCACGTCAGCAGAGCAGAGCTCTGGGCTCGATTCCAGACAGGAAGAAGGCCGAGAGCGTGCGGGGGTTTAGTGACCAACCAAACGTGGGCAAAACACTGCTATGAAAAGTTCAACTTAAAGCCAGAGCTTCAACTATACGATAAATAAATACTTCTTTTGGTTTGCTTTCCAAGATGCAAAGTTCTCACAGACTGTCTAAAACCTGGACGTAGTCTCTGTGATGTCCCCACAGACTGTCTAAAACTGGACGTAGTCTCCGTGACGTCTCCACAGAGTGTCTAAAACTTGGACGTAGTCTCTGTGACGTCTCCACAGAGTGTCTAAAACCTGGACGTAGTCTCTGTGACGTCCCCACAGACTGTCTAAAACCTGGACGTAGTCTCCGTGACGTCCCCCACAGGTTTCTGAAGAGACGTTGTGAAGCTCAGTGTGGTCGCTCTGGTCTCCGCCATCTTGGCAATCCTCTCAGCTAATCCAAAAATGGGCAAAGAGGTGGAGCTGAGGTGAGATGAATGAAACCAGACACCTGTGACGTCACCCACCTGTCAATCAAAGCGTCCACGCTCTTAATCCTGCATAACTTTAAGCCTTAATATAATCTGAACAGGTGAGTTGTATATAAATTCACCCTCAGTACAGTTGTCATGAACGGGGAAATTAGCTATAGAGACCAAAACTGTTTTTTGTACCAGGCTGTAAACATGTTTATTTCTGCTGTGAAGTTGGACATTTGAACATGGGGACTTATGGAGACTGACTCACTTCTGGAGCCAGCCTCAAGTGGACAACAAGAGGAACTGCAGTTTTTTGGTACTTCCTGTGTTGGCTTCACTTTACAGCCATGGAGGTTGATGTTTGGTAGTTCAGAGTGTCACAACTGTCTCACAGGGAAGTCCCATCAAACCAGGTATTATTAAAGGTCCAGTGTAGGATTTAGTGTCATCTAGTGGTCAGGCTGCAGATTGCAACCAACTGAATACACCTCCAGGTCTGAAGGAGAAACTAGGATGGCCGCAAAACTCTAAATACCCTAAATAAAATAGATTTTTTCAGCATGAATTATTTTTAAGGTCTTTGGCTTTGATAAACTTTAAGTTGGACCTTTAAGTTCTCTCTGCTCCCTCTGTTTTACTTATTTGTGAGTAGGCTGGTTTAAATGTGAATATACAGCGGGGAACACTTTACAACTTTGTACCTCAGTTGACCAAGGAGGTGCAAAAGCCAGGAGCTGGACCTGGTCTGTGTGGCGTTTGGTCCTGCACTCTGTGCCCAAACGTCTTCATGAATCTTTCCTTTGGACAAACTTTGTCAATCCCTCGTGTAGGGTGTAACAGACGCTGCAGCCTCTAGGAGGTGCTAACAGCGCTCTAGCGTCTTAGTCTTTAGTCTTTACTGTTGTAGTAAAAATGCAATGGTCACACTATAGCTTCCACCCTCATGTGAAGATAGTAAACACCCCCAGGAAGCAGTAGAGGGGTCATTTTCCAGAGCAGAGCCACCGGCTTAAACAGCCTGAGCTTTCATCCCGAACAGACCGAGTCTTTGTGGAATCTGCAGTGGAGAGAAACCTCAGTCGGTCTCTGGAGCCGGGATGGTTTCACCGAGACAGAGAGAGGAGTAAGCCTAACCTCCATTCCCTGGGAGAATCCATACCAGAGGAATGTGCTCGCTCTTCATCTCTAGTTCTCATAGTAAATCATGTCACTGCAAAAAAACTGATGATTGTCGGGCTGCTTTTTCTTTGGCTGCCCATTCAGAGTTTTAACTCTCTCAGCATGTCGTCGAGGGTCTGTGTTTCTTTCCTTTTTTTTTTTTTTTGCCACACTCAGCTCTCCTCAGCTCAGAGAGGGCAGGGATTAGTTACACAGACTTTTTATAGGCACGGCCCTGAACATGTAATATTTCACCCAGCGATGATGATGTGGGTTTGGAGCTCAGATCAGGTGCTGCTGACTGTAAGGGTTTAATCTCTGAGCCAAACAAAGGATGACGAACGATGACACCCTGACCTGAGCGCCGTTACAGGAGGTCCTGTACCTCCACTTTAAGATATTTAAAGAGTTCTAAAGTTGTATTCATGGATGTGGAAAATAAACTGGTGCAATACCACAAGGAGGAATCATTCCTCTTCCCAAAAATGACCTTCCTGCTGAGCAGCGTTTGACGGAAAGCATTGCTCACAACAACAAAAAAAGAAGGAATTTCAAACCATCTGGAGCCGGCGCGAAAGGCATGTGTGTGTGTGTGTGTGTGTGTGTGTGTGTGTGTGTGATTCACCATGACTATGAGGGAGCACTGCAGGGCCAGTGTGTTCTTGGCTATATGTGCAGAGGCCTGTAAAACGCTGGTGTAACATTTCTGCAATGTGTGTGATGTGTGTGTGTGTGTGTGTGTGTGTGTGTGTGTGTGTGTGTGTGTGCAGATCTGTCTGTCTTCCAGATATATTTCACAACAGAAAAACAATATTTGTACACAACAACAATTCTTTTGTTGAAATGTGTTGACGGCACAGATCGATGTGAAACTGAAGTGACACTTTGGGTTTTTTTTTAAACATCAGACAAACATCCTTCCTTCGCTCCTCGTCTTCTTCTTCTTCTTCTTCTTCTGTGTCATCCGTCCTTTTTGACGCATTACTTTCCCTCCCTGTTAAAAATACTTCTTGTTTTCCTCTGACTCTTCTTCTTTCCATATTTCTGTATACTCTTTCTTGCCTTCTTCAGCTGATCTGAAGTAAAACTGGAGATTTTGGGGGGAAATTTTCACTCCTCTCCGTATAATTTTGGTACTTTTGGTCTTGGTTTGTTTTTTCTGGCTGCTTGGTTCCCCTGAAGGTTTTCTTAATGATACATCGTGGTTAAGGTTTGAGAAAATAATGACAAATAATAAATTGCTTACGGTTTGCGCTGAGGTTAGACTGTCCGGGCAGCCCAGCTAACAAGCTGAGCTAACATGAGCTAACAGCAGCTACAGTTGTCAGCAGTTTACTTCACTGTCCATCATAAACTCTGTAAATCACAGAGAGTTGAGGCGGAGCAGCCGGAGGACATCAGAGGGAAAACCAGAAAACATTTTCTCCATAAAATATGATCCAGTTTCACCAAAATCAGTGAAATAGTTGGTGGTGTGTGACTTAGTGCCGTAAAGCGTTACGTACTTCTCCCGACCCGGAGCCCAAAGTTACATAGTGTGAGAACAGACGTACGAATGACAGAGACACCATTCACCTGATCACAGGTCAGTGCAGATCAACAGGAGGTAACACACGTCACCTGTTTCAGCAACAACATCTGTAGTCAGGTGACACTGTCATAGTGAGACGAGGTCCACGTAGGTCAGTCAACCTTGTTTTTTTTAAAGCATGACCACGATGGTTCCATAAACTAAAACTACAGTTATTATTGTAACCATGATGACGAAGCTCCTCTGACCTTTACAGAGTCCTCATTTGAACCCAAACCATCATCTTTCCTTCACCCTAACCGAACCTTAACCATCGTGTTGTCACCTTATAAAACAGATTTATTCTTCAGCACAGACGTCATCCTGTTGAAGGGACGCACGTACGACTTCACATTTTGTCCTTTAATTTGGCGGATCGTTCCAAAATCAGCCTGAAAAACCAGAAGAGAGGACGCAGCTATAGCATCGACTATCGACTATCACACGAGTGGAATGTTCCGGTGTCCACATACTTTTGGCCATGTGGCATACAACAACAAACAACATGCAGGTTTGAATAACACACAGCTGGAAACCACAGACGATGGCGTCTGTGTGTGTGTGTGTGTGTGTGGTGAGTGTAAGTGTATACATTAATTCAGTGTAATTTGGTACAACAAACACCTCATTTCATTGCTCCGAGTGAGGTTTGAGTGCCGAGCCACCCAATTAGATTTACCCACAATTCATCCCGCCCCCTCCTCCTCCGCCTCCTCCACCTCCTCCTCTCAGTGTTGCCGTGGCAGCGTCTCGTCTGACAACATGTGGAGCCGCTCTCGTGGGCCCCGGCGCTCTCGGTGCCCTTGGAAGCTCCGTCCTCCTCATGCTGGTTTCAATTCCATAACCTTTCAGATCACTGCATAATGAGTCGAAATGGCTCGCACATGCACATTATGCCCCGACGAATCATTTTTCCACCGAGCCAATTTACTCCCATGATTAAATCTTTTTTTCCTACGTGAGTCAGAGCAGAGAGCCAGGCGAGGCCGAGGTTTGGAGAGAGCGTTGTGAGTCTTCAGGGAGTCGAGAATGACCGAGCATCTTAAAGCAACTTGGTGCATTTACTGGAGCTCTGCAGTTTGGAGGTTGTGCCGCTTGAATATTTCTTTTCTTCTTTTTATTACAAAGAGAAACTTTTCTTTGAATATAGTGTTTATCCTTCCTTCTTCCCTCGCTCCTTTCCTTTCATCATCATCGTCCTCTTCTTTAGAGCTCTAAATCTGCAGACAGGAGCTCCTCACACAAACTTAACTCTACATTTGATATTGGCTGAAGCAGTGTTCAGACCATTAGCACTGTATGAATAAATGCAGAGACCGCAGTGTTGGCACACCGGGGGCCCCCCCTACAAAGAGGTCCGACATAAAAAAACACACGGGGTCGTCCAGAACTTTTACTCGCACGGGCCGATCAGATTCACTTTTATTCATGAGTTAATTCTACAGAATCTTTCTTGTTTTTTCGGTTTGTGGTTTTGATGTTCCGAGTACTTTTTAAGCTTAAATACTGTGTGTGTGTGTGTGTGTGTGTGTGTACTTGGCCTGTGTGTGAGTGTGATGTGATGTATTCATGAGAAGGAGGGCAGAGAAACAGGCCCCGCTGCTGGAGCCATTAGCTGCTCCAGTAAATCTGCTGGGACCTGAGAGAGTCGGCCCTTCAGCGGCAGGTATTTCCTGTCTCTTGATCTCAGGGAGGCAGAGCTCATTTCTGCTGGTGGGGGTTCGGCCTTCATAATAAGTTGCGGTTTGATGCCAACAGTTTATTATTCAATTTCACTTTTTGTGTGTGTGTGTGTGTGTGTGTGTAAAACTCCACTTTTCATCCAATTGGCAACGTTTCTGAATGTTTACTGCCAATTCTTTAAAAATCAATTATTCCCATAATATTCCAGCTTAGGTCTGGTTAAGTTGAAGGGTATCATGAAGGAAACACTTTATTAAAGCTCCACTAATCAGTATTTTTGTTAACGGTGAATGAAATGTGACGTGAGAGGTCGCTTGCAGTGATGAACCCGCAGAGAATTCCCACCAGCTCTTGTTTTCATCAGACGAGCTCTGATAAACATTCACTGAGCTGACGCTGTGATCCAAAGAGAGTGTTCAACACAAGTTCAAGTGCTACAATGAGAGAATAAGAATGAGACAGGGAAAAGAGCCACGGTGCAGTCTGAACAGCTGAGTTTAGAGTCTGCAATGAGCTTGTGCCACCATCGTGGAGTCACGACAGCAAACTATTTTGTTGAGTTGTAGCTTGGATCTCCTCGTCGCTAGGGAGTATCGATTGGCAGTAATGGGAGTGTAGTGGACGGGCTTGGGTGTTTGGTTTGACCATGTCCTGGATGTAGGATGGGCCTGAACCACTCGTGGCACGGTAGGCAAGTATCACTGTCTTCAGTCGGATTCAAGCATCCTCCGGTAGTCAGTGCAGAGTGCAGAGGAGTGTTGCAGCGTTGGAGAACTTGGGTAGGTTGAAGACCAGCTGAGCTGCTTCCTGGATGAGCTGCGGAGGTCGGATGGCACATGCAGGAAAACAACCCAGGAACAAGCTGTTGTAGTCTGGACCAGAACAGGAACAGACGTATCCTCCTGCCGTCGTGGAGAAATGGATCTGCAGGAGCCGCTCCAGTTAGATGATGTTGTTCTGCGTCTGCTTGGTTTGTTAACAAATCACTGTTTGCTTACATGTTTGTCACAACAGCTTTATGAGGTGATAATAAGTCAGAGGTTTGTCTTCTGCCTCCTAGTGGCCACAAATCAAGGAAAGTTTTCATCAGGGCAGAAAATAGTTCCAAACTGCTCACAGATGAATATCTAGTTAGTTATCTACGGTTATAGTGTTATAGTTTCATCTGCATCATATTTTCATGAACTGATTGGATGTTTCAGCTGTTGCTTAAAAAGTTGACTTTAAGATTTTAATGATTACTTATAGATCCCTGAGAGACCTCACCCCAAGTTATTTAACAGATCAGTTAATACCCGATGTCCCCTCTCATTCCCTGAGATCCTCGGATGTGTCGTTCTTGGTTGTTCCTCAGTCCAGATTTAAACACAAAGGTGACAAAGGTGCTATAAATAAAGTTTATTATCATTATTATTTCGTTCTGATCACATGGCCTTCATCAGAGGATGGAGATGGAACTGTTGTTATGCGAGCTTGGTAGCTGTTATCATGATAGCTTTGGCACTTTTAGGCGTTCACCATTGTCGTTTAGGTGTAGAAAAACTTTGGTTAAGTTTAGGAAGCCTTCGTCTTCGTGGTTAAAGAACTGGTGAAGTATTTTGGTCATCACGTCCTCGGTAAGGCGTCAAAGACGAACGCTCTGCTCCACAGTCTCCTACCTGAAAGGTTTTCAATCAGTCAAACTGTTTCAGATGAGTTCAGAGGAATGGAAAGGTCATCTAAGAAAACAAAACAATGCTGTTGTTTTTCTTCTTAATGCATCAATTAGACGAGCAGAGAGACAGAGGAAGAGACAGTGAACGCCTCTTTCAGTCTGAAATGACTCTTCCTCCCACACAGGAAAGGACAGCAGCATCTTTCAGCCTCTTCTCTGTTTTTTTTCCTCACCACTCGACGATCCTCAACCTCAAGCAGGGTGTTTGCATTTGGAGGAAAACAGGATGTGAACTTTTAAGACCACACTAAAGGAGTTTATGATGGAGGGAGACATTGTTCAGTCATGTTCCTGGGCTTGTATACAAGGGGAACATTGAAACACCCCGGCGGTTAAGATGTGAGGGGGGAAATTTATTGGACTCACATGGGCGACATTTTTAGTCAAACCTAATAGCAATTTGCCCGTCATATGGGCTGACTGTTCCAGGGAGGGAGGATCGCTACAAGTAATTTAGGCAGAACTGAGATGATAAGTGACGCTAACTGTTGGAGTTAATGATGGAGTAAAAACATGCATCAAAGCACTTCATAGTTGACATCAAATATTCAGACTGATGTGGAGAGGAAATACCTTTCTTTTGCGTTTTATGGCTGCCTGAAACAGTCAGAAAAGGTTTATTTGTTTGTTTGTTCAGTTACACATATGAGAGAATTAAAGGAGAAATGTAATGCTGTTAAACAGGGGAATGTGAGGGAGGGTCATAAAAACCCACCGAGCTCTAGAAAGTAAGTAAAAGTTTGTTTGTGCAGCACCTTTGAAGAGCCGACATCGAGAGGCGCTTCACAAGATGAAGTGCATAAAATGTAGGAAAATGAAAGTTATGATAGAAAACATGGGAGTGTTCCATGTTTTCTAATTAAAGTCTAATTAAAAACATCCCAAGACTGATTTGTTGATCTTATGATGTGCTGCGCTTCACCTACAGATTTAATCAAGATTTAATGATGATGAACCTTCTTACACAAAAGCTTGAAGCAACATCTTGTAGAAATCAGTGTTTGTTGTGATTCGTTGCCTCCAGTTTCAGAGTGTAATCCCACTGTGGTAAATATGGACAGCTGTACTCGCCCAGCTCCGGTTCTGGCACGACACCGGCTCCGCTCCCCGTCACCATCAGGAAACTCTGCCAAGATGGAGACGACCAGAGCCACCACACTGAGCTTCACATCAGAAACCTGAGGGGGACATCTTGTTTAACCCGTCCATCCACCACAACCACCTCCAAACTCACCAACAAACTGAACACCTCTGACCAGACTCACATGAATAAATACTAAATTTAAGTCTTGGAGCTCAAGTTTGGTGCAAAGCCTGCAGAAAAACACTCGTCCTCTAACTTTAGTCTGACACCAAACGTAACATATTTATTAAAAATCATCATTCTTCAGCATGCGGCAGGTTAGCGGAGGCTCCGCGGTGAGTGTGCATCAGTGCAGGCAGAGACTCTGCCACACTTACAGTCTCAATCATCACAGTATTTATGGCGTGAGGAAATTTGCTGCCATGTGTACAGGAGCCAAGACTCAAACCTGAACCTGATGTGAGCCGAGTGATGCTGACCTGAGATGGCAGCTTGCAGCTCGATGGCAGAAACTGTGTGAAATCCACCGCTAACCCATCACTCTGTCTGAAGGAGGGAAGGAAGGAGGAGGAGGAGAGGAGAGGAGAGAAGAGGAGAGGAGGGGGCGGCTGAGCAATCCTACTAATTTGAAGCAAGTTGAGCGATTTTATGAACTAAGCTGTGAAATATGACTTTAATAATGGTTGCAAATGGCAGCGCCGGCGTCTGGGAGCATGGGAGGGAGAGGAATATGACGGGAATTAAAAAAAAGTGTGGAAAATAAAGAAGTCAAAATTCCAACGCTGGGATCAACACCAGCTCACCGCCGCCTCCCTCTGCTTTCGCCACCACCCTGGCAAAGCCCACGGGCTAATGAAATGTGAAAATACTTGTGGGCGCGGCGACTATGGGCTCAGCAAAATCCAGCTCCATAAACTGATGATTAAATCGATGTCCCTGCGGCGGGGCTTAATTCTGTATAGACGCTCCGCTTTGCTTTGGCGGCTTTTTCAGAGGGGTGAAGTTTGGGCCCTGAAGAAGAGGAGCAGACCGAGACAACCAACGTCTGACGAGAGGGTTTAACGGGTACCGCGGCACGGTTTAATGGGGCACCGTGGCACCACCCTGGCTTCACCCCTGCCCTGTGGTTGGACTTTTAAAAAGCATGATGCTGATGTTTGGACTCTCTTTTTATAGCTTTTTGGCCTAAATTTAGACAGCGTGAAACAAACTGAAAATAATGACTGTGCAAAGTTTACGAACACGCGTTTAATCAAGTCAAACGCTGCAGTAATGTGAGGCATTCATCAACATTATAGCAGAGACACCTCCCTGACAACATAAAAAGCACATGTTGGGAAAGTCCCTGTTTGAGCGCAGCCCCATGATCCTCCTCTTCCTGTGGACATGATCTCTGTCTGTGTGTACACAAACACACAACGCCTGCCACATTCGCTTGTCGGATAAAAAACACGCTCGCTGCACAAATTTCGTGATGAGAAATGAGAATTTAACGACCCACGCCACCGCCGGCCTGCTCCGATCGACCGAGCCATGCTTGGAAAGAGTTAAGGGATGTTGTTCATTGTCACATGACATTAGGAGCACCGACAGAAACTCTCCACCTCCTCCTTCTGAACCGCCTCCTCCCTCCATCCACCACCCCCTCCGACCCCCCCAGCCCCCGTACGCACATCTTGCCTGCAGATGTGGCGAAACCGCAAACACTTCAAAGTGCCTCCCCTCAGACCAACAGCGTACCCTGACGCCAACTGTAAATGTCCTGGACACAGTGCACGGAAAATATTAAACCCCCCCCCCCAACACACACACACACACACACACACACACACACACACACACACACAGCTCGCAGTGAACAGCCGGGCTGAACCGGGCAGGCAGGAGGGCGGGGAGGGAAGCAGACATCTAAAAATCCTCCTAAAACACTTAATGACTCATCATTCTGCGCAACAACATGGGAGAGTCATCTCTGCTGTCTGTCTGCAGGCCAGAAACAGGAACGCTTGCGGCTTCTGCTGCCACTGACGGACACACATCTGTGGCGCACTCATCGCCATGTCAGATTGCTTACCTGGCATCACATGGCAGTGTGTCATCAAAACATTTCTGCCATGAGTCACGGGCACAGGCCGCAGAGAAACGTGTGTTTTTCTGTGATGAACGTCGGCCTGATTGTGTCTCAAGGCCTCTCCTCAGGCAGCTTGGTTAAGATAATGATGTAATTGGCCGGGGCCCCTAAAGAGCTCCATCACGTCCACACAGAGACTTTCTTGGTCTCTTTTTCTTTTTGTAGTTTTAGTCATTATTCTGATTGGTTATGATAACATTTTGCACAGCAGCTTAATTGCAGAGACACGAGAACAGAGCTTTGTAACGTCCACACTGCGCACAATCAATAAAAGTTCAAACAAAGGTGGACTCCACTAATCGATCGTATTACTGTGAACTCTGAAGCTGATTCTTCCATAACTGAGACAATTTACGGCTAAAATCACCCAGATTGTAACAAAATAAACAGTATTGAGCAATATCTAAGAGTCTGGGTGTGTGTGTGAAATCATCTGCAGCAGTACATGTGCTCGCTCAAACGCTCGTCTACGCATCATACGTGGGATTGTGTGCTTACACGGATCTCTGCACGCTGTGTGATTGCCGCACGGCTCGCAGCTCGCTGCCGTTTCTCATGGAAGATGAAATGTGCTGCTCACTATCCCAGAGGGACTGCTGGGAAGGGTTGAAAAAAAAAAGACGAGGGAGGGGAAACATGGCAACGTCTCCTCTGATTCCACATCCCAGGGAACTTTGACCTCCAGCAGAGAAACCAAAATAAAAATCCCCTTCTCGCTGCCAAGCCAGCACAACAGGAAGATGGGGTCGCGGAGGAGAGGTGGAGGGAGTGAGAACAATGAAGCCTCTCTCTTTTTGCTCCAGATGGGTGCTTTTTGACAGCTCAAAGCTTTTGTTCTGCTAAAATAAGGGGGCATTGCAGCGCTTTGCGAGGTTGCCAGACATTGTAGGTTTCTCATGATGATGCACCGCGCCGGGGTTTAATATCACAGAGTGCAGGATCCTCCACCACCGAGGAGATGTGGTGAGGAACAAACTCCCACCAGTGTGATGTATTACCACACGGCCGGGTTTTTGTTCAGGCTATCACGCAATGTGCATACTTCTGACTACACACACACACACACACACACACACACACACACACACACATACAACAATGGTGCATCAATTCAATAAACGTAGATGCTGGTGTGTGAATATTCGTGCAGGTAAGAGCTGTCGAGGGAAAGAATCTCTTTTAGTTTGTTTTCTTTTTTTCTTCAAGATTTTGACACCAAAAAAAGAAACTTCAGGAGGAAACACTTTATTTGGACAGTCGGCCTGCAGATAGTTTATGTTTGTAACATTTCACTGGCTGTAGATGTTTAACAGATGATCTATATATGTGACAATTCATGAACAAACCCTCACCAAACCTAAACCCAACCTAAACCTAACCACAGGTATTTGTTCAACAGTTGAATCTAACCCAATCACCTGTTGAAATGTTACAGACACTCTCTAAACTATCTGTAGACAGACATAAAGTTATAAACCTGCAGCGATCATCACAGCTCTGACATATACATATACCCTGAAGTAAAAACTTTGAGGTGTGCAACAACAAATGTTAGATGATAACAAACAAACGTGGGTTTGCTGTGATGAATCTGAGGTGTGTGCTCTGACAGTTTCAGGTACGCTGTAACAAAAAACAGCCCTGAGGTCGCTGTGAGACATTTCTGGATTTCAGAGCACTGTGACACTTCTTACAGTGTAACATCTGACTGATGTGCTAAACCAAATTCAGGAGTTTGAGAACGCTGGAACACATTTTGAGTTTGTTAATAACATTTTTTTTTTAGTTTAATTTTTTTGCTTTGGGCCTTTAAAAGTCCAGGGCCAGCCGTGTGTGAGTGTGAATGTGTGCGTGTGTGCGTGTGTGTGTGTGTCCAGTGGTTGGATGGATGAGGTGTGATGCTGGCTTTATTCTCCCATGACAGAAGAGCAGCCAAAGTGCAGGGCAGCGACTCGCATGTCTCCGTCTCACATGATTCCTCACTGTGACTGACGGAGCGGAGGAGGCGAGCAGTGACTTAACCTCATTACAGCTCCAAGAAAACTACTATGTGGATTTGTTTTCAATTACAGTCTAATTTAGAAACCCTCCCCCCCTGCCCAAAACACACACACACACACACACACACACACACTAATCTACACTTTTCTCATGCTGGATAAGAAATGTCTATGTGTGCAATCATAAATATTTTATGGCACAAATGGGATTCAGATCTGATTATGATTTCAGAGTGTGTGTGTGTGTGTGTGTGTGTGTGTGTGTGTGTGTGTGTGTGTGTGTGTGTGTGTGTGTGTGTGTGTGTGTGTGTGTGCGTGTGTGTGCGTGTGTGTGTGTGTGCATGTCGTGACCTTTGGATACCGATCTGCCAACAGATTCTCCATTTATAAAATCAAAGTGGACCCATGTGTTTCTGTTTTCCCTCGTCCTCATAAAGCGTATCACACGTTCGACTCGGGGAGGATGCTGTAATGCTGTAATCTCTGTTTGCTAGTCATTCTTCCTGTGATGGCTTAATGTGTGTGTGTCTGTTTTCATTAAGCTAAATTCTCGTAATAATCCGCCTTCTGCAGGCCAGAGGTTAGTCGACTTGTTGTACAAAGCTCGGCAGCCGAGGCGGCAGCGGAGGAGGCGGAGGCGGTGGTGGGAAATTGTTTCTTTTCACCATAACTCAGCTCATGCTCAGTAACAGACATGAATGTTAACAGGTGTCGTAGTTTGGTGTAATTATTGCTTCAGTCATAGTGTGTGTGTGTGTGTGTGTGTGTGTGTGTGTGTGTGTGTGTGTGTGTGTGAGACAAATGGGGAAAAGGTGTCTTTTGCTTTTGAAAGTCAGGATATGTCTTTGTCTTAATGCCACACTGAGGGGCACTTCAGTGGCTAAAATACTCCCCAAGTACCCCACTAGACCTAACAGCCTTCTTATTGGTAGCTCAGGTGCCTCACCTGTTGGGTCACGTGTCCCTAAAAATGGCTCAAATGCAGCTGTGTTTGGCCCAAGTGGCCCTCTAAATGTCCAAAGTGCTCCAATGGTTGACCTTAGTGCCCCTCTGAATGGCCCCAGTGCCCCACTGTGACCCCCATCAGGGTGGCCTAAGTGCCTCTTGATGGTTCATGTACCCCTTTGGTCAACTTGTGCCCCTTTAGTTGAACTTCCAGTTGGTTCAAAATACGTCCGCTAAACTTTTAACTGACATGTCTTAGGTCACCAGTTTTAGCTGATCTACACTGATCAATAATTAAATGTAGAATTCATTTTAATCACCTTTGAAGCTCTACACAGATCTTCTCTTCATATCTCTGAATGATCGTGTCCCCTGACCTCAGTGAGGCCTCTGAAGGTCTGCTGACGTTCATCCAAAGGTGACCGAGTGTTTGCAGTCATGGCTCAGACGCTGTGACCTTCAGCAAAACCTAAGAACTGTTTCATAAGAACTTTGTCCTGTCATCTGTTTTCATTGTTTTTATTTTGTTATTTCCTGTTTTATCTTTCTAACACTTGCCTTGTACAGACCTTGTAACTTTTGTTTTGAAAGGTGCTTTACGAATAAAGTTTACTTCCTTGCTCTATGTCTTATATTGCATGATGCTGCCTGACTCCTCTACGCTTCATGTTTTGTTGTTTTAATGGTTAATTTAACATCTTGCAAAGAGACAACAGGTGAAAATGAACACATGAAGAAATGAATGCATCATTCCTGAAAACAAATCTGGTCTGGATGACCCTCAGTCTGCCCTCAGCCAAGTGCCCCTCTGATTGATCCTGGTATCCCTCTAGTTGGCTCAAGGACCAAATCACCAAGTGGCCCTCTAGTCGCTCTAATTGCCGGTCTGATCTGTCTGTTTGATTGGGGCATGTCCCACCGTATATATGACCCGTGTACCCACTGATCCAGGTCCAAGCAGTACCTCTAACAGGTGCCTCAAACCCTAAACCCTAAACGTTCCCCTTACGTGATGTGTGCAGAAGAACTGTCCCTTCTGCAGCTTTGCCCCTGGCCCTTAAAGGATCTGTACACCTCTGCAGGCTCGCAGACTGACACACACACATACACACACACACACACACACATACATGCAGTGATTGTCAGCCATATCTATTACCAATTCCATGACCATGGATTTGATTTGCAGCAATAAGACAGTACGTGTAATGACAGCATTAAGGCTTGTTCTGCATATCTAGAGTTTCAAGGAAAACGAAGACAGATGCTTCTCCCTCGCCGCTCTTACACGTCAACAGAAATAAGGCAAAAACACATTCCTGGTGGCTACGCTGGCTGTGTTTAGCCCTGTCTGTGTGTGTTCTGCCCCGGCACTTGAAGGGCCCAAATAACAGGCGATGCTGGATGTCTTGACTTGAAGCCGAGGCTCCTTGCCATCGTCAGCCGGTAACGTGAGTAATGAGCTCTGTCAGACGCTGGCGGCTGACTGATGTTTTCCACCGCAGACGAACCTCCCTGAGAGCTGACGGCCACATGCTAAACGACAGATCCGTGCATGCAAATGGCAGCGAATCTGACCGGCCCCTATAGAGAAAGGTGATAAGATGATTGGCGTGGTACGCCCACTAAGTTCTCAGCTCAAGGTCACGACCTGGTGGAGTGCTGAGATTTGGTGTTGTGTGTTCTTTGGTTGAGATTACAGCACAAGGGAGAGAGTACGCCTGCAGGACAATCAGTGTTTTTTTTACCCGTCAGACATTTGTATCTGAACTTCCTCAACTATGTGAACTTTCAACTGTCAAACCCTGTTGTAATATCAATATGTGTTAATGTGACTTGAGTGCTTTGGAATGGCAGTTTAAGGGAAACAATGAACCAGTTCAAAGCTCTGAGTGAGTACAGTAGTGTTCCTGAAAATGAGTCCAGAAAATGGGACTTGTTTTTTGTCAAATTACTTGACAAGAGCGCGGCCTCGACTCCATCTGAGCAACCTGTTAAGTGAAAGTATATCAAGTCTTTGCACCAATATGTTTTCAATCTATCATTAAAGGGATAGTTCGCGTTATTTGAAGTGTCGGTGTACGAGGTACTGATCCACAGTCAGACAGGAGGACCAGCATGAAGCGAAACAATGTCCAACTGCTGTGGACGGGGACACAAGACAAAAACATAAAAATCATAGTGTACGCTATATTTACAGTATTTTTACTGCTCGGTTGACTTTAATGTTTCTGCAGATCGAGGCACGACGAGCAACTCACGTGTTCTGCACGGTGAAATCATATTTTTGTCAATAAAGTCTGGCGCCTTTGAGAGAGTGATATAACTTCAGTTTTAGTGTCTTCTGAACTCACACCATTATTACTGGAGTCTCTTGAAAGCGTGGACTGAGGGTTCTTCAACTTTAGGCGAGTTTCAGTGTGAAGAACCAATTAGTGAGTCAAACTAAATAACCCTCTGCAGTAAAGCAAACATCCTAAAGTAGCCATGGTTGCATTGACAAACAGCTCTCCTGAGTTGCTGTATTATTTCGTGGTTTGTCTCACAGCTCACATCCTGGTGGAGCAACAATGTTGTGACAGATTTTTTCCCCCTTCAGGGATGAAACTCGCAAAAATTTCATCTCTCAGCCGCGCCGCGACCCAAACTAACAACAGCCCATTTTTATTCTTGTCATGTGGGTAGCCATCTGACACAGACTAATGGCCCATTTCGATCCGCAGTTGAAGAAATAATGACGCAGTGGAACGAGAGTGTCGATCTTCAGCTGGTTCAGTATGAAGACCCGGCGTTGTCTCTGAACGCTTCCCCGTTTGACGGACAGCTTTGGGTTTAGAAAATGAAACAGAAAAAAAACGCTTCCCTATTTGTTTTACGGTGAGTGATTGTTTCCCTCGTCGGGGCTGGTGGAAATTTAAAGAGAACAAACCAAACAAACAAAAAGAGCATTAAAGCGCTGTGCTTTACAGGACACACCCTTTGTGTTTCTAACACATTAAGGAAACCTTGAGGCCACTCGTAAAATAAAACAACATCTTTCTCTCTCGGCCATAAAATAAAACAAGGTTTGGCTGCCTCCGCAAAAAACACACAGGCAGCACTTTTCTCCCTGTTTTCCTCTGAGAAGAATGATTGTAAATGTGTAATTAAATTAATAAAATAGTCCCGGGTAGTAAATCACTGCCCCCGAGGATGCCTGATTGCACAGCTGTGTACGTGTGTGTGTTTGTGCATGATGGATGCATGCAAGTCAGATGTATGCGGCGGTGTAGGTGCGTGCAGGAGTGTGTGGTTAAGGGTTAGCATATTAAAAACAAAATAGCAACACAGGCTTTAAATGTTCCCCAATCCTGAGGGCAAGGCGCTCACACAGCATTACCTCTGGTGGTTAGTTAGCGAGATGAGGTGGGGGCGGCGTGGCATTAGGCTTTGGTACATGGTGCCAGTTTCTGCCATAATAAAGGCATTAAAAAGCTCCTCATTAAACTATTTTGGGCACAGAGGTTGGCGTAGTAGGGTGCTGAGGGTTGGGAGGGGGCATGCACATTAAGGCAGAGGCACTGGCTGCCAGTGATTCTGTGCCAGGGCACCTCTATGTCACTCGTGGCTACAGGGATGTAATTACAAACACATGCTTATTAACGGGGCTCCAGGGGACCTGCGTGATGAGAGAAAAGAGGCTGAAACAGAGAGAGAGTAATGTTCAAGGGTGTAAAAGAGAAAGAGGTGTAATAGTATGTAAATACGTTATGCACATACATGCATCTTTTCTTTCTGTTTCTGGCCTCGCATCAACGTGAAGACGTCACTTCTGTGCTTGACCGCCATCAGTGGAAAAAGGGGGAACAAGTGGATTAAATGATCTTCTCTGTTCTACTGTAAAGAAGTGCTGCAACTTGTACCACTGTGAAGTCACAAAGAACAAAGCATGGACGTCAGGAGCTTCTTTAAACCATGTCAGCATTTCCCAGAAAGTCCAATTTCACTATTTCAGCCTCAATTTGTTGTTTCCCATAAAACATCATTGTGTAACTTTCCTCTCATAAACTGACGTGTGTTACCTCCTGTTGATCTACACTGACCTGTGATCAGGTGAATGGTGTCTCTGTCATTCGTACGTCTGTTCTCACACTATGTAACTTTGGGCTCCGGGTCGGGAGAAGTACGTAACACTTTACGGCACTAAGTCACACACCACCAACTATTTCACTGATTTTGGTGAAACTGGATCATATTTTATGGAGAAAATGTTTTCTGGTTTTCCCTCTGATGTCCTCCGGCTGCTCCGCCTCAACTCTCTGTGATTTACAGAGTTTATGATGGACAGTGAAGTAAACTGCTGACAACTGTAGCTGCTGTTAGCTAATGTTAGCTCAGTCTGTTAGCTGCTGTTAGCTAATGTTAGCTCAGTTTGTTAGCTGCTGTTAGCTAATGTTAGCTCAGTCTGTTAGCTGCTGTTAGCTAATGTTAGCTCAGTTTGTTAGCTGCTGTTAGCTAATGTTAGCTCAGTTTGTTAGCTGCTGTTAGCTAATGTTAGCTCAGTCTGTTAGCTGCTGTTAGCTAATGTTAGCTCAGTTTGTTAGCTGCTGTTAGCTAATGTTAGCTCAGTTTGTTAGCTGGGCTGCCCAGACTGTGAGCTCAGAGCACAGGGGGAGTGTTTGTGTTTGTACCACAGGAGTTTTGGACCACAGAAAAGGAGAAGAGGAGGTTTACAGGCCCAGGGCGGCCTGGTGTCGTGCCAGAACCAGAGCTGGGTGAGTGGGCAATGTAACCAGGCTCAGCAGCCTCTATGGACATAATGGCAGAGGAGAAGAGAGTGAAGAGGACGTTGATGGAGGAAGCTAAGAAGAGAAAAGGAGAGAGTGAGCGAGCAAGAAGCCGCCAGACAAGAGTAAATCTGGGACTGACTTTTAGTGGTTGGTGAGAGCTTGGTGAAATAAAAGGCTGAAAGACAGACGCCGAGCTGGGCTGACTGCTGTTGGACTAGTCAGTAATATTAGCTGGCTGCTGTGTCTGCTGATGTTGTACTGGTTCTGGTTCTGGATCATATTGGACATCTTGTTTTCATCTTAAAGATGTGGCAAAAGATTAGCAAAGTGCTCATATGAGTTGTTTTTCTGTGCATTTGCAAAAAACACAAAAACAAATGTATCAATTAGGAATGATGTCTGCAACTTTTCAAAAACAAAAACACTGTCCGATGGTCGGCCACAAACGTATAAGACATTATTGACAACACCTGTACTGTGTGATCGGTCGCATTTAAAAACTGAATTAAACATCACAGAGATCTGGAGGAGACAGAACAAAGCTTCTGAGAGACCATGAAGAGGAACGGACCATGTTTGGACCAGATGCTCGTGGATGTCGAGGAGATTTAGCAGTTTTCCGGTTGTTTGGGACTTCCAGAAAACAATCTGAAAATGCAAAGTGTGGAAAAGACTTCGACACATCAAAGACATCTTTGCATGGATGTGCATTAATGGGTACAAGTCCTAATGAGTAAAAGAATGAGTCAGCTCAGGTCAGCCGTGACTCCTCCACCGTGGCACGAAAAGGGCCGATCAGAACTATCTTGAGATTTTGGGAAATTTGCGATCCACTGGATTGGTGAAGTGTTTGATTGACACGAATAATAAGTATGTGTTGTGTGGCTCTGGCAGGCGCTGTGGTGGAAAGCAGAGTGTTGTGTAACGTTTGAGGTGCCTGATAATGATGATGATAGGAAAAGAAAGTGGGCACGAACGGGCAGCCCTGCCAGCCTCCCCATGGCAACCCCTCGTGTTTACGTTAAATGTGGGACATATAACGGCGCTGCGGCTCTGATGTGGTGCTGTGGTAATCATGTGACCAAGAGACAGAGACAGACAGACAGAGAGAGAGAGGGAGAAGCTCTTTGAGAAATGATCAACACCAACAAACGCACTGATGAAAGAGCTTGGCCGCAGATTCAAACGCCTCATTTCATGAATAAATTTAGACGGGCGTTAAGAAAAACTGCTGTGGTGGCGACAGCAGATACATTTATGAGGCTGTAACTCAAATTAGATAAACAAAACGGCAGAAATCAAATTATGCGGCTGTCTATTGTGCTCGACTGCTGCTCCCTGTGATGATGGCAGATTGAAGTAGTCTCTGTGACGTCCCCGCAGACTGTCTAAAACCTGGACGTAGTCTCTGTGACGTCCCCCACAGAGACGTTGTGAAGCTCAGTGTGGTGGCTCTGGTCATCTCCATCTTTGCAGTCCTGCCTCCGCCGGCTCCTGGCTAAACCAAAAATGGGCAAAGAGGTGGAGCTGAGGCGGCTGAATGACGCCTGGTTACTGAAACCAGTGACGACACCCACCTGTCAATCAAAGCGTCCACGCTCTTAATCCTGCATAACTTTAAGCCTTAATATAATGTGAACAGGTGAGTTGTATATAAATTCACCCTCAGTACAGTTGTCATGAACGGGGAAATTAGCTATAGAGACCAAAACTGTTTTTTGTACCAGGCTGTAAACATGTTTATTTCTGCTGTGAAGTTGGACATTTGAACATGGGGACTTATGGAGACTGACTCACCACCTTTCTTCTCCTGCTGCCACCACGACTCGACCACGGATAAACAGCAGATTAAAAACTTACTATGAGTAGAAAAATTAGAGAAATTTAACCACATTTCACTTTCATTCTGCTCACGTGTTTGTCCTCTGAGATGAATCACACACTGATTTTCTGCAGCACTTAAAGTTAAAAACACGTTTGTTTGTTTTGTTGAATGACTAAGAACAGGCATCACACACACTTTATTTTAATGTTAAAGAGCCCTTCTTACATCAGTGTGTGTGTGTGTGTGTGTGCGTGTGTGTGTGTGTGTGTGTTCTCCACTACAATGCTCAGACCAAACGCCTGGTCCTGTTTGTTTCTGTTTGTGTCCGTTGTCCGTCACTATGAATGTGTGTGAGTCTGCTGATCTTTGTAACTGGTTCCCATGGCATCAGACCACCATGTTCCCAGTCCTCCAGTATCAGCTGGCCCGTTGTGGTTTGATGATGCAGCTCAGGAATCTGTCACCGAGAGCGAAATGCATCGTGGTGTTTAGAATCCGGGCCCACAAAATATGGAGGTGGTTTCTGAGGGGAATAGCTCGGCGACTCGGTCCTGGATCTGATTAACTGTGTGTTTGTGGGAGGATATCTTGATCTGTGTGTGTGTGTGTGACAACTCACATTGTACCCCTCCAGTTAACCATCTCTTTAGATAGCCTTTTCTGTTTTTTTGTTTAGCAAGTAGGAAGACGTATTCCTTTACTGGAGCTACACACAGCGCCATGACCGTGGAAAATACAAATTACAATAACAATACTTTGTGTGTTTTTCACTTTAATAAAAGTCGACAAATGTTGCAGCAAAATGTGTGAAAATAAAATTACTTACAGTTAAAAAATGTGGCGCTAAAAAAGAAATAAAAAGACTTGAGAATAAAATATTTGAATAAATGTTTTACTGTGTTTCTGCTGGATGTGTGATCTTTATATTACGTTCTAACTTAGTGCATTACATTTATATTTTTCCATATACACATGAGGAAAGTGAGGATATTTTTATATTTAACATTTTATATTAAATACAGACTTTTTTGGGGGGAAAATATTAGGGACACATTAAAAATTTGAAAAATAAAATAACTTTTTAATAAAGAACATTTAATAATAATTGTAACTGTCCCAGAGACAGCTTTCATAGGATTGTTTATATTATTTCATGGTTGATAAAGATATTAAAAAGAATTAAAATGTATTAAACATTAAGATGTACTGCTGTAAAATGTTGCATTAGATATTTATATTGTTAATACAGAGAGTTATTGGTCACATGATCAGAGTTAACGTTTATTCTGCATGTGGTCCGAGACATGCACACGGTAGTTATATTTCAGTTAGCTGTATTTGTGTTTTAATATAAACGATTAGAAATGTAATAATATGTTTCAGCAATGAAATTATTTTTCTGTTGTGTTAACGTGTTTGAGCCTATTGAGCGACGAACACTAGAATGCCAGCCTGAAACTGTTTGTATCTTAATTTCTTTGTAGTTTTCACGATGTCTGATGACCAAAGATAGAGAAAATAAATCAGTGTGACTCGTGGTCATCATTTCATGGGACCAGTGTGGTTACAATCATGGAAAAAAATGGAGATCAAGTGGGGAAATGTGATATATGTTTAAATTAAGCACATGTTGTGAAAAGACGGGGACAAATTGAGGACACTTTCTGGACATTTAGGAGAGTGAAGACACTTTTGGACTGAGGGTGCTTTTTGTAAAATGAGGACATTTTGTCCGGTTCCTCTTGACTTCATTATTACGTTAGGGGAATGAGTTATGTGTGTGTGTGGTTGTGGTTTTGGTCACGGTGGTGTGAGGGGTTGAGAGTTCATCACCATCAGAACTTTCATTCTTTGGACAGAGTTCATCACACGATGTCTCCTGATCATTTCTTCTTCAAAAACAAGTTGAAACTCTTTGAAATGGCAGCAGATGTTTCAAAGACAAAACAACATCAGAGATCTTTTTACCAACTGGCTGCTACTTTTAATAAAAGCCTGTTTACACGAATGCTTTCAATTCATGTTTTTAAATCTGTGACCTCTTGTTTCAACCCACATTCTGAATTGTTTTATATCTCCAATCCAGTGATGCTAATAAAATTTGATTTTGAAAATAATCAAATCAGTTTTATGTAATTGTTTATGAAGAACATAAAAAGGCCCAACAAGGGAAGGTCATAAATTAGCCTGATTATCACAGCTTTTTTTTGTTTGGAACAATGACTCATTATTGCTTTGCATATCCACAAACACGACACATACTTGGATTTAATGTGATTAACTCAGCTGAGGCTCGGCATGTCTGTGCCATAAATCTCTATACTCTGCTCTTAGCGGGGCTCCTTACCGCCAGCGCTGCCAGAAAAAGCCCCGAGAAATCCAGGACTCCTGTTCATTTTGTTCCCCTCGTAATGAAATCAGGTAATAAGGGCGTGGCGAGAGCTTGTATACAGCACAGGACTACCAGAAAACTCCAGGGGAGATGTGGGACTGCTGTTCACGGCGTACCTATGCCAGAGCCTGCTAATAGGCATTCTCCCCCTCTCCCTTTTTGATTAGGACCAGATGTGTGTGTGTTACACTCTGGGAAATGGCTGAGATGAGAGACAGTGAGGCCGCCAGAGCCACAATAAATTCGTGGAACGGCTAATGAATAAAACAACAGCGGATTAAATGTGCCATAGCTAAAAATAATTTGATTAAGAATCTGATCCGGCAGCCAAATTGTTCAAGGCCATGCTGGAGACAGCTGTATCTTTATTTGAGCTCTGGTGTACGAGACCACATTTTCCCTCCTAATGAGCTTCAACGAGACTTCGATCGAGGTTCTTTTTATGGGGATTTCTGGGCAAAGCTCGGGGCCTAATGAATCAGTTGTCATCACGTGTGATTGCCTGTTTAAAAAGTCCCAAACTTTCTGACTCTGTTAAGTCGGGTTCAGCCGGGGTCAATCCGAACAAAAAAAAAAAAAAACACGCCTCCTCCCTCCTCAGCCAAAAAACCTGCTTGTATCAACAAGTGTCTCCAGCTCCATGACGGGAAGGCACGGGCGTGGTTAGCCTAGCATAGCATGAAGACTGAGACCAGGAGGAAACAGCTAGCCTGGCTCTGTCCTGACTTAAAAAAACATCAGTACCTCTAAAACTGACTTATTCACATGCTGTATTGTGTTTCTTTAAACCTGAACTAGAGTTACATGCTGGAAATACTTCTGTGCAACATCTCCGGCAGTCGAGCACAGGTTTTGGTTTTTGTCTCTTTACAGGCACAAACAGTCACTGCACCGACTGCTGTTCAATATAGTCAATGTGTGCAGAGCTGATCACAGTGTTTGTTACCACAAAGGTGACTGAACAGTCATGAAGATCGAGCCAGTCTGTAGTGCATGAGTTGATTGGATGACGAGGAACAGGTAGTGAGGTGATCAGACAGGTGAGAGGACAAACTGCTGCAGGCCACGCCCGGCGTCAGGAACACAAGGGATGGAGACAACATTCACCAAGGGCGCTGTCGCTGCATCCTGGGCTTAGCACCACCCAAGATAAGTGTTTTTATCTCGCCTATACCTGAATGATAGCAGCAGTGACACAGCAACAAGTGTTGAGATAAGTACACAAGTCAGCAGCTCCACCAGGAATCAGTGTTTGGTCTGAGAACTGCTCCAACAATTTTTCATTGTCCTGTGTGTGTCCTGTGTGTGTCCTGTGTGTGTCCTGTGTGTGTCCTGTGTGTGTCCTGTGTGTGTCTTGTGTGTGTCTTGTGTGTGTCCTGTGTGTGTCTTGTGTGTGTCCTGTGTGTGTCCTGTGTGTGTCCTGTGTGTGTCTTGTGTGTGTCTTGTGTGTGTCTTGTGTGTGTCCTGTGTGTGTCTTGTGTGTGTCCTGTGTGTGTCCTGTGTGTGTCCTGTGTGTGTCCTGTGTGTGTCCTGTGTGTGTCCTGTGTGTGTCCTGTGTTGTCTCCACCTCGTCCTTTTTGCATCAGAAAGTCAGGCTACCTGTTTCTGCTCTTTCTTGGTGGAACAGGCAGCAGTCAGATGGAAGTTAATGAAACACACTTTTGATAAAGGTTAGATGCTTCCTGTGTTTGTCCTACGTCTCCATACAGGACCCACAGAGACTAAATTAACATCCATCTTTTCATACGACTCTTTGGACGAAGCTAAACAAACATATTTCCCACAATGTCAGAGATTTCCTTTAAAATACTTGAATTTATTTTCTCCACTAAAAACGAACAGAGGAGCCCAAAGAGAGTTCAGAACCGTGATGGATGAGGGCTCTGTACGCCTCGGGCCAGTTCTGATGCACTTCCTTCTTTCTACTTCCTTCGTGGTCCTGCCCTCCTCTCTCTCTCTCTCTCTCTCTCTCTCTCTCTCTCTCTCTCTCTCTCTGTGTCTGATTGTCTGTCTTATCTAACTGCTTGTATTTTTCATCTCAACACGAACTGACAGCCTGACTCCACTCCTGACTTTCACCCGTCCGTCCTGCTCGTTGCTCGAGGCTGCAGCTGGGCCTCGGCTGCCCCGGCTGAGCCCAAACGTCTGGACGTCAGACTGTTGAAGGGCCTGTTGAAATGCGATGAAATGCCTGAACGCTGTCCAAAGAGCTCACCGGTGCATAGGAAAGGGCCCGCACACCGCACGGACTGCCAGGGGAAATAGAGCTAGGGAGGCAGGTGAGACAGGGAGGCATTGTTTGGTCCCGTTTCTCCTCCTTACAGGTGGGACTCCTCAGAGTCTGCAGCACAGACCTCCGTTCAGATGGATCAGGGACACTCTCCAAGAACATTAAGAGGGCTTGGCGTGAAGTTGGCACGGCACAGACTAAAAGTCAAGTCTGGGGGGAATGGTAACGATGGCAGAGGAGCTCAGGTGAGCCGAGGTTTGAGCTTTAACAGGATTCAGTGATGATATCTGCAGTTTTTTGTAGTTTTTAGGTCGTGATCGTGCACGACGATTTGACCATGTCCCGATCTGCAGGACCACATTGTTTGTCCGTGCCTTTGAATCCTGTTACAGATCATTGTTGGAAAATGAATTATGCTGTGACATCTCTACAGTTTGCTTTGGTTTGATTTAGGCACAAATGGTTTGGGTTAGAAGACAGAGAGGACTTTGTACGTTTAGGGGACATTTGTCGTCATGGTGACAATATAAAACATGGTTAAAGTCAGGCGATGGCTGAGATCATGCTTTAAAAAAACAAATCTGACTGTCGGTTGGGAATGGAAAACTAACGATCTCTTGTGTTAAAGTCAGATGTTTGCGTTGGCCTCCTCCCTACACACACTTTGTGTCTCTAGAACAACATCACCTGACCTCCTCTTACTGTCATAAGTGCAACGGCCACCACAGGTTTTTATCACACGAGCCTGAACAGATGTCATTATACAGTATCTACGACTGATGCATGAAAGCTAATGCTAAAAATCTTTTGTGGGGGATCCAAACTTTGACAAATGAAACCAACACAGGAAGTGTCAAAAACTGCAGTTCCTCTTGTCGTCCACTTGAGGCTGGCTCCAGAAGTGAGTCAGTCTCCATAAGTCCCCATGTTCAAATGTCCAACTTCACAGCAGAAATAAACATGTTTACAGCCTGGTACAAAAAACAGTTTTGGTCTCTATAGCTAATTTCCCCGTTCATGACAACTGTACTGAGGGTGAATTTATATACAACTCACCTGTTCAGATTATATTAAGGCTTAAAGTTATGCAGGATTAAGAGCGTGGACGCTTTGATTGACAGGTAGGTGTTGTCACAGATGATGATTTGAGCAACCAGGCGTCATTTGGCCCGCCTCAGCTCCACCGATGATCCACGTCTTTGTATAAGGGGTCAGACGAAATGGGACATTTTACGAACTGTTAGAATTTTGTAATAACCAAGATTAATAACCAGGTTGGCACCTATAAAATGATACAAACGTTGATACTTCATGCAACATTTCAATTTGATGGTATGATGCTGACTTAAAAAACATGGCTCCTTGACTTGACTAACTGTAACAAATTGTATTTTTTCAATTAAAACCTTGAAAAATTGGAGTCTGCTTGATTATTTGAACTTTTTTGGTTCAACATTTTGGACTATTCCTACAGTTTAATAATTGAAGAGCTCAAAATCTTCATACTAATCCTGATGAAAGGCTACACGGGGAAAACAGAACCGTTGAGAGGCAGAAGACGAAACAGATGAGTGTATCTGTATCTCTCTAATCTAGAGAAAACACGGAGGGCGGAGAAAACAGGAAAAAGGAGAGAAAGACGCTGCGGGTGAAGCGAATGAGAGATAAAGGGAAACAGCGTGCATGATGTCAGGCCGCTGTTTAGCGCTGCAAACTGGCTGCAGATGGCGGGACAAAAGGTCAGGGATGGAAATTAAAGAACAAATTCAGAACAGCAGCTGAGGGGGAGAGGAGGTGCTGTGACCGGGACGAGGGAAGAAGGCAGAGGGGTCAGCGTGGACCTGGCATACAGATTTTTTAAACAGCAATTAGAAGTTCCTCCAGCTTCCAGCTCAGAGCCACGGCGGCGGCCTGACCCCCAATCATCCTCAATTTCGTTCAGGCTCCGACTCTCTGATACGCGTCTCCTCGGATTGGCTGTTTATTTTTCACAGCACTTCCTGTTTGATTGAGCAACACGGGCTGTGCGTCTTTATGGATAGCAGGGAGGTCAAAGGTCATGTGCACACTTACTACGCTGGTTAAATAATTCACCACCCTCAATCATCCGTTCAAGGAAAAATCCCAATCCGAGGGCCAAATGTACAGTATGTGTGTGATGGGAGTGATGCTATAGATTTATTTCAACATATCATATCATGTCACATCAAATCATCATTATTTCAACAATTAAGTATTTTTCATCAGTTTGGTGTTGCACATTTCTACAAGTATGCACCATCAAGATTACAAAGAGAGCGGTTTAGCTCTACGGAGTCCTCGCAGTCTCTCTTTGCTCTTCATTGGCTAACTCTGTCAGCGTTACACGTTAAACCCGTTATCCAGGAACGAGGTCAAAGCTTCACCGCTTGCTTTTACAAGATGTCGTACTGTACGTCAGTCACTTTCATATTTGGCAACTCTTCCAAGCAAAAAAAATGTTACGTTACTGTAGTGAGTAGGGTTGTGAACGATAAACCGACCGGATAATCGGTTTAACAAGTGAGAGATACGGCTGCGTCGGTAGCAGCCTCCTCAATCGATACGAATTAGCCATGAATTTCCAGATGAATCGGTTGTAGAGTCATGGATCGGGTATCGTGAGACTTGGAATCGGTTGGCGGCTTCACACACTTTTGGGAAAATCCACTGGGCCCGTTCGCAGCGCGAGCGTGGCATCACGCGGCTCACTTCATTCACACAAATTTGACGATTGAACCGTTTTCATGCAGTCCGTGTTGATTCACCCGAAACAGCTAACAGCTAACAGACATTAGCTGTGGATTCTTTCTAGAAAAGGGTTTGAGGATGAGGATTAATGTGTAACGGGACACTAAACACTGATTTTGCAGCATGCTGGACCAACTTCCCTAACACGTAACCCCACAAAGTAATGTCACAGTTTTGCTCCTCCAAGCCTTGAAGTGTTCCAGAAAATGAATCACATCTTTACTTCTGTAACCCTGGACACGTGATTTATTGCTCTGCTGAAACATAAAGTACAGGTGATTTTTAGTCATTTGGAAAACAATATTCAAAAACACCAGTTGAGACCTTGAATGCGTTGACAAGAGCTGACATTGATTGACTAGAGACACAATTTGAACAATGAAGTTGTGCAATAGGTAGTGAGGTTGATATTAATTTATTGTCCTGGTTCTCACAGAAAATATATTTTGTTTAACTCGCTGTGTGTAAAATGTCCACTTCCTGTGTGAAGAGTGGAAGCACTTTCTCTGAGACACGTCTCGACACACGTGGACAACAGATCCGACATGTTGAACTTGTGAACTGAGCGCTGTCATCGGGGTAACCTCCTCCTCTACTATCAGTACCACCCATTCCTACGGGGGATTTATACACTTCCCCCACCTCTAACCCTGATGTACCTCCGCAGGTCATCTCAGTAATGAGCCATGTGGTCCCCTCTGGCGCTCACTAATCAGGGATCCAAGGCTGTCCCATCCTCGGCCTGCCGCCGCCGCCACTGCAGCAAAACACACTCTGAACCCAAAGTGGTTGTCTCTCTGCCATCTGGCCTCCATGCCTGGCCCTGTCTCCACTCTGCCGGCGATTTATGCCCTCCTGAGGTGTTTCGCCTTTTAACTCGCACATAATTGGCCCCCAGATGCAAAAAAGATGTGGAGGCCAGTTTTTATTAGTTGCCAAGCAGAGGTCATTGTTTTTGCATCGCTCCGACTCCTCAGCACTGCCAAGGTTAAAAAGACACGCATTATGTCGGTACCTTGACCAATTACTGAAGAAAACAAGGAGTCTGTGGTGCATACATGAAGGTAATGATGGATCATAGGGCTGAATGAAGGCAGTATGTGACGGACAGTGGTGAAGAAAGCAATAAAAAACAAATCACATGGCTCCTACAAAGTCCTGAAATACCTTCTGTCCTGTTTCCTGTCCATAGACCGCCTCCACCTCCACGGCTGACTCACCAGACATGATACGCCTGCTGTCAATTTATATGAGTTAATAGGAGATATACATGAGAAAAGCACATGACATGACAGGAATAAGACACTGTAGAGCTTATTGGCTCGCTGATTAAAAAGTCAGACATCTTCCGTCCAGTGATAAATGGTGGAAGCTGTTTCTGAGGCCATGTTAGGACTGACAGTAAGACCATGTGAAAAAAACACAGGGGCAAAGGAGTCTAGTCACAAAGATGCAGGACAGTCGCTGTGACTCTCCAAACCCTGTTTTGTAGCATTATAAAACTCTGTGCTGTGTTTGAGCCTCAGATTAGACGTCAGACTCATGGATCTTATCATCAAACTGGCCTTCGTGGTTCATATTTCATCTGTTCTACTGTACCTGGAGCAACAAGCTCTTGTTTAAGGCGGTGATGAACCACTGACAGTATAAAGAATGGATGCCGTATCCGTGACGTCACCCACAGGTTTCTGAAGAGCCGTTGTGAAGCTCAGTGTGGTGGCTTTGGCTGACGCCATGTTGGCTGTCCTGCCCCTTCCGCCTCGTGGATAATCTAAATTTCGGCAAAGACGTGGATCATCGGTGGACCTGGGGCAGGACGAATGATGCCTGGGTGCTCAAACAAGCGACAAGCGAACAGCAACCACTTGTCAATCAAAGCGTCCACGCTCTTAATTCTGCATAACTTTAAGCCTTAATATAAAAAATGTGGACATTTTAACATGGGAACTTATGGAGACTGACTCCCATTTGGAGCCAGCCTCAAGTGGACGTTTGAGGAACCAGTGCCACGGAGATTGCCGCCTGGTCGTGATCCCAGCCTTACTAGAAAATCTGATGATTACTGTATGAATAAAAATATAGCCTAAATCATGGTTGATATTTCACTTGAACGTTAAAAGACAGAAAAATGAAAAACTACAAAGCTCGTCTGCTGAACTGATTTTCTACTTAATTCTATTTTGTTATCATCCTGATAACCAGCCTGGTCATAAATAAGAAGTCTCTTAAATTTCACGCTGCTTTCACATGAAGCAGTTTCTTAATACACCTCTGACCCTCTGGAAGTCCCTCTGTGAGAAATTGGATGAACACTTTAAGTGATTTGGATTTTATTCAAGTATGAAACAATAAAATCATTTAAATATTATCTGATCAAACACCATGAAACAAAAATCCAAAACTAAGTTTGAACCTTCAGAAATACCAAATAAATAAATCAGGACAACATTGAGGAGATTTATGGCATGGTTATGTAGCACAGGGATTCCAAACTTTTCAGCCCACGGCCCCCAAAACAACGGTACCACTGATTTGCGACCCTCCCTATCCCCAGATGTCAGATGATTTGTCCTTGTTATTATTGTTGTTGCTGCTAATGTTGTTAATCTGTCGTAATCACATCAGGGGTCAGAAGGGGCAAAGAAAATCGACAGGTTTTTATTTTAAATGTAACTACTTTTTTATGTTTTGTTATAATTATGGCTACATTTTATTTGATATCTGAAATTCATCTTGCAACCTCCCGTTGCTGCCTCACCGACCCCGGGGGGGTCCCGACCCCCACTTTGGGAACCAGTGGTGTAGCACACCATAAATCTGCCTTCTGCATTACTAACCTACAGTCATATTTATTTACAAAGAGGCATTGAAAGGGCACAATATGTTTTAGTGTGTCAAAAAAATAAAAATAAAATTCCACTGTTTGTGTTTGTTGTTTTTTATTCAGGCGACATCTGAGACCTCTACGTCACCGGTCTTCTTGGGGTCCTTGACGTGGCAGTGATAAACAAAGATGGCGGAGACGTTTGGAGCTTCATAGATTTATTCTGTTTGTTTTTTAAATTTTAGGACTTTTCTCTGAAGTCAGCGATCAGAACACTTCACATGTCCGTCTGTCTGCTGTCTTCTCCGGCCTGGTTCACATGTTAAGCTGTAAAATGAGCGGCTGGGCGGGTTTTTCTGACGAGGAGCTCCGGAAGCTGCAGCAGAGAGGTAACGCTGCTAATGTTAGCCACGTTAGCATCAGACTGTGACTGCTTCAGTGTTTGGCGCCTTAAAAAATATGCTGCGTCATTCTCTGTAAAAAAAAATCTGTCTGTTTTTAGACTCCATGCTGTCCGCAGCGGCAGCCCGCGGTCGTAAGCCGGCTCCAGCCAGCCGGAGTCGGCAGCAGCTGCAGCGGGAGAGGGCCCTTCAGCTAGCCGCTCAGAAGAACCCCGGAGCGGCTCCTGGCCTCCCGCCGGAGCAACAACTCACCAAACCTCCGCCGAAGGAAGAGCCTCGGCCCGCAGCAGCCACCGGAGCTGTCAGACAGGAGGGGCAGCAGAAAGCCAGAGAGGTGAAGCCGACTGAAAACCACCACCATCAGCAGCAGCAGCAGCAGCAGCAGCAGCAGCCGGCTCCAGAGGAGGAGACCCCGGCTGTCAAAGAGCTGGAGAAACAAGAGGTGGAACTGTTAGTATGTTTTAATATCACATACTACCTGTACCTGCTTTATATGAGACCGCTGTCATTACCTGCTGCTCAGGCTAATGAAGTGTGTGTTGCTTCAAGGGGAACAAATGAAATGTTACAGTTTTACCTGTTAATCAGCTGGAGAGGCATCAGAGCTCACAGCTTCAATCTGTTATTTTCATAGATGGCAGAACCATGTCGTTCAGGACTGTAGACTGGTCTGACGTCTTGAAGTTACTTGCACAGCAAATCACATGAGTGATCGCAAGATCGATCTCTTTCTGAGCCCAAAGTTTAGAGATCTTCTGAAATACAGACACAGACTTAATTGACATTCTACTAATGCCTGAACTTCTCATGTGCAAGTCTGTTGACCAGGTCAGTGACTCGCATCACACCCGTCTTACCTGCGTTAAGTTGGCATCGCGTCAAGTTCAGGATTAGTTTTAAAGTTCCTGCACCAGCAAACATCTCAGATCTGATCCATCCTCATATCACCTCCAGAAACAAAAGGTGATCTTTGAAGCGGCAGCTCAGACGCTGTGGAACAGGATTGTTGCACATTATGCACTAACCATCGCTGCTGCTACTGACATGCTATAAAACACCATTCACCAACACACACAAGTCATTTTATCCTGTCTGTGGTCACTTTACGCTGTGCAGTCTCCCTGTGTACGCATGGCACTTTACTCCTACTGTCAACATTTAAATATTGTAGTATGTTCATATCTATTTATACAGTGACACTTCTCAGTACTTGTATATACGTACAGGGTCGATCTGGAGTCTCTGTTGAATCTTTAAAAAGCAGCTTCAGACTCATTTATTCAAACTGTCCTTTGTCTCATCTGCTGTGGACTGTTTGTCGCTCATGTTTTACTGTTTGCTTTCATGATGTGGATTTTGAATTTGATAAACTTTTCGTGTGTTTTTGGTCACAGTCGAGAAAAGACTCGTCTGGAGCAGCTGCAGCAAGAGCAGAAGATGATCGAAGAGAGGAATAAACGCAAGAAAGCTCTGCTGGCAAAAACCATCGCTGAGAAGTGAGTGCGCTGTCTGTACTGTGGTGAACTGTGTGTTTTCATGACGGACGGGAATTAAAGCTGAAATAAGACAAAATGTAGCTTTTTAAAGGTTTGTTATCGTCCGCAGGTCCAAACAGACTCAGGCTGAGGCCGTGAAGCTGAAGAGAATCCAGAAGGAGCTCCAGGCGCTCGATGACATGGTGTCCAACGATATCGGCATCCTGAGAGGAAAAATAGAACAAGCCAGCTGGGATTACTCCACCGCCAGGTACAGAGACGACACGAGGAAGTACAGAAGAGTGTGTGTCTGCAGACACTTTGGTGTGAGGAACAGAAACTCCTCTACAGCTGAAACTTTATTAATCACGTTGAAACACATGAAATTACTCCTCCACATTTAACCCATCCAGGTTGGCACCTGTTGGAACACACACATGCACAGGGTCACACACTCAGACAGATGAGACAGATGCCATATTCACTGGAGCGGTGGGCATCAATTCACAGTGCCTGGGGAGCAGTTGGGGTGGCAGCAGTTGGGGGGTACGGTGCCCGGGGAGCAGATGTTGGGGGGTACGGTGCCTTGCTCAAGGGCACCTCGGCCGTGGCAAGGAGGTGGACTGCCACCCCACCAGCTGTCAGTTCACCAAATCTTCGAGCAGTGAGAGCAGGGATTGAACCGCCAACCTTCGGGTTATTGGACGACCCACTCTGCCTCTGCCGCGGCCGCTCCAGGCTTCATACAAAGTCTTTCAAGGTTCAGAATATGCTTGAATTCAGATCTACTCCTTGAAAATCTGGTGTTTCATCGACACATTCCTCATGTGAACCAGAAATCTTTGAATCAATCCCGTTGTCACGTTCATTTTTTGTTTGAGAAGTCCTCTGTTATTCATTTACTCAGGAAATTAGCAAAAGGCTGCGTGATGATGGCGATCTTCACTCAGATATTGGTTTGCAGAAGGATCAGAGTTTGGGTCGAAACAGACTTCATCAGCTCCCATCATTCATCTGCACTGCTCGTGTCCCTGAATGCAGCATCAGGCGGTGTGTCCTGTGTCAGTTTGTGTTGTCTTCTGATTGGCTCGTCTGTAGCTGTCGGTCGTAGCAGCGTTGTGATGATTAGCTTGTCAGTTTGTGTCAAGACAAACTCAAAAAAAGGCGGAGCATGAATAATTAATTAGCAGGCGGAACGCACCTCGCTGCCACCCGGATATATTAAGACATAACACACAGCAACAGGTGAGCGAGAGAGAAGGAGCACGGTACAAACAAACGGACACGAAGCGGAGATTGTTGATAATATGAAGGACTGTAAGCAGCGTAAACGGCGTGCAACGTCATCTTGACATCTACAAGAAACCTCCGAGAGGCGGCCGGTAAGGAGCAGAAGCTTTCTCACTCATCGATAAACTGAGAGACAGTTTGTGGAGGATCGCTACTGATAGTCTGCCGTGACACTGTCAGAAGTCTGTGAAGCTCTGAATGTGTCACGGTGAGATCAAGGACCAAAGATTTAAAATTACATGATGTTATTTGATTGTGATGTTCGATCTCAGGGCTGCACAGTCATTATTAACATCACTGTCAAACTCACAGTACATCACCCACCAACCAAAGTATGTACTGGTCCAGTTTGGCCCGTTGCATTCTGGTTTTTGTAGGCTTTCTTTTCTTTTGAGCAAAAGGGAACAGCACAGCCATTTTTCTGTTTTTACTGGTTTCAAAACTGCTCAAACAGTTTGATGAAACAAACTTTCCAGCAGTGAAAAATTGAAACAGCTGCAAGTGAGAAGAGATGATTCACAGCTTCAGACATGAGGAGGTTCAGGAGGCAGAACTGTGAGGATCTGGACTCGATGACACATCCTCATGTGGGCAGAGGAGTTTGCTGATTGGTGGACTAAAGTAGGATTCTATTAACACTGTCAGTGTGATTGTATAAAAATCACAATGAGCATTCTTATTATTGATCATGAAATGAGCAGCAGCAGGTGATGTGACTGTACCTCCTCTGTAAATGCTCTCACTGCCCCCTGCAGCTGGTTTCCAGTATTCATGTTTCCTCACACACACTCAGGTTTATGTTTCCATCAGTGCAGCCACAGAAGGTTTACACACTGTAAGATGTTTAATAATCATATGAACCAGCATCCATCCAGTAAAGCTGTGTGTGTGTGTGTGTGTGTGTGTGTGTGTGTGTGTGTGTGTGTGTGTCCGTCCTCGTGCACGTAGCTGTAATGAGATTTGCTCCTCGTTACAGATGTTTGGATAACGAGGAGAGGACCTGACCTTCACACACTGGCTGCGCTGCGTTCTGTTATGATTACGTTGATTTAATCAATCGTTGAGATTTCTCTGAGGTGAAGCGTGTAACATCATCTGTTTATTTTCCAAACAACATGTGATGATTTTGTTTTTTCACAATTAAAACAAAGATTCAGAGTTCAGACGTCGTGCGAGGACGCTGCTCTGCCCCTCAACAGGGCCGCGTTCCAAACTGTTTCTGTTTCTGATCAGGTGATCGCCTCAAACTTTCAGTCTGACTGTTTAAAAACTCTCAGAACTGAACTCAGGCTGCTACTAACGATAATTCCATCATTTAATCTGTGACTATTCCTTTAAATTTCATTTATTAGGATCGTCTTTAGCTGCAGCAGCTTTTCCTCTCCAAACCAAACAAGATTCTCTACATGACAAACTCAACAGAGGACCGAGCTGTGCTCAGTGAACTACAGATTTAAAATGAAAGCTGTCTCGTTGTTGAGCCGACATTATAAATCAACATTTCTAAAATCAAATCATTACAGTGATCCAACGTTTATCGTTTAACTTTAATAATGTATATAAGATTATCTTGATTGTATATTAGAGTTTGAAGTTGATCATTTAATTGATTAATGAATGCAGCAGCAACTTTCTTCAGTGGATTTATTATCTAATATTTTTACTCATGTTCTGCTCTTAATACCAGTCAGCCACGTCGTCTTTAATCTTTGATATATTTACTAATATATATTTTGTTTTAGTCTTTGTTTGTTCTCATGTGGTTGACATGAAGCAGGTGTTATAAGAGGATTATGTTTCATGTTTCATGATGTGTGCTCGGCGTGTTGGATCATCGTGGATATTATCACGATGGTTTGAAGTGAAACTCTCCGACCGTCACGTAATGTTTGTTTACATTTTCTCTCTTTTTCCTCGCGTGTTCTTTCAGAAAGCGTTACGAGAAGGCGGAGGTGGAGTATGTGACGGCCAAGCTGGACCTGCACAAGAAGACGGAGGTGAAGGAGCAGCTGACGGAGCACCTCTGCGCCATCATCCAGCAGAACGAGCTGCGTAAAGCCCACAAGCTGGAGGAGCTGATGCAGCAGCTGCAGCTTCAGGCCACCGAGGAGGAGCTGGAGAGGCAGAAGGAGGAGGAGGAGGAGGAGGAGGAGAAGAGGAAGAGGAGCTGTGTGGAGATGCAGAGAGACGCCACACAGGGAGACGGTTCTGTGGAGAATCAGAAGGGAATGGTGCAATCGACCAAAGACTGCAGAGCCACAGAGGAAGAGACTGTGAAGGAGGAGAAGGGAGGTGACGTCCAGCAAGAGCACCACCCGATGACTGACGCAGCAAACACTGAAGGCGACTGTAAACCTGTAGAAAACTGTGTTCAGGGTGGAGCTGTGGCCTCCTGATGCTCACAAAGAGACACTCGTCCAGCTCCTCTGTAAAATATCACGTAGATATAAAACACTAACGCTGACGTTGGCTCAGTGTCCAACGTCAGAGTCAACCACTGAATGTTTGACGGGGTAACGGGGTCGATTCTGGACGTACAAACCCGGAACGGGTCGAGTTTAGGCTGCAGAAACAGTTTGGTCATGGTTTGGGCAAGATTGTGGTTTGGTTATTAAATATTGAAAAAAGTTAGAACGTCCTGTCTCGTGTCAGTTTTTCAATATTTAACCAAGATGACAATCTTGACCAGAATCAGAACCAAATGTGAGCGTCCCAAACAGAACCTTAAAAACATTTAAACACTTCAACTCCTCTCAAAAAACGGTACTCGTATTGGATCGATATCAGCAGTCGTATCTCGTTCATTACAAACATTTCTTTATTATCTGGGAGCTGTTTGCCGTTACAGATTATTATAAACAGTTTTTCACTCCACGATTATCGTGACAGAAAGAATTCACGGTAACGATATTATCGCAATATTCAACTTGAACTTTTGTCTGTTTGTCTCATTTTTGTCAAAGTACTGAGAGTATGGATGTAAAAACTGCAGAGTGGGAACCACACATACAGAGCAGAAAGAAACAAATGGTTTAAGAGCTGCTGAAACTTATCATACGTGTTATTAACATGTCTGTATGTCATATGCTTCTAGGCCACATAAATATCACTGCGACACCTCTAATCTGTAGCACCGACTATCAGATCAAATATTAAATTCTATTTCTGAGCGGAAAGTTCCTGATTTGAGTTAAAATTTGGACCTTTTATTCAGACCCAGCTCGTGTACAGCTGCTCGTGTTTAGACGTTTGACAGTCGAGACCTTTTGTTAAATGAAAAGAAGACTTGGAGCAGGAAGGAATCAGAGAAACGTGTTGTTATGATAGTGTTGAAACTCGAGGAGGATTCAGACTTCAGGACAACAGACTGTACCTGACACGACTGTGTCGAGCTGCAGAGGGAATCAGAAGCGAATCTTGCAGCCATTATCTTCAAATCGGTGGCTTCTTATGTCGAACCAAAAAAAAATGTCTTCTTCCAGCCGTGTGGTTTGACATCACATGTGAATGATCTCTGAGCAGAGGTTCAATGCTCCTCATTGTTGTTTCTCTGTGGCAGCACTGAGCGATGTGTTCTCTTGACTTCCTGGAAAGTCTGTTGCAGTTTTTCTCGTGCAGACGGAGTGAGGCATTAATCCGGTCCCGTCCTGTCTGATGTGTTGTAGATGAACATGTTAGCTGGCACTGGGCTCGTGTTTCACAAAAGCTAATTCTGGTGTTGTCAGTGCGGCGGAGCAGCAGCGGGCCTCCTGCATGGTAAGATGATATCTGTAAATGTATGGACGGACAGACGCTCATGTTGAACTCTGTACATGTGACCAAAGTCTGTGAGTGATTGTGAAGCAATGACTTATTTAAACGGGGTAAATATTTAAAGAGGTGACATGTGGAGGCACTACAGTCTGATATTTTACTAAAATAAACTTTAAATGAGAGTTTTGGTCCTCCTGTGAGTGTTTTGTCTTCGTGTTTATCGCTTTAACACTCAGATAATGAGTTATCTGCAGGACGGAGCTGTGGTCCTGGAAGGAATTTACACAGGGGATGGGGGTGGTTGGTGGGGTTGGGGTGGAGGCTTTGGGGGGTACTCTGGGACTCGTTTTTTTTTTTTTTTTTTAAAGTGCAGTAAGTGTTTCTGTAAAGCGCTTTGAGATTTTACAGCGCTCCGGTCACATCTGGCCGTCTGAAGGAGACGCTGTAAAAAAAGCAGCTTTTTTAATTAGTGAGGAGGCTGAAGCTCCGAGAGGAGAGACGAGTGACCGCCGTCCACGTCTGTCCACGTCTGTCCACGTCTGTCCACGTCTGAAGGCCAGAGGAGCTGATCTCAGATCAGATTTTCACCTTAAAGATGGTCAAATAAAAAAAAAGGGCTGAATGTGTCACTTCACTCACCATAAAAACAAAAAACTGCTGGAATGTAACTGTCGATTTACTCAAGTACAACTTTGAGTCACTTTTCATTTCATGTCCTTTCAAAGAGAAATAATTTTTTTTACTACTTTTATCAGGAATCTGCAGGTTCTTCTAAAATCTGAAGCAGTAATAAAACATGAAATCATGAAAAATCTGTCAGTGTGGTGAAAATATTCAAACTTATTTCTTGTTTCATTTTTCATTTTTGTGCAGCAGTTTGTTTTTTTTTCAGTTTGGATTCAGACCACAGAAACTCAAAGAAGTTAAATTAAATTAAATTTAAAACAATAAAATGCTGCTTACTTTATTTAAACATCAGTTCATCTTCATGTTAATGCATAATGAAAATCTATAATTTAACTGATCTGTAAACAGACGTGGATTTAGCAGTGAGTACTTTTACTTTTGATACTTTGAGTACATTTCTCAACACTTGTAATGGAGTAGATTAGTAATTAGTAATAGCAGTATTTATATTTTTACTTTAAGTCTGCAAGATCCTTTGAATGAACTGAAATGAATGATCTTCCTGCCTCATTTTTTAATAATAATAATAACAATAATAATAATAATAGTCAGGAGGAGGCTTCCTCTCGGGGTCTCTGTGAAAATAAAATGAGTTCTGGATTCTGACAAAGAAAAATGAGAAGATCCAAACTGCACGAACCGCCTCTGCATCCTACATACAGTTCCATTGTGTGTGTGTGTGTGTGTGTGTGTGTGTGTGTGTGTGTGTGTGGACTTCAGAGAGCGGAGGGTTTATAAAGTAAAGTGTGATTTATGTGGCGCTGGCGTCCCTCGACAGGTCGAGAAAGACTCTGAAACCCGAGAAGTCCAAATCAGGTTTTTGCTGAAAGTCTCTCCGCCATCTGGACGAGCCGAGCCGAGCCGAGCCGGGCTTCACCTCCAACACCAGCTGAACTCTGAACTCACCCAGAGGAGATGTGCATGTTTGAAACATGAAATGCATAAACATACTGCAGCAGCAGAAGAAGAACTCCTCCTGCTCTTTTAATTCACTTTGGCAATTAACAGAAATCTTTGCTGCTGGATTAATTAAGCCGATCTGATTTGATTTAAAGCTTCAGTGCTGAAGCCGAATGAATGCTCTGCTCCCTCTGAACTCTCTGCTGAACTCCAAACACACACATCTGGACCATAAATAGAAAATTAGAGTCTCCCAGAGAAAAAGTTGAAGAAGATGTGAATGGAGTTTGGCTGCTTCAGCATTCAGATGAAGAGAAGCTCAGCACAGAGTGTGTGTGAGTGTGTGTGGATGATGTTCATGAGAGGAAAACAAGTTCCAGTGTGTGAATGTAAAAGAGAAATGATTCAGCAACAGTCTGAATGTAAAACGAACCAAAACCCGGAGAAGAAAAAACACTAATTGATTGATTGATTTATGATAATCAGCACCAAACGACGTGTGTGTGTGTGTGTGTGTGTGTGTGAGGGGGTCGGCTTTGTAATAATGAGAATCAGTTCGGCTGAATTAATTTCACACTTGCTCTGTAAACTCTGCGTGTTGTTTTAATCAGGAGCAGATTTTCTGTTTTATGTCGGAGCTGCAGAGCGTTTACAGTGAGAGCAGACCCAACAGCACAGCCATAAAACACACACACACACACACACACACCAGTCACATCACGACCATCCTCAGCATTTAATGATTTGATTGGTTTATTCATGCAAAGTCTGGATTTATTGATTCATTAATATGCATCAATTAAATACAAATAAACAGCAATTAAATAATTGAACAATTCAAAATGTAACATTTTAATTTTCACATTTTATTTTTATATTTTATTATAAAAAATGTGACATTTTTTCTTATTTTAAGACATTTAAACATTTAAACATTTTTTTCGTTGTAACAGCTCTGAGTATCATCTTTATTAACCAACTTTGTTCAGACATGTTGGGAATTATTTAAATACAAAGATCAGAAAAGGTGCAAGAAAATGTAATAAAATATAAGATAAGATAATAAAAATAAAACTTTACTGATCACGGAAGGATTTTACAGCAGCACAAAAAAAAAATCCAGAGAAATAAAACATTTAAATAGTTTGTGCATATTCCACATTAAAGTATTCATAATAGTAGTATGTAATCTTTAAGTAGAAGTATCATATAAGTTCTAGTATAAAGTATAAAATCTTCAAAATGTTCTTGAAGAATTTAAAAGTCATTTCAAATAAAAACATGGATTTTTTTTTGCACTTCCTTATCTGCTGCTGAGCTCTTTAATCTGCAACAATTCATCATGTTTGATGAAATGTTCACAAGTTTTCATCTGTAAAGTAACAACAGCTGGAAGAAGTTTGAAGATTTCCACTCAAATGGAGTCAAATACTCAGATAGAAGTACTTTACTCAGGCCCACAGTACTGTGAAGTACTTCGTTACATTCCTCCTCCTTCATGTATGAAATATTTCTGTGTGTTTGAGAACCGGCCCCGCTCTGGACTCTGTAATCAGCTCAGAGTCGGTGTGAGACGGTGTGCGTCGGTGGACGGGCAGAAATCCCGCAGCAATCAGGCGCAGCGCAGAGGGAGCGGGTCCGCAACATGTGGCTCCCTGCACAGGAAGCGAGGAGTCAACAAGGAGGCCCTTCACTCCCAATTAAGGAAATAAAACAGGACAGGGGGGCCAGAGCGCGGCTCCAATCAGCACCAGGGGTCACCGGACAGCGGCGGCGGCGGGGAGGGGGGGGGGCCTGGGACCCTCATCATCATCACCACCCTGAGCCCGGGGGGTCAGGCCTGTACAGGGGGGCTGAGATAATACAGAACCAGCAGAGAACACAAGAAATACAGCCACTGTGATTGACAGGTGGGTTTTTTAATAAGTACCACAGTGTACAAATACTGCGTTACAAGTCAAAGTACTGCATTTAAGAGTATTACTGGGCCATATACTGACACTTTATATACTCAATGCTGTGTGGATGAAGCTATCTCATAATCATAATCATATTTTAGATGTTCTGTAGCCGTCAGATAAATGTAACATTAAAAGAAAAACTTCCCTCTGAGATGTCGTGAAAATGGAAAAACCTCAAAATTATACATCAGTAAATGTACTTAAAAAACATTTTAACATTTTATTATATTTACACAGAAACATATTTGTACATGAAATCACTGATGTTTCATTAACTTATCTCGTGTTAAAAAGTCAGAAAAGTAACTCCATCTGTCAGACAAATGAGTAAAAGTACAGTACATACTTTGAAATATAATAATATTTTAATCAGCTGATTTTTGATTGTTACTTTATTCTTTGAATTGAAGTTAACAATAATTGTGATGTTTAAAAAATTCAATCTTGATATCATATTGTGTAATATTGTGTAAATATTCCAGCTCCTCATTTATGCGTCTTTCTGCTCTGTATGTGTGGTTCCCACCCTGTGTAATCGTTATTTGTACATTTCCGGTCGCAGGCTCTCTGTCGGCCTCCTGCACTCAAATTTTAAGTTAATTTATTTGACAAAAAAGAAACAAAACACGACAAACGTTAAAGATGAATTTGATTTATTACATTTTTAAAAAAAATATCCTGATGATATCGTTATCATGAATTTTTTGGCAGTCGTGTGGTGAAGTTCTGATCTCGTGACAGCTCCAATGTGAATATTTAAATATGAAATCATATTGTAACAGACTGTATGAAGACAGAGACGTGTCTCTCACCTGCCTCCGGTCTCAGAGGGTCAGCAGGTTTTCGTGGGTTCCCCCTTCAGTTACCACCCACAGCCTCACCGAGCTGGACCAGACTGACAAACCAGTGCAGACCCTAATTATCCCCGCTCAGGCTCTCAGCCCTGACATGAGTTAAAGCGCGGAGTTTCATGACTCTGTGATTAAGTTCCATTTCAAACCAATTTAGTGAAGCTCGCCATTAATTTATGATTCATTCCTGTTTCTGGTTTGTGCACTTTAAGTCTGTATCAGAGGGAAAAATCTTTGAGATTTATGTGATGCACTTTATCAAAGTTTAATGTGAGCCCAGAACCTGCCTGTCAGGCTCAGACCAAACACACTTCAATCTAATGAAAGAGATTAAACTAACAGCACAGTGTGTGTGTGAAATGATTCAGTTTAGTTTACACAAATAAACACTCAGTGAAACAGTGTTAATGTATCTGCATCGTCCACAGTTCTTCTTATTCTGAGACGTACAACATGAATATGAATTCATTCTTCATCTTTAGAGCTGCACATGTTTGATTTTATGAACGCAAAGCTGAAATGAAACACAGATTATCAGTGCTGACAGAAATATTTGCATCATTTTCTTGAGTAAAAGTTGCAAGACAACAATGAAAAAATACTAAAATAAATACATAAGTATGAGTAACGATGATAACATTCATTATGTAAATATCATTTGTATGTTATCAGTGATTAATTAACATTTTATGTTGTTATGGTGGAGCTCATTTGTCTGTTGGGTGGTTTATAAAAAAATTATATTTTATCATTTGATTTTTATGTTTTAATCTAAAATCTTGATCTGAGAAATAAAAACAGCTGAAATAAGAAAAGTAAAATATTTTTATATATGCAGAGAAAGAAGAAGAAGAGGAAGATGAAGTGTAAACGAACTCAGGATCACAAACAGCTGCAGAAAGATTCAACATTTTTGACCCAAAATATTTCAGAATGTTCAGTTTAACTGATTTTAAATCATTTCATCTGTAACGTGTCCGTCTGTCCTGCTGCTGTATTTAAATATTAAATATTATTCTTCGGGTGCCTGCAGGACGGTGTGGATGGCGTGCTCGGATTCAAACCAGGGACGTTGTGATTACGCGGTATGTGTCTTAAACCACTGGGGCCATCAGGACGCCCCCACTGAGCATTTCCTTCTCCATATTCAGGCTCTGTTGACTTCCTGTGACACAGATCTGTGATTCTGAGCTGCACAAACAAAACGGACGTGATGTGAAGTGAAGCTGACATGTTTGTTCTGCGATCCTGAATCCACAGCTTCATGATTTAATGTCTGAAATGATTTTTAATATGAGCGCTGTGCGTGACAGACGAGGCCTTACATTTAGAGTTGATGTTAGATTAATTGAACTAAATGTTTGATGAACTTTACAAATAAAATCGACACTGGAGGAGTTCACTTCTAAAATAAAATGAGAAACATAAACGAGTTGATCCTGATGCAGATTTTCAGCCTCGGCCTCCTCTGCAGACTCTCCTTCCTGCTCACGTCAGCTCCGCGGGATGCCATTTTCCTTTCAGAGATGTTTGGACGTTTCCATTCGCCACAGACAAACTGTAGCAGTCGGAGCAAACAGGCCACTTTCACATCGAGCTCTGAACAAAGAATAGGGGCCCTGGAGGAGAAGACTGGGAGTCTGAGACATGGGGAGGCCTTTTTCTTTTTTCTTCCTTTTTTTTTGGCTCTAGCTGGCACCGGAATGGACTTGTAGGCAGGAAAAGAGAATCTGGAGGGAAAACTAATGATGAAAAAGTCTACTCTATCCCTGTGCCTTCATTAAATACATGGAAAGAACGAGAGAGGCACATCTGGATTCAATCCGCGTCCCTTTGATGGCATCAAGTGTTCTTTTCCCAGATCAGGGGGCTGGAAGCTACGGGATGTCTATGGCAGCTCGGAGCCCAGAGTCGACTCCTGCCATCTGAACACATGACCCCCACCCACACCCCCCCACTTCCACCCCCCACCTCCACGTCCAAAAAAAAAATCCCCCACATCACCTCCACCAGCCAGCTCCCTCCATTCCTTCATCCCTTCACCCCCACCACCTCTCCAACCCGACTAACCTACAGCTCAGTGCCAACTCTGAGGTGGGAAGTAACTCCGGATCAGCTCAGAGGAATGTTACGTGGACGTTTTGTAAGAGTTCAGACAGAGATACTCGATTACTTTTATCTGCAGTTACTTTGCAGATTCAGGAAAACATTGATGAAATGTGACATGAAGCATTTTTGACTGGCTAAAGGCCGAAGTTTAAACATTTCTGCTGATTTTTTTGTAAGTAAAAACTCCTGAGCACAGATCACGATGAGAACAGATCGACCAAACTGAGATTTAAAGGCCTGAAGGTGTAAAGAGATCCAAACGAGGACGAGCCCTCAGCACAGTTTAAGAAAAGTCCTTCTGTCTTTCTTTCTCTTCGTCGTTCGATTCATCTGAAAGCATGAAAATCATCTTTGGTTCATTTTAACGTCTCTGATTCTCACCTGCTCACATCGAATCAGAAGAGATGGTCTGAGTTCAGTTGACGGACTGGAAAGTCCAGACTGTCCTCCAGCTCTGATTGGCAGAGCGTCTGTAAACTTACCTGAGAGTCACACACACACACACACACACACACACACACACACACACACACCACACACACACACCTGTGACTGCAGGATGACGAGTCAGAGCTGTTTGGGCCGGTTTGTTCTTCGAGTGCATGAATGAAACAAACATCATGCAGCTGCAGATCAGATCAGATCAGCCAGCTGTCAATCCACTGGACAGATCACCAATCATCAATCAATCTGATCAACCAACAGTCTTAACCTGACTGTTCACACGCAGCAGAATCTGATTCAAATGAAAGATGGACTCAGTTCAAACTCTGCTTTGGTCTCCACCAACTCCTCAGCAGATGATCTGTCTCTAAATGTTTCACTTTGTTCTCTAACTGAGTCTGTCTGCTGAGGAATACTCTGAACTTTTTACTCGAGTAAAAGTAAAACCACAGAGTAGAAATACTCACACAGTAAATCTGACATGTTCTACAGAGATGAAGCTAAAAGTTCATGTAAACATTCAAACTTGAACTTTACAGTACAAAAAGTATATACTTCAAGTACTGAAAGTAAAAGTACTCGTGTGCAGAGTGATGTATTTGATCTAAATGACTCTAGAAACAGCTGATCTGAATTTCTCCCCTCAGGTCAGCAAAGTTTGATCTCTAAACTGTAAAAATACATCAGAGTCAGCTGATTCTATGTGAAACTGCAAAGAAACAAAATGCACCAATAAATAAAGAAATATTGTACGGGAGTAAAAGTATAAAGTACAAGTACAACAACTTTCAGAGGTTAAAGGTCAGAAATATTTCTCCAAACTGACATTTTTGGGACACGTGACCTGGTGGCTCCTGGTGGCTCCTGGTGGCCCCGCAGCAGCAGCTTAGTTTGGTTAAATGATTTATCCCACCTTCATTGTATCTATCTCCGCTCTGACAGCTCCTCCGCCGTGCGGGCAGCTCTGTGGACAGACTGACTGGCACAGTTTATGGTTGATTTAATTGGCGGCAGACCGCAGGACAGTCAGAGCGGCTTTATCAACACACGAACGGCGATAACACGAGCGCGCCTGCGTCTGCTGCTGATCCACCGTGAGGTTTACCAACCAGAGGAGAGGAGAGGGGACACAAACAGGCCCGAACCGGGCCGGGGTGATGGTGCTGCTGATGGTGATGTTTCTCCTGAGGGGTGGGGGGGGGTGGAGGGGGGGTGGTGGGGGTGAGCAGTTTGTGGTGGGGGCCTGTGAAACGTCAGACACAACATAAAGGCATTGCCACGTAATTACGGGGCTCTCTTTCATTTAGGAGAGAGAGAGAGAGAGAGAGAGAGAGAGAGAGAGAGAGAGAGAGACTACAGGGTGAGCAGCCTGGAGGTGCGGCGCTAACGTCCTGCCTCCCCGCGCCTAGCTGCCGCAGAGCGAGCTTTGCGCACACACGGAGAGCTTTGCGCATCTGGTCGTCATCATCATCATCATCACCAGCAGCAGCAGCAGCAGCTCTTCCTGCTCAGATGTGACTCCACCAGAGTTGGGAAGAGCAGCTTCTTCTTCTTCTTCTCCTTCTTCTTCTTCTTCTTCTCAGAGGACTTCTCTGCTCTCACGCAGCGGGACAAACTTTCACGTTTTTCTCGCCGTCGCCGCGCGCCGCTGGATGGATTGGCTGCAGGAGTTTGATGTGGAGAAAAGTTTTGCCTGAAGTTTGTTTCGTGTCCTGATCTGGATGTGAACAGATCCGCTCTCTAGCTCGGAAGAACCGAGTCCGTGTGTGTGTCTCTGGCTGGTTTCTGGAGCTGCTGTTTGTGCGTTTCTGCATGCGAGGATCTCGTTGGTTCGCCTTTTTTTCTTTTTCTTCTTCTTCTCGTCGTTTTTTCTCCCCCCGCTGTTCCCCACTTGCGTCATGACTTCTAGCTATGCACATGTAATGGACAGGCAAGCCACGATATCAAACCGCCTGGAGAGTCCGATCACGTCTAACCTGGACAACCTGCAAGCCAAAAAGAACTTCTCGGTCAGCCACCTGTTGGATCTGGAAGAGGCCGGGGAAATGGTCGGCACTCAGCCGGACGAGAGCGTCGGGGAGGCGGGGAGGAGTATGCTGGAGTCGCCGGGGTTGACCAGCGGGAGCGACACGACCCAGCAGGAGAGTAAGTGAAAAGAAGCCTGGCCGAACTCGGGCTGGGACCGAGCAGAGGAGGTCCAAACACGTTTTAAAATCGCGTGAGCAAAATGTTAAAAAAAAAAAATCCTCTGTGGTGCGTTTTAGTGCCGATGTGAAAACAAGACGTTTGAGCTCTGGGACGTGGTGAAGGTTTCACACAAACGTAGCTCTAATGACAAACCAACACTAAACTCATTTGTTTTCATTATGTTGTGGCGCGTGTCCGCGTGCAGGAGCGCATGAATGGAGCTCTGCGGACAGCAGCGCGCATGGAAGGAATCCTTTAGTGAGTTTTGGCAATGCATCATCCCTGACGGCCCCCCCCCCCTCCAAACGGCCATTAATTTACCATTAGCACTTTGATGTCAGTGAGGTATGGTGATGTTGGTGGACATGGTCAGTGAAGTTGCGAGTCAGACTCGGTGGCTCATAAATCTCTCTCCTCGTGACTGTTGATCCAAACGAGGCCACATTTTCTGGATCTTGAAGGTTTTTGATCTTTTTAATAGAAATAATTCATAAATATTTATTTGGAAAATCCTTAAAGTGAGTCACGTGACGCGTAGCTGATGAACATTTGACGGAATTTATCACCAAATAATCATAAAAACTTTTTTTTTTTCATTCTTCCGTGTGTGCGTAAAAAACGAGGCCGAGTCTGGTGAACTAAGAAGCGGGTACTTTATCGCTGAGCTCCCGTTTACATTTCCAGCCTCTAAAGTCGGGGCTCTTATTTCCAACTTCCCTGCGTTAAAATGAGCCATTACGCGCGGGGGGAAGTTGGATAAACTCGGTGAGAGCGCACGGACTCTCCGGCGCACCGTTGAGAGAGTAAATAAACGCTCTCTCCTTCCTCCTCCTCCTCCTCCTCCTCCTTCCTCCTCTTCTTCTCCTCACACAAACGTTCCTGACAGAAACGTTTTAGTCTTTAATGAGTGTTTTTGTTATTTTTTTTTAAAACGCAGAGCGGCTGTGAGAAATATGCGGGAGGAAGTGCTCGGGTCACGTCGTTAATTCACGGTTATTTTCGGCCTGTCAAACACTTTCAGAACATCGGAGCCTAATCATTTGTCATAATTAGCGCGCGTGTCTTCGCTCCAAACAATTAAAGGAATCAAATATCAGAATCTGATTTCATGGAGGTGAGTCTAAAAAAAAACACCCCGCAGGAGGAGTGAAGCAGTCCGGGTCCAGAACTCAAACCTCCGCGCTGTTTTTGTTTTCACCAGATTAACCAGAGAGAAGTCTGATGATCGATTCACAGTTTATTTTTCCGATTTAGTGACAGAAACGTAAACGCAACAGTTTTTTTTAATCAGTTCACAGATAATTAAAATATCACCGGAAATACGACACCAAGAAAACAACAGTTCAAAGTAAAAACAGCAGAAATTTAAATGAGCTTCTGATCTGTGATCAGCTCAATGAGCTCTGGCAGGAGGACTAATTAACTTTCACTGATCGCTGCTAATGAGATCAGTCTAATCACACACGTGTTGGCCACACCAACAGCTGCAGGATGATGGCGATGGGGACGGGGACGGGGACGGCTTTGATTTGCTGTTGTAAAATGTCACCCTGCAGCTTTAATTCAGAGCTCTGAGGTCCGGATCAGATTCTCAGGTCCAACTTTTTTATTTTTTTTTATTTTTTTTTTTATTTTACACCTTTAAAATGAGCCAAAATGCGTTTTTACGCACAATCTTCACTGTTGGATATTAAAAATAATTAGTCAAACTCAAATAAAACCGTTTATTCACACAGGAGAGACTGAACGTGAATAAATATTTAATTAAACAGTTTCAGATAAAATCTGGCTCATTGTCATATTTAATTATTTCTCTCTCTCCGGTTGTAACGTCATCAAACGGGCGGGCAGACTAATGAAGTGCGTCATGATTTTCATTTGAACCTCCAGCCTGTAAAACGGCTGTTTTTTTACGCACGGAGGGGGGAGGCCTGCGCGCGGTCTCTGGTCAGCCATGTGCGGCTTCCATCAGCGTTTACAGCCGCAGTTTACAGTCCGACTTCCCCCTGAAACACTGAAACACTTCAGCCTGAAGCTTTGAACCAAAATATGCAGAAAGCTGCTGATTTGTGACAAACTGAGAGGAAACAAGATGCAAGGCATGGAGAGAGGAGTCAGTTTGTGGAGGTAAAAATGATCTGAGCTGCTTCAAAAACACCCAAAAGTCAAAATATGTTTATAAAAAAACAAAAAAACACCTCATCTTCATGTAAAATGAAGTTTAATGTGCAGAAAGGAAAAACTTTTTCCTACATAAATAAATTAGTCAAAACAAAAAGTGATGTGACAGAAACATGTCAGGACAGTTAATACTAAATCAAATATTAAAAATGAATTGTTAATTGTTAAAAGTGACATGACAGCTGCAGTAACAGACAGTGTTTTGTCTTTTTATTAGTTTTAATCTGTTGATTGAGTCCCGGAGGGCTCAGGAGCCCCGCAGAGGGTCAGAGAGATAAACCTGAAAGGTCACAAAAAGATTCACGAGATGAAGAAGAAGAAAAAAATGTTTGTTTTTTCTTTAAATCTGATTTTTTTTTTACTGATTTAAAGAGGCAAAAAAGAGAAAAACACAAAAACAAAAAGATTTTTCTAAATATGAGCAAATAAAAATATTTAATCTGTGAAATCTGAGGACAGAAAGTCAGCTGATGAAGCTTCATTCAAATATTCTGCAGCTCAAACTTAAATTAAAGATTAAAATCAGCTGTAAAATGTGAAAAAACTCAAATCAAAGAAGATTAAATTCATAAAAGAACCAAAAATGTTCAAAAATTTTCACACAAATTTCTTTTTTTTGTTCATTTTATTTTTCTGTGAAATGTTGAACACCGACCTTTAAAAATCCAAAAACTGAACTGTGTTTAAATATGAATGAGTATTTATTTTATTTATTTAATATTTATTTTAATTTGTTGCTCACACTCAGCTCACTCTCAGCTGTCTCCTGATTGGCTGAGACTGCTAATTAGACAACATGGTGACAAAAACAAACAGATACACTGCAGTGTGTGTGTGTGTGTGTGTGTGTGTGTGTGTGTGTGTGTGTGTGTGTGTGTAAAACTGTAATAGTAATACTGCATTCAGAGTTTTACTCGTATGTGTCTCGGTGGCTCAGTTGTTTAAGAAGCTGAACACGTTCGAGTCCGACTGTCAGTTCTCCAATAAAGAACAAAAAAGTACTTTCAGTACTTTTCAATGCTCATCGTTAAAAGTACCTGAAGAGTTAAAGTACTCTCTGAATGGAGTTGTTTTATTATATTGATCATTTTATAAACAATGTTTATAAATGAAATGTTGTTTATAAACAACATTTCAGACACTTTTCCAGATTTTAGATTTCACTCAGACGATTTCAAACTTTTTTAATTTAGATATTTTAGATTCCCTGCCAAGGAAGACCATGAGACGCAGCTGAAAGCTCAGAAAAAGATAAACTCTTTATTTCAGTTTTAGATGTTTTTAAGATTTTTTACCTGAAAACATTGAACAAATGTTTCTGAGAGTGACGATTCAAATATATTCACTACTACTAACTAACAAAACACTACAACTACTAAAATTTTACAAATAAAACATTAAAGAAGGAATCAACATAACTGAATATTTATGTTCTTATAGGAATATTTAACATCGGCTGAGACATCATCATTTAAATCTACATATTGACAAAATATTCACACAAAACAGAAAATATGAAATGAAACATTTCACGCGTCAGTTTTTTAATCAGATTTATGAATGAGGAAAAAGTTAAACATTTGAATCTGTGAACGACAAATAATAAATTAATTCAGGAGGTCACGTTCGTCTAAAAATGATCAGAAAAGAGTTTTCTGCAGTCACGCTTAAAAATAAAAAGAAATAAAACTCAAAAAAGTTCAAGAAGAAAAAAATCATCTGTACAAAATGTAAATTTAATGAACGACAGCGATTTTTTACTTTCAGTCTAAAAGTGTCATCAAGCACGAAGAGGCTGTTTCTGATTTTGAAAATTTGTTTTTGTTTTTTTTTGTTTTTTTTTTTACCTGAAAACAGAAAATTTTATTTTATTTTGAAAATAAAATCTGAATCTACAAAATGAAAGATAAAAAAAACAAAAAAAAATCCAACATGAAATGTAGAAAAATCTCAAATACTCAAAGTCCAAAACATGTGTGACTAACTTCCCACCTCAGTGTGTGTGTTTGTAATGTGTGTGTGTGTGTGTGTGTGTGTGTGTGTTTATAATGTGTGTGTGTGTGTGTGTGTGTGTGTGTGTGTGTGTGTGTGTGTAATTAGGCAGGAACATGGATGATCACAGTCTTTTCTTTCCGATGTGAAAGTGTTACTTTGTGGTCTTGTTGTGGAGCCACGAGGCACCGACACTGACTCCAGCCTGCAGGAGCGTTTAGCCCGAACACATGCAGCCGGAAGGTGCCAGCATGGGTTATATATTTATCTTTGCAGAGGGTGTGTGTGTGTGTGTGTGTGTGTGTTTTCAGCCCGGTCTGTTTGTTGGTCTCTACATGTGTCTGTTTGTTTGATAATCAGGCCAAAGAACGAGAGATTTTAAAGGAGCTTCAGTTACAAAAAAACATATTTTCTTACAAACTGTTAGTGTGTCTCTGCATGCAGACAGTTTAGTTTGATTTATCCACAACAATTTCATTTTCCAGTTCACAACATTCAAAACTTACATTAAAAAACGTTGTCTTGTTTCTGGACGGATCATCCTCAGAGGACGCTGTCCCAAACTGTTTCTGGAAAAAAGACGTCACTCTGGAATTATTGAAATGTCTTTTTTGTTCCCAGGCTGTGAACACCACACACATATATCTTTTATTTTTAATGTGTTTAACATTTATAATGAAAAACAAGTCTGTCACATGTAAACAACATGTGTGTGTTCACGTTTCTGAGGATTATTTAATTCACTGAGAACAAGCAGACAGGAAGTGTGTGTAGTCTGAGCCGCTGTAGGCCACAGCGACGTGTGTCACTTTGTGTGTTTTGATGCAGATTCAGCGGCAGATGAAATATTTCATGCAGAGTTCTGCTCTCTGTAGTTCTGTGCACGTTAGAATCAGATTATCAGTGATGGAAACAGGATTCAGATATAAGATGTAACATTAAAATGTCTAAAATTGATCGACAATGTTAAATTTTTTATCTCAAATTATTCCATTTCAAACTCAGAGAAATCTGTAGTTTTATTCAGGGGCGTTTCCTACTGAACAAACGAGTTGTCGATCATTGTTTAACAATGAAGACAACAACTCCCATGATGCCACGCTATGTTACGACATCATTAAACTTTTGTTATAGTTCGATGTAAGAGACACCCTAACAGCGCTAATTAAATAATGTGTGTTTAAATAGAAATATTATTTTTGCATTGGAAACATGTTACACTAAAGTACGAAGTATCACTTGAACTCAGCGGTCAGGTGGTCGAGCAGGTCGGCCATGAAATGTAGCATGAAGTCATTGATGTATGTGTGCGTTATGTTTGTTACGACGAACCGACTCAGTCAGAGTTACTTTTATATTGATGTGTGATCAATATTTCAATGCTAATTTAAAGTGATCGGTTTTCTATTGGCTAGTTTAAATAATTTTATACATCAGGTGGTTCAGACGGAGTGATCTGATTGGACAGGAGCCGTTCGATGAATAACAGCACTGAGACTTTTAACAGATGTTACATTAACGTTACATTGATGTTCATCATCTGCCTTAGATTGTAACAAAGAAACTGGATACGGTCAGCTGATAATAAACCTGATCAGCCACCATTAGTAATCAATACACGACCATCAAACCAATAACTAACATTCAGACAACGTCAGTCAACCTTATTGTACTTAACAGTTACCTAGTGTTTCTGTAGCGTTGACAGAACGTTCACAAACAAACATATTATCAGTTTGAAGTGAACTAAAGCTCCCTGCGCTGTCCCTTTAAGAAATATGACATTTGAACAATTCATTACGTGTCCGTAACAACACGAGATAAAGGACGTCACAGAGATAAACTGTGTTTCTGTACATGCACAGAATCACAGCCGTGCTCATATTGAGTAGAACATCGAACGTACTCGATGTTCTAACGATGGACCACGTGCTGTCGAGATGCTTGATGAATGATTCATTATTTATATTTCTGATTGAGGTCAGAACAGTCCACATGCATGAACACATGGAGCTTTCTCTGTTATTAACATCTGATGTGGTCCGACGCCGAGCTTGTTTTTAATTTGACCTCCCAGTTCCCATCACGTCTCATCAGTTGATATTACATCACCTCTTTCTTCTTCTTCTTCTCCTTGTAGATGAACAGATGAACACGGAGGAGAAGAAGAAGAGGAAGCAGCGCAGGAACAGGACCACCTTCAACAGCAGCCAGCTCCAGGCTCTGGAGAGAGTGTTCGAGAGGACACACTACCCCGACGCCTTCGTCAGAGAGGACCTGGCCCGCCGGGTCAACCTCACCGAGGCCAGAGTCCAGGTATGAACCGGACATCTCTGCACACTGGCCACTGCAGGGTCACACCTCATTCAGAGACCTTTATTTTGACACATCCTCCTCCCTTAAAAATAAAACCCGGACTTCTTGAAGTCAGGTTCAATCTTTGATCAGCCATAAACTCACCAGATTGCAAAGTATTCTTCGTACTGTAAACATATTTCACTGCAGGGATACGAAAACAAACAGATTGCTATAAACACAGAGACGCAGAGAGTTGCTGCATTACTTGGAACATCAGAAATGGTTCTTGAAGTTTGGGCGAGCCTGTGGGACCTGTTAAGGAACCCTCAGGGGACCCAAACTATGTTTTACTAAATGATTCATGAACTGTTTTGTTTGTAATATCAACACAGAGCAGCAGAAGCAACAGGGTGCCCAGTTTCTTCACATCATCTGTTAGTGCTTAAACTAATAGATTTAGTTAATAATCCTACTTAGTGGCTAAGAGTGATCAGGGCCTATTAACATGTTTAGATTTCACATTATGGGGCTTCAAAAGGAACTGATAAGAAGTCGTCAGCACCTTCTATCAAACTTACATGAGTCTGTGAGCAGTTTATAAACTCCCCAAAGGACTGGATGTGATCAGAAAAGTGGATGTAATGATGTCTAATTTCCTCAGAGGTTTACAGATCTGTGATAAACGGCAAATGTGTTCAACACGTGAGTGCTGCGGCTGAACAGGAGCTCAATATGATGCTGTGATTGGCCAAATGAACGAGATCACACTTCCAAATGAAGTCAATTAACGAAGCTAGAAAATGGATTTAATATCTTTAAATGCAAATTGAATTATTCCGGGTAATTTGTCTTTGCGGAGTTGAATGTTGTGGTTGTTTGTGTAGGTTTAAGAAGTGACGGAGGCGCGGCACAAAGAAGTGAATCCTTTGGTTCCTCTGATAGAGAACTGAGACAGACGAGGCTGTATTTATGTCTTCAACCACAAAACACAAAATCAAATAATTTTTAGTCACCAGAAATCAGTTGTTGTCTTTGAAACACTGCCCTGTGCTGCTTTAGCTTCGATTCATATTGTATTTAGAATATTAAAATAATTAATCGTTGTCGGGGTTCAGAGGTTCGGACACAATCACAATCTCCCCAGTTGGATTATATATAACCTTTGTTGCATGTCACGCTCCTCTATTGTCAGGAGACGTGTGTTGTCACGACTTCATCAGCCAACAAAGTGATCAAATAACAAAAAGCTGAAAATGAAGAACGGTGAATCCCCTGAAGAAGACCCTGTGCAAAAAACATGCTTTCAAATAAAGAAAAATATAATTTGTTTTTCCCCCAAAAAAATGAGCAGAAGAAGAGTATTATTCGAGCCGTGAGTTGAGAAACTTCCACCACGAAGCTCCACCAATCACAGTGCACAGGGATAACTGTTTGTTACCTAACAGACAAAACCCAGGGAAACAAAAGTCTCGATTGTGACTTGTGTATCTGCGTTTATGTAATCAGAATTTCTTTCATCTGGATGAAACAGATTTTTTTTTTTTTTAACTGAGTCACTCAAAGTGCAGCTGTAAAACTGTAAACCGGAGGGGTCAAACTCATTTTAGTTCACGGGCCACATGCAGCCCAGTTTGATCCCAAGTGGGCCGCACCGATAAAACCATTACATAATGACCTGGAAATGATGACACCTCCAAATTCTTCCCTTTCTTTTAGTGTAAAGAAGTTCATCCTGAAAACTGTCATAATTAATGAACCACGATGAACAGCCAGAAAAATAAGTGCAGTTTTGACAATATGTCTCAGTTTTTTCACGAAGTTTACAGATCAATGATCAAAACCTTCAGTAAGCATTTTACTTTTTTCTTTGTGCAGTGGATGAATCAGGCATAGCCGTGCATTTTATGGAAAAATTAGAATGAATGACTTCTCTGCTATTTTCACACTTTGCAAAAGTCATCCAGTGGGACCAGATTTGACCCTTTGGCGTGTCGGTTCTGGCCCGTATGATTGATACTCCTGCTGTAAAAGACGGAGGAACAAAACTGTGATTTCGATGAGTGAAGTCAAACATGTCACCAGTGTCGTCCGAGGAAATGATGCCTTTGGTTTCACCGGATTAGCTACATAAACAATAGAGCACATAAAAGTAAAAGTTCAGGCGACTTTACTTTCAAATGCATGCTAGCCTCATATTTAATAATGATATGAATGATGTGTATGACAAAAAATAATACTCGCTGTATTTACTGCAGATGTTTCTATAATGCTTTTTTTTGCGTCTTTTAATTGCCCGTTCTCTGAACGCAGCAGTGAGAGTATTTGTTCTGTGGGCAGAGGGAGTGGGAAAGAGGAAACAGTGATGTTGGAGGGAGCGAAGCAGCACATCTGTGATTAATGTGGAGCAGAGAGCGATGCAGAAATCCTTTGATAAAAGAGACTTTGGGCTCATTCCTGAAGCTCTGCGTCAGCGGACAGCGAGCCCCTGTGAGCGCCCACGGCTCCTAATAATGGATTTGATTTCACAGTGAGGAACAACGCTAGCACCCCCACCCGAGTCACCTCATCATCTGTTTAGCAAAGAAGAAGGGTGGTGGTGGTGGTGGTGGTGGTGGTATGTTCTTCAAAGTAATGGACCGTTTTAATCCGAGACGAGTTTAAGTTCAGAGAATCATCCAAAAAAAAGCTTCTAGTTTGTGTTATCTGTTTCTTTTTATGTTTATGACCTATGTTACTTTATTTGACTTCACATAGTGCAAAGAAACGCAGCCATGACACCCGACTAATGTCCCAGGCTGAAATACAACCAGGAAATTTCATATTTTTGATGAAAACCTAGTTTTTATGTTGCTAACAACAACAAAACTAGATCCTAGTTAACACTGGAAAAATAGGATATAATTTATTAGTCATAATTATTTAATTAACACCAAAAACAAAAAAAGCCTTAAGTCAATGCAAACACCCTTTAAACACAGAGTCTATATATAGATGTTTTTTTTTACAGACTTTAAATAAAGTAATAAAACTCTTAAGTAAGAGCACTCGGGCATGGGATTACAACTCAAGGTCCGCTAACTGTCTTTAAGGAGCTTTTGACTGTTTCTCACAGTCTTCACCAGCAAATGGAACCAGATTACAGTTTGGTCACTTGAGTCCGTTCACCGATGAAGACTATGAGATTGAAAGCTCCAGCTGGAGGACTTTTGAGTTCAGATTATCGACTGCTGATTCGTCCAATAGGAACTCTGATGTTGGATGGTAAAATCTTTGTAATGCTGAAATGGTTAAAATGCTACAAGAAAAGCGACGTTAAATGACGTATGAAGAGACGTCTTTCATCCTGTTGTTCTTCTCTTTGGTTCTAGGTTTGGTTTCAGAACAGGAGAGCTAAGTTTCGCAGGAACGAGCGCGCCATGCTGGCCAGCAAAAACGCCTCGCTGCTCAAATCTTACTCAGGAGACGTGACGGCGGTGGAGCAGCCAATCGTACCGCGCCCTGCACCACGCCCAAATGACTACCTGTCCTGGGGCAGCGCTGCTCCCTACAGGTAAAGACCACTCTGCTTTCTCACCTAACATCACCCAATAACCTGACTTTCACATTAAAACACTGTTTACATGCTGCACTGACATGCATGTATGATAACATGTCAGTCAAGGCAAAGAGACTCCGTCACGAGCCAAAATCAGTCAGTCCAGTCCAGTTTCACTCATATCTCCAGTTTCATGTTTTAAGAAGGAAGAAAAAGAAAAGAATAAATGAAAAAAGTACTACTGCAGTGTCCTAAATGTAGGAGTAAAAAGTATGAAGTACTACTGCAGTATATTCTTTATTCTGCTGCAGAACATCAAATCACATAAGTGTATCCAGTTGAAAAAGCACAAGCTGATACCACAATAACCGCTACTGTAACACACACACACACACTCACACACACGCACGCACACACACACACACACACGCGCGCACACACACACACACACACACACACACACTGTTATTGTTTCATTTCCTCTTCCTGTTCTACCTGCACATTCTCCTCATACTTCCTCTGACCCTCTTCATCTCTTCTGATCCACCTGAACTGATGAGCTGCAGCTTAGCCGAACATTGTTCTGTTCATCCAATAAAGTCCAACAGACAAACTTGAAGGCAACAATAAGTTACAGGATGAATCTAGTTCTACTTTCCATGTCGTTAAATTCAACACCATGTTCATCATTCATCTCTCAGGACTGTCTGACTTCCTGTTTGTAGTTCTCAGCTCCAAGTCAAATGGTCAGACGTAAATCTTTAAAAACACCTCATAGTTATAGAAACATATCACTTAATTTCCTAAAAACTTTTAATCAAGCAAAAAGGAGGAAAAAATGGATTCACTGATCCACTTATTAATCCACCTTTGGTCCCACTATGCACTTGTGGCAGCAGTACGTAGTATAAATAAACTACAGTGTGTGTGTGTGTGTGAATTCACAGTGATTACAGTGTGGGGACTGTGTCTGTAATTGAGCACAGTGGATACACACAACACTTATAACATATAAATAACTTCAGATTTTGTGTCAAACTCCAGTTTTCAGTTTCATGAACACGTCACATCGTGTGATGTACAATGAGCTGAATTCTGGTATTTTTCCATAACTTTATTTTTATTTTGGGGGGGACTTTCTGCCTTTATTCAACATCAGAAGGACAAATACTTTTTACTGTAGTTACTGAGACTCAGCTTTTTATTTCAGCATAAGATAAACACGTCTGTTGTCTGGTAAAAATCCCCCAAAATGTTTTATCTGTTAAACAGTCTTGTTGCAGCTTGATGACACGTGACTTTCAGACATGGAGCTGTGTGCACTCATTTCTCTTTTTCTGTTTGTCTAACCTTAAAATCAAACATCTTTATCATGCCTGAGCTGAGTGAGTATTCTAAGAACAATATTTTGCAGACATGTTTATGCGTACATTTTAATCTTTTGTATGGTTTTTTAAAAACAGTCTGTTCAGCATTGCATTGACCCCAAAACATATTCAACAAATGCAAATTATTTGTCTATGAACATAATTCCTCAGAGAAACAGCTGAGTCCTTGTTTACTTATTAAAATGCAGAACCTTCGCTTGCACAGACGTATTTTTCTGCAGTGGTTTTTTGGTATTTTGAGGTTGCTTTGGCCTAACTTTTACAACAACAAAACTCATGGTGCCAAACTGCCATGTTAAATTTAATGTTAAAGTACAATCTGCTGTCCTGGCATACATAGTGCAAAAATAATAAATCACATGCTCAGCCCTCAGTGTAAATTTCACATTACTGTTTCGTGCTTTCCAGCATTGTAGTGATTTTATAGATGAATATTGTGCAGGTTTGTTCTTGTTGCTAATCTTTAAAAAATGATCCCTGCAAACTGTTCATTAACAGACACCCATTGTGTTATATCACAGTTGCTTTTTTGCTTTATGGAGTTAGTGGTATCTGTTATATATTTTGTAACACTAGCTCTAATGATTTCTCTTCAATATACTGTAGATTTTGCACATTGAAGCTGTTGTGAGAACTGAGCCAAAGTAAGCACAAAATGCTGTAATGCTTCAGGAACAGACTGGAGTCCTTCCTCCATCACTGTTAGAAAACTTTATTCTGTTCATCAGATTTATCGTGGACGCTCTCTGACTTTTCCTTTTCTGTCGCTACACTCTGCTCTGGCCTCTGCAGCCATTTTTCCACACTGCATACAGTATATATATATATATATATATATATAAAACAGTCCTGTCTTGCACATAATATCTAACTCCAAACTAATTGTGTTGAATCAAAACACCCTTCTCCTCAGCCTCACTCCCATCGCTCCCCTCTGTCAGCGTGAGCGGGGCGGGGCCAGATCCTGTGACCCTCCTGACGAGGTGATAATGTGAAAACAAACCGTATGAAATCCACTGTTGACCCCTGTGACCCCTCTCTGCTACACTACACCAGATAATGAACGCTACACAGAGAGACAGAGCTCTACTGGGCAACATTTTTTGTGACTCTGGTTACATTGGTCATGATTTACAGTAATCCTCCGTTATGAAACTCGGTATAAAATGTCAAAACCCTGCGGCCACGGCTCAAAACTTACTGAGAGCTTTTTGGCCGGAATGCAGCGCAGCAAGGGAAATCAGTTGTGAAACAGGAATAATGCTGTGTAGAACACGCTAATGTGGTGCTAACACTTCACTGTATATTATCCTAAAGCTGGTATCCGATGCCGGAGGGGGGGCCAGTGCGAGTGCCACAGAAAATGCTGCCCTCAGAGAACAAGTACGCTTTCACTTTACTACATTCAGTTCTTTTTCTTGTTAAAGGAAACTAGCAGGATTCTCCTTTAAAGAAGAATACTGCAGTTTTTTTCACATTCTAGTACATTTACAAGTCTTTTAAATTCTAAACATTTTAAAGGTGTTTTCTGATTGTATGTCTTGAATTTTATTTTGCCTTTTGAATGTTTTTATCTATTATTGTTGTTGTTGTCTTTAAAGGATCCAACCAGTATTTTTACACATTTTAGACCGTTTTCAAAAGCATTAATTCAGTGTTCAGATTTCTTTATTGTCCACTTATTATTTTCTAAACAGTAAAACCAAAATGCTGGAGATAGATAAGTGAGCATCATGTCTGCTCTTATTTTGTTAGTTAAAGTCGTGTTATCACTGTCATACACCTCATATTATATAAGTTTATTTTTATTTCTTTTTCATTTATGAACAACAAGAAAAATCAGCAAAAAAAGAAAATAAGAGAAAATCAAAACAATCAATTTAAATAAGTAGTCTCATATGAATATTGGAATTATTATTAAATCTTTACAAAAAGATGAAAAAAATACCAGTACACAGCATCGTTCTCCATACATCATACGTGGACATGAACAAAACAAAGTTGTTAACTTTAAATCTACATCTTTACGTCTATATTTACTTATTTTTAATGGTAACATTTTCACTTCTATCTAGAAAATAGAAATAATTTGACAATACATTAGACAGTTTTTTTTTTTGTCTTTTTGCGTAGATAAGCTTCTGCAAAGTCTTGAAATAATAAATAAAGAGAAACTGAATGAAAGTCCACAGTTTTGGACATTGAACATTTAAAAAAGCTCCAAAACATTAAGTGCAATCTGTCGGAACAGACGGATGAACATCACTTTGACAACAACAAAAGCAAGACAAGATGCTCACCAAAAAGAAAATTTTTAGCCTCTGTAAATTGACTACTGGCATGAACTGAAAACAAAGGCTGCACAAATTTATGACATTTTGGTTAAAAAAACAAACAAGTCAATAAATCATGGACAGGGAAACACAACTGTTTTGTTAAAAAAAAAAAAAAAAAAAAGGCATAAAGAGAGATCTGTGCTCAGTCCCAAGGAGGCAGAAAAACACGTTGGTACTAATACAGTTCTACCAAAAAAAGGACGAAAATACAAACAAATGCTAAAAGAAGCCAAAAACAAAGCAATGTATTATGATGAAAATTAACATTCTGACTGTGAAGATTTAGACCTTGGAAAGTCCACAGCAGTTGACAAAAAAAAAACAACCTCCAACAGGAAATTTTCCAAAGCTTTGCAGGGCCTTCATCAAACTCCATCTGTTGATGAAGGCCATGAGATGTGTCAGAAAGCTCCAGAGGCTAAAATCCGCATTTGTTTTACTTTATTAATTAACTTCAGGCTTCAGCATGATCCAATTTCTAAGTTATATTCTGCATATGAATTTAAAGTGTGTAGATTAACGTCTACGAGACGTCTTCTTTGAAATTGTGTGCCAGTTAAGAGCTCAATTAAAAGGCTGAATATCTGAGCACCACGTGTTTATACTGTCAGAACTTTAAAGCAGATCGGCTGCACAACAAATCTTACAAGCTCTGAAAAATGGTAATGTGATTTAATTGAAGTTAAAATGTGCAAAAACACTGGTTAAGCTCCTTTAGGGATTTTTGGGTTGTGCCTTAATGTCAGATTTACTTCTTTCACATGATCAGCGATACCTTTTTTCATGTTTCCACAGCTGCAGCTCATGCTGAGCTTTAGCTCGCTGTCAGCCACAGGTGATGTAACCTTTTCCCCTCCTCTTGTCTCTCAGCGCCATGGCCACCTACCCGCCCACCTGCTCCAACACCAACACGTCCCAGGGAATGAACATGGCCAACAGCATCGCCAACCTGCGGCTCAAAGCCAAGGAGTACAGCTTGAACCAGGTGCCCACGGTCAACTGAGAGGAGGAGGAGAGGCTGGGGGCTCGCGCAGGAGGGGAGGGGACCCTCTTTGCCTGTGGACCCCTGCGGACGGACACCATCTCTGGGATGAGCACCATCTCACATACCCTGGATCATGAAGTCTCCTCTCCTTTCCGGAGCAGCCTCGATTGTGTGCTTTTACACCAATAAATGTTGGACACCGAGTGATGGCAGGATTTTCCCCAAGCCGCCTTTTCTTTTTTTTTTAAAATTCTCCTGAGCATCACTGAACTCTTGTTTGTACAAAAAAGACATCTAGACTGGATGCTGTAGCCGAATATCTGCTTAGTTTTACATTTGTGATTGTGACTGAAACGGAGGGCGAGTTTTTCAAACATCATTTTGTTTCCAATCAGAGAACTTGTTCTCAGCGGAGACTCGTGTACGGACTACGTGGAATTCCCTTTGTCCCTTTGGCTGTGGTGTTGGATAAAATTACACACCAAATCTGGGATCAACAACACTTTTTTTTTTGTTTTAAATCAACAACAAACCGACAAGGACTTCTGACATTTATGCAATTTCTTTAAAAGAGTTACTTTTGTTTTTGTTTTATCCACATTTCTTTCCATGTTATACCACTGACGAGCAAACATTTTCAACGCATTTTGATTTTCATGTAATAGTCCAATATAAAGGAGAGGCTAATGTATTTCTGAATCCAAAACCAGTAGATTCTCTTAATTTCCTATGATATCCTTTATTTGTAACAAAATAAAAAACTTGTATATGAATAAAAATGCATTTCAAGCAATGCAATGGCACAGTGTCCAATTCAACAGATGTTACGAAGGAGGGAAAAATACAAATTTTCCACTTTTTGGAAAAACTTTTTTTGAGCACTCGGAGCGAATCTTTATGGTTGGAAGGTTTTTAAATCATCATAACAAAAATACATGATTGCCACAATGCAGACAGACTTAAATCATGCTTCAGAAACTATAAGAAATAAGCATGTTTATAGTCGAGACCATTTGGAAAGCAAAATGATCTTGGACCTCGTGCACGCCCCATAAAAGAGAGATTTACAACTCGAGAACAGATTCTCCTTCACAGAAACCTCAAGCTGTTCCTGCTTTGTGTGTTTTCTTTTTTCCTGATTACCACAACCTGAAATTTCCATCTTAAAAACAGGATATTTATGAGCAGGGAAATCCTCTCCTTAATATGGAGGGCCCCTGGGCCTCGTTTAACTCTGCGGCTGTCATACAAGGTGTTTCTTCTCCTTGGCCCCTCATAACCTCCACCGTCAACAAACACATGTCGACACTCGTCCTCGTACGGCGCACGCGGGTCATAAAAGTGGGGTCGAATGAAATTGCAGCTGATATGGTAATGTTTCGATTTTTGTAAGACTTTGGAGAGGTTTATTGTTCACAGCTTCAAATACCCAGAAAAATGCGAAACGCCTGATTTGTTTCTGCTTTATCGACACAAGTTTAATTTTGCTTTGACGGTGTCAAACATTGTATACATTGTGAAACTTTGTCTGCATCTTATTCTAAATTCTTAATGTCTTCTGATAAATTCGGCATAAAAATGAACGTGCTAAGTTTCAGTTTTTTCAGGAAACTTTCATCTTTAAAATTTGAGGTTTGTTGCTCGCTTCCTGCAGTTTACCTCCATGCTCCTCTTTGGTATCCCTCATCAGTTATTCAGTTTCAGCCTCCTGTTTTCTCTATTTTCTAAGTACTCTTTCTTCACCACAGCTTTGACATTTTATTGTAATTTTTTACGTTACAGATTCAGATTTTACATCCGACACGTGGGAAGCTCACAGAGCTCTGCGTCGCTGGGTGAAAACCTTTTAGAAACAGCCTTGTTGTCGCTTGATGAAAGTGCATTTTTTTACTTTTTGAAAAGGGAATGAGGTCTGAGAATTTTTATTTTTTTTTAGACTTTGGCATGTGATCCTTCATCTGATCTCAAAGCAGGGAAATCCCCACAAAAAAAGCATGAACATTTGGGGGAACTTTTCATCATTTCATTATCTCCAATGTGGGAGGTTTGACTGCTATGAATTTGTTTGTTTTGAGGAGTTTTTCTTGTAAAGGAGCGTTTCCTTCACTGCAATTTTTCCATTTTTTTTCCAAGTAAAGGATTTAAGTCTTAGTCGTAATAAAGAGGTGGTTCACTGATGTGACTTAAGGGTTTTTCCTGACTTGCATGCCACATTAAAAAAGGGATATTTCTGTTTTCTTTCCAGCCGTTTTATTTTCTGCTGTTGGTTGTTTTCCTGATCACTGATCCCTGACTGTGGTATGTCCAGTGTCAGACCCCTGTCCCCCCTCTCCCCTGCCAGGCGCCCGGTCTCACCTTTCACGGCCAGAGCCCGGGCTGACCTGAAGTGATTCCAGATGTGGAGATCTTTTTGACCCCCCCCCCCCTACCCACTTCCACCTCCACCCTCCACCCTCCACCCTTCACCCTCCTCCTCCATCTTCTCCCCCTTTTTGCCCCCAGGCTCTGGCCAGCCACTCCATCAGGGCTGACAGCATCCCCTCGGACAGCGTCTCTCCACGCCTGAGCACATGACATACAAGGCAGCTCCCCCACCACCACCACTCCTCCTCCTCCTCCTCCTCCCGCCTCGCCCTCACCCACCCACCCCCATCCTCAGCAGCACATCTGGAGCTCATTACAGAGGAGACAGTAAGAGCGAGGGAGGGGCGGGGAGTCTGCGTGCAGAGTGTGTATGTGCAAGAGAGAGCGGGAAAGAGAGCGTTTCTTAACCCTTCTCCCTTAAAACATCCACCTTTTTTTCCCCCTCTCTTTTTCATCCCTCTTTGTTATTTTTTTCTCCTTAACTTTGGCTCTCCGCCCCTCGTTCGCTCTCTCATGCAGTGATCTTTGTCCTGCTGTCAGTGCCACATGATCACAAATACTTTATTAATGAGTGGTTTTGGAAAAGAGCTCGGCACGAAAAAAAAAAAAAGAAAAGAGAAAATCTCGGAGCAGCCTGAGTGAAATACTGCACAGCTGTTAACAGTGTGTGGTTTGGGTGAACAACCAAAAGAATGTCCCGCGATGTGGAGTTTCCACGCAAAGTCAAGTTGACTGAGAGGTTGCACTGTTTGTGTGATTAAGTCACTATTATTACACACTTTTCATAAACACAGATGCAGGCTCGAATACAACCTCTGTTGGATTGTAAAGGAAACATAATTAACTTCAAACTGCCATCTCAAGGTTAATGTTGACGACCATATGTACTGTACTCCCATCGCCAACGACTTCTTTCTGTTTCTCGGGAACTGAGAAAATCTGGCTGCTTTTTCCCATAAAAAAGGTTTCTGATGATCGTGGGCTACTTTTGAAGGTATTCACAGGATTTCACAATCTTTTAATTACCTCAGAAGTTATTAAATTCTCTAGAACCTGGAGACCGTGTTAAAGGATAACTCCAGTTTATTGCAATTTGGATCTTATTTTTTCAAAGTAACACAACGACGTCCGACGGGGCATGAAAGAATGTTTCTGGAGCGCACCATTTTTTTCTCCAGTGCCGGGGTTCAGTGCCAATGCTGTGCTTCATGTGGTAAGGCAGAGAGTAAGGAGCTCTGTACGCTTCAAACACTGCGATTTAACTGCGCCTGAAACCCCGTTCAACTTCAGGCTTGAGCAAACCAAACACTTAAAGGTTTGAAGGTCCAGGTGGTGGATGGGAGATGCCAGTGAACTGACTTTGACGTGTTAGGTTTGCGTCCTTAACCACATTCTTTCTCCAAACTATCACAAAGTTGCCATGTGCAGACATTGGAATAATTAACTTTTAATATCTCTGCACTGAACATTTTGTCATTGAACATCATCTGGATTTGCTTCATCCAACATCTCTAATTAGACAACCTTCCCATGTAGTATACAGTTGCAAGACGTTTAGCCATTTGGGACCTTATTTTCATAGTTTTGGCGATCTTTGTTAACCTTTCAACAGAGTTCTTGGTAGATGATTGGATGAACCATCTATCTAACTACAAGTCTGATCTGAACTGTATAACGTAGTCAAACCGAAGTCAGTCGGGGAAGAGCCATCAAGAAAAGTCTTCAGTGTTGTTTTTTTGTTCTTCTTTCGTTGAAGAAATTCTCTCCAGTTCTGATATAACTGATGCTAGCAGCATCTACACTAATCTGTTTAGCAGCCATCATTGTTGTTTTTGAGCAAACACGCCTTGAGCTCGTGATGCAGCCGCCAGTAGTTCCTCTTGTGGCGCTGATTGGTCTGAACCAGTGCGTTTGTACACAAGTGCATAGCTTGAAGCCTGGTAAGAAAGATCCATGCGTGAGTTCATGATCTCATGAGTCCGGCTGCGTCGCAACGTATGAGTTCTTGTAACATTGTAACTGTGACCTGTTAACGCAGTGAAATCACTACAAAGAAGTCCGACAGATCAAGACGGTCTTGCTAATTATCCTCGATTGCACAGGAAGTAGGTCAAAGTTGAAGCAGGAAGTGGTTCTGTAAACTCTGATGCATGTTCACCTTTGTTTGGCTAACTTGGAGGTTGGTTTCCAACACGACTGCTCGTGTTTCTTGACCTGTCGGACGTCTTTTCCCAGATCTTAATTTGGTGAGTACAATTTTATCATAACTGATAGAAACTGTTTATTTTGTCCAAGTCGTTTCTGAACTTTTCAGGCTCAACAGTACAGGATGTTGGTACAAGCCTAAATGTCATGAGCTGTATTTTTCCCAGGCTGCATGTAACACAGTGACAAAGATAGTTTTTGTCTCGTCCTGGAAGTAACTTAATTATGGTGTGATAAATGCTTCTGGCTCGACTTAAATGGCTGTTGTGACCGTTCTGGTCCTGGATGAATTAGCATTTTAATTCTCTCGGCCCTCGCTGAGGTCCAGCAGGGCAACAACCAAAACAACAATTATGGTGAGTGACATGACGTGAGCTCTGAGACATCGTCACTATATAATCATCGCCAGAGTTCATATTCCCTCATGGCACATGAACTATTTTAAGTATTTGGAGGATTTTTCTTGATCTGTTACAGGAAGTTCAGCCTCTCGCAGCAGAACACGTGTGTAAGAAGTCTTACTGACCACGGGGAAGATTACATTACTCCTAACAGGCCTCATGGTCTGTTTGTGTTTTTGGAAAAGTCGACCTTTAAAAGTGTCTCGACACAAAATGTTTTTTAAACAGTTATCAGACTGACAGATTACAAGCAGAGCCTGCTGAGCGCCCATGACTGATGTACCTGTCAACTTCAGACTCTTCGAGTATCAGAGCTGCTAATCCATCCACTCCAACAGCTCCATCTCCACCTTTCAGGCCCTGAAAGAAACTTAAACTGGAAACAGTTTTCTTAAAAAGGTGACCAACATCACATTTTTGTTGCTCAGGGACCAATCAGACTTGTGACTCGCCCGGGGACAGTGAAGCTGGTGGCAGTATCTGTCCATGGGTAATCTTTCCAGGGATTATCAGCTGTCTTACTCCCTCTGCTGGACACTGACAGTCCACACAGCTGCAGGTCAGGAGAAGCTGCTGACCACCAGGAAAGAATCATCAAATGTTCCTCAACAATCAAACTGAGTCATTTCTGTCCTTTTTATGTGAAAATAAGTCATACCAATCGCACGTCTGAGCCCATTTTAATCAGAAATGTGTTTTTTGTCTACAGAAGCATCGTGAAAGCAGAGCTGCACGAGAATCGAGAAAAATAAAATTTGATCTTAGAAAATCGAGCTGCAGCTGTTCAACGCCAACTGTTAAATTAAACTATTCTGATAACTGATTAATCAATTTGAGGCACAAATTCTGATTTCTTTCGTACTGAATATAGATGCTGATAGATTAATTAAAATTGATTTCACAAAACAAACTCTCCACACGTCAAGTCTTCCTCAGCAGAAGTCATAGAGATCATAGAAACTGAATTATTCTTGTTCCACTGTGGAAAATCAAACTAAAATATAAGACAGTGTTTTTTTATTTTCAAAAGCAGATAAAAAAACATTCTTAAATCAAAGTGCAGCAATAAAAATATGAAATATCTTATCAAAACAATCCAACTCTTGACTAATATTCACTAGAGTGCACCAAAAAAACAAACAAAACACGATTTAAAAAAATAAATAAAAATACAGATATGTTTTTGTAAACGAACTCTCATTACAGACTTCCTTGTAAGGTATTCAAAAACTTTGAGGGTTGGGTACTGTATAAATACGTTTTCTACTAAATGATGATTTAAATCAGTGAATATCTGATTAAACATGAACGAATTTGAAGCCTTTAAGGACAGTTTTGGATACTTGGTGCTAATGACACATTTTAGTTTGATACATAACTCAAATTATTAGTTATTATCTGAGTTAAACTGATCAAAATCAGAGAAGACATGACACAAAAAAACAACAATAAAAAAACTGAATGATGACTCGTGTGTCTTCATCTCTGTCATGTTTTCATGTTTGCCCTCGGTGCTGCTGACGGAGGCGGAGTGGAGGAAGCCGGCTCACTCATCTGTAGCAGAGCTTTCTCTAATGGGCTCCACACTGACCAGTTGGAGATGATTATTTGGAGAAACACGACACTGGGCACATGTTACAGGTCTGGGCATGCATGTGGACGTCCGAACATGGGATACAGAAATATTTGTGTGTGTGTGTGAGAATAGAGTATAAGAGAGGCATACAGTTTATGCATGTGCCTTTTGATCAGCGCCTAAACTTGAGGCTATCAGGAATGTTTCTTTTTCTCCTTTGAAGGCAGTTTGAGTTTTCTGTAATAGTTTTGGTTCAGCTGGGGCCTGTCGATGTGTGTGTGTGTGTGTGAGTGTGTGTGAGAGTGCGTGTGTTTTCAGCTTGGTATAAATGGGGGCGAGCTCTGAAATGAATATCATTGTCACATCTCGTGCCAGAGCAAATTCCCCGTCCAAAACGAGCAATTTAGAGCCAACGCCTGCCGTGGAAAAATCTGCCTTCAATTTTCCTCCACTGGTGGCTATGCATGCGCTCACCCCTCCAACCCGTTTTCTCTCATTCACACACACACACACACTGAGCAAACCAAAGGCCGAGCTTCCTCCCTAAAACACACACACTAACTTGCAGATCTAGTTGGCCTGCAGCAAGTGGACCCCACAGTTTATTTTTTTCTCAATTATCCATTTAGTGTAAGTGGCAGGCGCCTGATGGGCTCCACGCCGAGAGGAAATGTTTGTATTGTCCTCATTTGACAATGGCGTTTAAACTAATACCTGATTAGTGAGAGTGAGTCACCGCTGAGAAATAGATTTGTGAGACAGCCGGCTCTGACGCCGCTCTGTTTCTTTGTTTTTCTAGTTCCAGTAATCGCCTCCTACCATCACAACGTCTACAGACACACAGGGCTGTTTTCACTTTGATTAGTTATTGGAGTGCTTCTTTAGAGACACCACTTCTGTATCTGTGCTCATAAATTCTCAGCAATGAGCCTTGGCTGGGTTTTCTCTATGTACTAGATGAAGAGCCAGGTTGGAATATATTTGCTGAGCACATGTGTGTGTGTGGACGGGATCAGTGTTTGAGACTCACGAAGAAGAATTAATGAGGATTTGTGATTAACATACAAATTTCGTAATTGTATACGTTTTGATAATTATGTTCTTGGCAGCAGGCGGGAGTTTGACTTCATAAGTCCCCTCAACAAAATACCAAAAACCTGGACGTAGTCTCCGTGACGTCACCCACAGGTTTCTGAGGAGACGTAGTGAAGCTCAGTGTGGTGGCTCTGGTCCTCTCTATCTTGACATTTTAACATGGGGGCTTATGGAGACTGACTCACGATCAGATCATTATTATTAATATTAAAGGAGCAGTCTGTAGGATTTAGTGGCATTTGGTTGTGTAGTTGCTGATTACAACCATCTCGCCTCACAATATCCTTCCAAGCTTGAAGCAGCCCCTATCTGAAGTCAGTGTTTGGGTTGCCTGTAGAAACATGACGGACTCTGTGGAAGTAGATCTGGACCTTTAAAAGATTAACAAAACAACACTTATTTTTTGTTTCCAGAGCTTTTAATCACATCTTGTGGCCTTCTTTGAGTGGATGTTGCTAAACTGTCAAGGAGAAGGTTTAGTTGTTATCATGTGACCTAAGTATGACATTTCAGTCGGGTGGATGTGGTCGTACATGACGGGAGATTGTAACCGCTGTCTCTGTTCCAGGATCTGGTGTCGGATGTTGGTGACCTCCGTGATCTTTGATCCTTCGCGCTCAATAAATCTGAAGTCACCACCGAGTTTGATACCGAGAGGCAGCAGACGAAGGAGTGGAAGTCCATTTCACAACGTGATGTTAGTTTGGGTCAGGATGAGGCTGTGTGGTCTGAGTTTGAATCAGCTCGAACAAATTACCTGTCAGTTCATTAAAATATTGAATTTCTGTATCTAAGTTGTCAACTTTAAAGTCTTAAAATGATTAAATCAGCCAATGTGGAAGTCTTTAGTTGTAAACTCCTCCCAGGTTGCAAAAAATCCCCAAATCTTCCCATGAAAAAAAGACGAAGCCATCACCTCAGTTAAACCCTGATGTTCCAGAACCGGCTATCTGGACCTCGAGAATGGGTCCTTCATGTGATCCAGCCTCTGTTCACGCTCTGCTGCACAAGCACAGGAAAGCACAGATGATTCCAGTACACATGCAGCATGACAAACTAAAGTGAGCCTCGAGTTCTGCCAAGCAGCCATAAAAAGCTCTGACGCAGCACTTTCCAAAATTTGTCTGTTCTGATCGGCTGTAATTACAAGTTTCCATGACAGAGATCAACTTGGCCGAGCAGACAGTTGATTCTGAACTGAAACAATGCCACGATCGTACATTATGACCAGAGACTTATCATCAGACATCATCCAAGTGTTTTCAGTTGGACGACCCACTCAGCTCTGCACTTTTACATCTGAGGAATCCTGTTTTTCTTTTTCTTTTTCTTTTTTGACTCATCGTCCATCCGAATGGGCCTCATGAAGCCCTGCTGACGCCTCACTTCCCCTGAGGAACGACTCTTCTTCATCTTTATTTCCCCCTCTGCGCTCATTATCCATGTTGTTGGACTATTGTGCTGTGGAGGATCTTTTCCTGCTGCACACATACGAAACCTTCAGAGACAGCAGGAATGATGGGAGTGGGAGAAAATGAGGTGGGGACGAAAGGGAGTCCAAAAATGAGAGAAAAACACAGTGGCTCATCAAACAGACCCTCAGAGGCCTCATACAGGCCCACGGTTTGTTTTAGAAATTTGTCTTGGTTAATGAGTTAATCTAACTTGATTGCTCATATTTATGTGCTGTATCATTATTAGCATTAACCTCACAGTCTGTGGGGGACGTCACAGAGACTATTTCCAGGTTTTAGACAGCTTGTGGGGACGTCTCAGAGACTACGTCCAGGTTTTAGACAGTCTGTGGGGACGTCTTGGAGACTATGTCCAGATTTTAGACAGTCTGCGTGGACGTCACGGAGACTACGTCCAGGTTTTAGACAGTCTGTGGGGACGTCTTGGAGACTATGTCCAGGTTTTAGACAGTCTGCGGGGACGCCACAGAGACTACGTCCAGGTTTTAGACAGTCTGCGGGGACGTCACGGAGACTACGTCCAGGTTTTAGACAGTCTGCGGGGACGTCACGGAGACTACGTCCAGGTTTTAGACAGTCTGCGGGGACGTCACGGAGACTACGTCCAGGTTTTAGACAGTCTGTGGGGATGTCTTGGAGACTATGTCCAGGTTTTAGACAGTCTGCGGGGACGTCACAGAGACTACGTCCAGGTTTTAGACAGTCTGCGGGGACGTCACAGAGACTATTTCCAGGTTTTAGACAGCTTGTGGGGACGTCTCAGAGACTACGTCCAGGTTTTAGACAGTCTGTGGGGACGTCTTGGAGACTATGTCCAGATTTTAGACAGTCTGCGGGGACGCCACAGAGACTACGTCCAGGTTTTAGACAGTCTGTGGGGACGTCACGGAGACTACGTCCAGATTTTAGACAGTCTGCGGGGACGTCACGGAGACTACGTCCAGGTTTTAGACAGTCTGTGGGGACGTCACGGAGACTACGTCCAGGTTTTAGACAGTCTGCGGGGACGTCACGGAGACTACGTCCAGATTTTAGACAGTCTGTGGGGATGTCACGGAGACTACGTCCAGATTTTAGACAGTCTGCGGGGACGTCACGGAGACTACGTCCAGATTTTAGACAGTCTGCGGGGACGTCACGGAGACTACGTCCAGATTTTAGACAGTCTGCGGGGACGTCACGGAGACTACGTCCAGGTTTTAGACAGTCTGCGGGGACGTCACGGAGACTACGTCCAGGTTTTAGACAGTCTGCGGGGACGTCACGGAGACTACGTCCAGGTTTTAGACAGTCTGCGGGGACGTCACGGAGACTACGTCCAGGTTTTAGACAGTCTGCGGGGACGTCACGGAGACTACGTCCAGGTTTTAGACAGTCTGTGGTTTTCAACTGTGAATTTAATGTAGGGATTGTTTCGTTTTATAGTTTATAGTTTGAGTCATAACTTATTGAGCTGTTTCATTTTATGGAGCGTTTTACTCTCCTGAGAGGCTTTCTAATTCTTCATCATCAACCTTCATTGCCAAGAACAGCAATGTAAATCACCGTCATAATCCAACAGTGATGAACTCAAACACATTAAAGACACTGGAACTATGAAAACAGATGATATTCAGCAGAATATGAAATAAAGTTTTAGACACATGTAACGTGTTTGTGATGACGGATCACCTGTGGACCTGAGGGAAGAGGTTGTGATAGATATCAGTGCCAGGCTGGGTCATGCAGTGTGTATCCTCGGGCGATGAAGCTCTTGATCACTACATCAGCTCCGGGTACAACAATGAGCTAATATTAACAGTCAGCTGAACGTCACGGACAACTGTGACAGATTCAAATAAACACAGCGGGAAAATGAAGAGAGGGCTGAGAGTTTGCAGTGAAAATATTCATAAACGTAACGTCTCTCATCAACACGCCTACACACCCACAGGCAACACACACACACATTTGATTTATGCAAGGACACACACATTTATACAGGACACTTCTGTTAAAGTCTGTAGCTGCTTGTTCACTTAAAAAGGCGCAGTGTGCAGGATTTAGTGGCATCTTACAGTGTGGTTGCTAATTGCAACCCCCAGTTTCACACTTTCCATAACGTGAAGGAGAAACTATGGTGGCTGCAAACACAAAAAGCCAGTGTTTACATTGTGTCAAGATATTAACTACAGATTTGTGAAACTCTTGTGTGATTTGTACACATTGTTTTTGAAGGGCATCTGCAGGCGTACGAGGAGAAAACCAAGATGAAGAACAACAAATGGTTTGGAAAAACTGGCCAGCTGGACAAAAACTTTAGGAAGTCCGGTGAAAAAGTCCACAGATAGAGGTGCCATGGTGGATGAATGGATTGTACACATGGTTCAAGGCTGAACACAAAGTTGATTTTTTATTTTCAGGTTTTGAAGTCCAACAACGAAAAAATACAAAAGTGGGAACACTACGAGCAGCAACACAAAGAGTGAACGACAGAAAACACATTGAGCCCACATGTAACCAGACACACACACACACACACACACACACACACACACACACATACACAAATACTTTGCATAACAAAAAGCGACAGTGGAGAATAACAAAGGGGTGTAGTTCAGCATTTGACCACCAGGTGACATGAAAGCGGAGGCTGGCACAGGATCAGGTGGATGAATCTGCTGTGGAGGAGCTGAGGAGTGAAGATGTGAAGGAAGCAGCATACAGAGATTATTATGATCACATGATTACAGGAGGGAACAGAGCAGAGCATGAACATTAAAAATATTTAAAAAAATAAATCAAAATAAAGCCATTCCTGTAAGGTTTTATATGAAATTTAGATAGTAGACAAGTAGAAAAAGCTTTGAGCCGCTGCACCCACACAGTAAGAAGGAGCACAGACGGACATCATGTACCAACAACATACCATCATAATCATTTCACTTAAATCATACGACGCTGTGTATTTATACTTATGTATTGAAACTGTGTAATTATCTCCTACTACTCTTTGTAAAAGTAAAATCTCAGCCATTTTTAAAAAAATCTTTTTATATATGAATAAACATTTTAGTATGATGCTACACTCCATGTGTGTTTTCAATAATAATAATACTAATCTGTGCAGTTATGTCTCTCAGATGATTCATCATGCATATCCAAATACTTCAAGTTAAGTTTTATTGTCTTCTCAACCATATTCACAGTACACAGTGAAGTGCGCACGCACACACACACACACACACACACACACACACACACACACACACACACACACACGAGGAATTTGACTCTGGTTATACTCTCATAGTACAAACAGATATAGACATAAGTACAGTTAAAAGACAAAACATAGAACTTGACAGGTAAACGTAGACATAAACATGAAAACTATGTACATATAAAAAGGTAAATATACATATAATATGTGTATCTATATAAATATACAAATGTATAAACAAGGATAAAAGTGTGCAATGATGTGACAAAAACAACAAACAGACTTAATTTATTTTTCTATTTCTAGTATATTTTTGATTTTTATATTTTATTTTTATCCCTAAGTATTTATCTTATATCTTATCCACCTTGTGCTCTGTGAGTCCATTTCTCCAGTGTGGATCAATAAATTCGAGATTATCTGATCCATTTTGTCTTATCTAGTAATCTAAGTTTTCCAGTTTGACCTTTTTGTTTTTGTTTTGTTTTATAAAATCTTAAAGAATGTAAAGAAAGATTTTTCACACAGCGGCCATTTTGTCACGAAAAGGCCGTAGTAAGGTCATCTCAGGTGTTTCCAATGATACTAAGGTTCCGTTCCATTTAGTGCAGCAGAGCCTTTCCAGTGAGCCAACACGCACCACAGCAGCACACTGACTCTGTTTGACCTGAATGGAATGGGACCTCATTTAGTACCATCGGTATCACCTGTGTTCATCTTCCTCTGCAGACTCACGGTGGGTCAGCTGTAAAATATGACACGTCACAAACAACACCGACGACGCCCCCACTGGATCACTTCTCTCCACCTCGTGTGACGCAGTTACCTGTCATGTCGTGTGGGGGGATGATGGAGGGTCCCCATCTGTTTACCTCAGAGTCCCTCGGGGGGTCTCCTCCTCCTCCTCCGGTCTGTCCCTCCTCTTTAACACGCTTTATCCTGATGACGGTCTCACGTGCCCCCTCTTTCGCGTCACGAGGCTTTCTTTTGATGTTTGGATGCACGGTGGGAGGGAGGAGGGGGGGGGGGGTCCCTGTCTGCCACCGACCAATGAGATGAAACGGGATCATCGGCGCGGTGGCGTCTGAGCAGCAGCAGCATCTCTGACTCCAGATTGAGGTAATAATCCGGGATGCTGGCCGATGGAGCCGGACTCTAACGCTGCACGGGGCTGGAGCTGGATGACGGATGTTTGAGTGAAGGATGCTCCGGTGATGCGCGCGGAGGATCCCTTCGACGTGATGAGAAGAAGATGGAGAGGAGGCTGCAGCTGTCACCGCAACACACAACACTAGTCCGGACCTGAAGGTACAGACTGACTGTGAGCTGCAGGGTGGTGATATGTTCCATATATATGAAGAGCACTGTTTTAACAAATCAACTTTAATAACAGCATGATGTTCAGACTTTGTTGTTTTCATGGCTGCAGAGCTGCTGTAGTTCAAACCAGGACTCAGAGAGTCTGATGGGTCTGCAGGAGGTGTCTGACTGCTCACAGCCAATAACTGTTTCCTGTTCACTATTGATTTATTGATCTGTGAGCTGTTTGACACCCTGCAGGCCCGATCTGTCTGTTTACATTAAAGAACATTTCTGATGGATTCAATCTAAAGTTAGTCTCTTTGAAGCAACATCACATAGAAATCAGTGTTTGTTTGTTGCCTCCAGTGTCAGAGTGTAATCCCACTGTGGTAACTATGTTCAGCTGTACTCCAGTATTTGTTCTGATTACATTACTTCTGATCAAAATCTTGCCAGTCGACAACTTTGCTAACAGCCAAACATCAACAAGGTCACCAACAGCAGACATAGCAGCCAGCTAATATTACTGACTAGTCCAACAGCAGTCAGCCCAGCTCGGCGTCTGTCTTTCAGCCTTTTATTTCACCAAGCTCTCACCAACCACTAAAAGTCAGTCTTCTTTTCGCCTCTGGTAATATTTTCATTGTCCAGCTCCGGTTCTGGCACGACATCGGCCTGTAAACGCAGACACAGTCAGTCACCTCAGATTTTGTCCGTACGTCTGCAGGATATTGGTCTTTGAAAGCAGACAGAACTTTTCACTAAGCCTAATCTAGCCTCCCGATTGGACGTTCAGACAGTCCAAATGAAACAATCCAGGCGAGACTGACTGTGAGATCTGTTCATGTTGTGCTTTATAAAATCTATAAGATGTACTCACATTACAAATACATTCACATTAGTTATTTTTTACTGCTGTTTGTAGCTGCAGTCGTCTGCGTTGGTAATTAGTGTGGATGAGTCCGGCTGCATCCCATAATCAATCATACACGTGTTGATTGTTCAATAATTCATTCAGGCAAACATAATCATGTGACCCTGCTGTAATAATTAGAGATTTGCCTTCAGGTGATCACTGATTAATACATCATGGACCAATCAGAGAGCTTCTGCAGGACTTGAACTCGTCCTGTTGGTTGGTTTAAAGTCCTGCAGGGCTCGATGGTCTCTGTGCTGGACTCTGACCTCTGTGTCCTCAAACCACACTGGAAATATGGAACCAGACCAGTCTGTTATATTTACAGTCATCATACAGAGAGATGATCTTTTCTCTGCGGGAGGTAAAATCATGAATTTATATTCATATTTATATCCTTCCTTCCTTCCTTCCTTCCTTCCTTCCTTCCTTCCTCCTTCCTTCCCTCCTTCCTTCCTTCCTTCCTTCTGTCCTTCCTTCCTTCCTTCCTTCCTTCCTTCCTTCCTTTCTCCCTTCCTTCCTTCCTCCTTCCTTCCTTCCTTCCTTCTGTCCTTCCTTCCTTCCTTCCTTCCTTCCTTCCTTCCTCCCTTCCTTCGTTCGTTCCTTCCTTTCTCCCTTCCTTCCTTCCTTCCTCCTTCTTTCTTTCTTTCTTTCTTTCTTTCTTTTTCTTTCTGTCTTTCTTTCTTTCCTTTTTTCTGTCCTTCCTTCCTTCCTTCCTTTTGTCCTTCCTTCCCTCCTTCCTTCCTTCCTTCCTTCGTTCCTTCCTCCTGTCCTTCGTTCCTTCGTTCCTTCATCCCTTCCTTCCTTCCTTCCTTCCTTCCTTCTGTCCTTTGTTCCTTCGTTCCTTCGTTCCTTCCTTTTGTCCTTCCTTCCTTCCTTCCTTCCTTCCTTCCTTCTGTCCTTCATTCCTACCTTCCTTCCTTCCTTCCTCCTTCTTTCTTTCTTTCTTTCTTTCTTTCTTTCTTTCTTTCTTTTCCTTCTGTCCTTCCTTCCTTTTGTCCTTCCTTCCTTCGTTCCTTCCTCCCTTCCTTCCTTCCTTCCTTCCTTCCTTCCTTCCTCCCTTCGTTCCTTCCTTCCTTCCTTCTGTCCTTCATTCCTTCCTTCCCTCCATCCTTCCTTCCTTCCTTCTTTCTGTCCTTCTTTCTGTCCTTCGTTCCTTCCTTCCTTCCTTCCTTCCTTCCTCCTTCTTTCTTTCTTTCTTTCTTTCTTTCTTTCTTTCTTTCTTTCTTTCTGTCTTTCTTCTGTACAGTCTGCACAGGATGTTTTTTTTTTGAAAACTCAATAGGTTATTTTGAAAATTGAACAGGTTCTCTTTGTCGTTTCTGTGTCTGACTTCCTGTCAGCTCGATCTGCTCTGTGCTGTTTGATGTGGCGTCTTTCAAAAATAGACCAGCGGTGTATTCTCCATGGAGCTCTGCGGTGCTTCTGGTGGATTCACGAGCATTGTCTCAAACTTTGAACTGCCACACTTCTACAGCAGTCCAGAACAGACTGACTAAACATTGGATGTAGATAGTTGAGGTGAGCTCTACATTCTACACACTGCTGCTTTAAGTTTAAAAATAAAGAGACTTTATTATAGAATAGGATATTTTCCAGTCGTTTGGATCCTCGTGCACTGTTCAGAGGTCTTTGTCATGACTTCAGGCCAAACATCACGCTGAGTTATTGATTATTTGTAAAAGCCGTGTTTGGTAACATGAGCCTTGGGTGGGGGTTGACGTGATGCTTATTAATAATAAATACTTCATTGTTGACTAGACTTTAGTGAAAACATGTGCAGAACAATAACACACACACACTCACACACACACCACTCTCACACTGAACCAAACCAAACAACTCATATCATCATCATCATGTGTGTTTGTGTTTGGATGCAGAGTTTTTAGAATCATCACGTTTGTTTTCGGTTAGCTTGATGTTTCCTGGATGTTTTTGGCCGCCTTGTTGTCGTCCGTCCAGCTCTCTGTCAGGCTCTTGGACCTGCGAGCACACGGCACATTCTGAGAGATACACACTGACAGCTCGTACAGAAACAGCCGGGTTAATTAGACAGTTACATCCCTCCCAACAGAGGGAAGGTACACAGGTCCTGGATCTGATCCAGCACAGAACAGAGAGGAGGTCTGGGCCTCATTCGGTGCAGATGGTGGAGGAGAAAATTCCTCTAAATCTCATTTTGAATCCTGAAGAACGTGAAGCAGCTCTGGGCAAGATTATATAAAAAAAACAAAAAGCACCTGTCTTTATGAGGCTGGACCACAAACATTGCCGCCTCAGAGACACAACATTTACTGATTTACTCAAATGAGTTTCTGATGTCGGGCGCGGTTTCTCAAAACTTCTCCACGACCAGGATCAAAACCTCTGGGAGAAATATGAAACTCCACGAGCCAACGTTAGACTCATCCTCATGTTATCCTTCAGTATTAACTGATCAGAGTACAGCAGGGTTTGTAATCATGAGAGTGATCTCAGGATTTCTGTTTGGATCTTTGTTTTTGGCAGATTACATCCACAGTTCATCAGAGACACTGAGATGGAGTTTGGTGGGCGCTAGAGGAGACACCGATCTTTAACTAGCAACCGTGTTCTGGAGGTATTTACTGTGATGTAAGGACACACCCTGCGGTCTGCTGTGTGAAAAGTCCAGTGTTTGTTTGTCCATCCATCTGAACCTCCTCCATACATGGACTCTTTATACTATGTCACCTCACAGAAGTTAATGAGGAAACACATGATTGACGCATACGCTGCACACACTTTGAAAGTTGTGTTACTCATACAGCGTCTGTTGAGGCTCGGCTGGGTGCAGATAAACCAACGTGTAGCTCAATGTGAGGCTCAGCTGTTGGTTGTCTTGTTAGACGTTAGATTTATCTGTGTGCAGCTTATTTAGTCTGAAGGTAGAAGGTGGAGGTGATGGAGCTGCCTGAACAGAGAAGGAAAACTACTATTACGTGCAAACTACAATAACTATTTTCAAAAAAAAATCCTAATTTAAGTTCAGTTGGTGACCACAGAGCCTTTTGAGAACCATTTAAGAACCATTTAAGAACGTTTATTTTCTGAGTGTGGAGACATGGGAAGAGGAGAGGACAGAAGGAGGGACGGGGGGAGGAAAGGTGTGATCAGGATAATTACAGGATGGATTCTGCCAGCAGACTTTTTCTTCTTCACGTCCCCGCTCTGTTTTTCTTTCTTCACTTACTGTAAGTCCCGCCCTCCTCCACTCTGTCAGGGAGCTGATAGGCCGACCTGTCGCCACCTCAAACCAAAATAACAACCTTCTAACATCGTTCATCATAGTTAACATTGTGATGAACTCTGTGTGTTCTGAATTCTGGCCTCAGAGTTTTTCTGTGAGCCGGTTCAGATCATCAGGATCTGTTTCAGGGTGGTAGTTCATACAAGAGATCCTCTGACCTCATTTATTATCAGAGTCACAAATGTGACAAACACAGAGAGAAGCCCAGAAATTATAACCAAGTCTACCGTGAGTGAGAAAGTGGAAGCTGTGATGAACATAAAGGTGCAAATAAAGTTAAGTTTAGCTAAGTCTGCACACATCTCCATCCAAAAAGTGATGTCCCTTCACAGTTTGTTCATTTGTTGACTTCTTTCCGTCCCGAAGACGTAAAACGAAAAGTAAAACCTCTCATGCTCCCTCTCTTCGCCTTCACCTTCCCTGTGGAGGATTTTATCTCCCAGCATGTGAACTGCTGTCTCAGACTTTAAACCCAAAACACAGAAAGTTGAAAAAAATAAAATAATCATCACAGACTGAAGCGAGCTGAGCAGTGAATCACTCACAGTGAAGGCTTGTTGTTTTTGGCTGATTGCATAACGTGTTTGGCTGAGCGTGGGGAAACCTCCCGGTCCAGCCCCTGATGGTCTGTCTCCTCCCCTGGCCCCGGCTCAGACCTGCAGGTCGGCTCGGCTCGGCTCGGCTCGGCCCGGCCCCTCAGCAGTGCTGAGTGATCGGGCTGCATGTGTGGAATGTGAGGCAGGTATGTGAGGATACGAGTGAAAGCACGGGGAAGGGAGGGAGACAGATTCCTTGAATTGTAGCACTGGGCCGACAGAACATGTATCTGTCTGACTTCAGCTCACAGAGTCTGAATCTGGAATGTATTTTGCAGAATTTACTCAGTCGCTGCAGGTGTTTGTGCTCAGAAACACCCTGTTTGAGTTATTTAAAGGGCGCACTGCACTTTTAAAACAGACTCAGAAGAAACACACTGTCTGTTTGAACTCTGAGCTTACATAATCAGCTCTGATTGGACGGTTATAATTAAACATTTCCATGATTGTGTTTCTTATTCAGGTCCTGCAGGCTCGTTAAAGTTCGACTGTAGTGACTCTGGAAGTCGTTGATCAGTTTTTTAATCTTAAAGTGATGATTGGTTGTTGCTTTCATGCTTCATATGACATCTGTATGAAGTTGAAACTGACTCCACTCCTCCATGTCACACCACATGGGTGCTGTTTGAGCCTCAGTGGCCAGTATCAGTGTGTGTTGATGTCCGCTTCACAATCACACGTGTGAATTACGCAGTCTACAAATCATGTAAACCCTTTTTTTGCTTCTGAGCTGATAAGTTAGTACATTTTGACATCATTTCCTGTCCAGGAAGTCATTTCTGTATGCGCTGTGATGCATTTAAGGTCACTTAAAGAGCTAATATTGGAGAGGTGTGAGCTGAAGACAAACAACAAGATCTTGTGACTCTGACTTTGTACATCTTTAGGATTAGAAAGGTCAGACAGTTCCTTAAATGCACTGAGAAGGAACACGTTTACAAATGATCCCAGCTGATAACTCTAACACTAACACTCAGCGATCAGTGAACGTAACTCAGAATTTAAGAAAGGAAAGAGAGGCTGTGTGATAATGTGAATCAGAGCACAGGTCGTGGTGAAGTAAATAAATCAATGTTACCTTGATACTGTGACATAATGTAGTGAACAGTAAATAAGTAATTAATGTCTTGTGACCTCCATCTAATTATACTTTGACTTTTTTGAGTGTTAAGCTGCCGTTAAGGAAACTCAACAGTTCCTGTAAATGTTTCACAATAAAAGCCCTGCAGGGAATTTAAGGAATTATTTACCCTGAACAGCTGGAGGTGTTTTAAAGGTGCCAGATTGAAGATAGTCAGATATAAAACTATAGTGAGGTGAGTTTTGGTTCTTAAAACCACAAATATATCTTTGTATGGATCTCTAGTTTGTCTCACAGAGCTGTTCTCTGATCAGCTGAGGTAAATAAAATCACCAACCTAAAGAACGTGCACAGAAACACACCCTCCTGTTTGGAGAAGCTCTGTGGAGGAATTTCATGGACGTTGATCCGGACCTCCTGACTTTGGAGCCCGCCGCGCTCTCGCTTTGATCCCGATGTGCTGACGTCTGTTTGAATCCCGTCAGTGCAGCTGCACCGTTTGTCCTCTGAGCCGCTTTTCTGTGGAGTGATAATGGACTCAGTTAATGTGGCTTCACACAGATCCTCAGATCTGTGTGTGTGTGTGTGTGTGTGTGTGTGTGTGTGTGTGTGTGTGTGACCTGCAGGTAGAAATGTAAAGCAGCTCAGTGTGTGTTTTGTGCTGGAGGAGGAGGAGGTTCATACCTTGTTTTACCTGCTGGATGCGTGCTCCAACATGTCGCACACACCTGCAGGGGGAGGAGGGGATGCATGGATCACACACGCAGACACACACACACACACACACACACACACATGGGTGCCCTTCTGGTGCTCCACCCTGCCTTCAAAAAATACCAGAGAATTGACAGTTCAGTGACTGTTTTACAAGCAATGGCAGGAAGGCGTTAGTGTGGTTTGTACACACACACACACACACACACACACACACACACACACACCTAGTGAAGCGTCTGTTTTGGAGCATGCTGAAACAGATCACTCTTTCATGCTGAACCAGGCAGACTGTGTGTACCTTTGCTCCCCACTGGTGTTTACCTCCTCTCTCTCTCTCTCTGCTGCTGCTGCCTCTCTCTGCCACGTCAAATGACTGCCTGGGTGCTTGGCTCGCTCCTCCGGGAGCCTCACGGCCAAACTCGCCTGACTGTGGTCACTCTGCTCTGGGTCTGAGGAGTCACAAACTACTGGCTGGAACATTCAGCTCAAACTGCTTCTTTGAGTTTTTGGCCACGTCTTAACTGGAGCTTGCAGTTGGAGGATAAACGGATGCGTTCAGGTTTATGGACCCCCACTCACCTGACGGGCTGAGGAGATACTGGAGAGCAGCTGTTGGAGCAGCTGGAGTGTATTTTTATTTTTCTGCAGCTGAATAATGAGTGGATATCTTTACAGAGGAAGGTAAGACTTTGTGGATGATAGCAGCTCTTGTGATGAGTCATGGGGGTTGATTTCTGTTTGAATGTGTGGGTGTGCATTCATGAATGTCATTTAAAAGCAGCTTCTCTGCAGCAAATTCAGATGAATAAAGTAAAAAAGAGTCTTCTCTAGCTCTCAGTGAAAAGAGGACCTTTGTGCCGCTGTTACATAATGAGGTCTCGACTCCCACAAGTGGTGTTCCTGGATGATAGGCAGCTATTGGCTGAGCTAATTTCAGTCCTTTCAAAGCAAACGCCTGAATTATCCGTTCACGACTGTCATTTTAACTTCTGCCAGACAAAACAGCCGGTCCGCTATGGATGCTATAAAAACATTTTAGTTCTCTCTTTTGTGCTCTTAAGTTTATTTTATTCCACGCTGTCTGACAGAATCATATATATACTTTGAATCGCCCAATCACAGCCCTTCATTGAAGATATTCAAATGCAGGATCAGGTTTTTTTATGGCTGCACTATTGTCCTTTTTAAAGTTCAGCGTAACATCTTTGTATCTTGGGAAACTTCAGGATCTCCACGACAGTATGAAATAAACACACAAGAGTTCCAACAAAGTTTACCTGAAAGACGGAGCTTTGATTTCAGATTCTCATAGCAAGATGTGAGGAGGAGGCCAGATTCAGCTCATTCCAACAGGGGTACTGCAGATGATCAGAGCAGTCAAACTGCTTCACAGTCAGCCTGAAATGTTTCTGCAACTGAGCATGATCCAGGTGGATTCATGGACTAAACTCTGATACTCTACCTGTTGTGTTCTGGCTTTGTTTATTTCATGAAGCAGCTTCTAAATCTGAGTCTGACTCACAGTCGGTGCTACAAAGTAATGAAACGAGTGCAGCGGTGTGTGGAAGGTGAGAGAGGGGCTGCTGTTAATTTGTGCCGGACATAACCGCTATGAAATAATCCGAAAATAACTTTTTATTCATCAGCTTCCTCGATACCGCTGCTCTCTCTCCTTCATTCTCTGTCTGTGTCGCCTGACCAAAGGAAACTTCGACTCATACTTCAGTCCATGAGTCCACCTGGAGCGCGCTCAGTTTCAGAGACATTTCAGGCTGACTGTGGAGCAGTTTGACCAGTCTGATCGCCTGATTGGTCACCACAGCGTGACGCCAGGTTACGTTTCTCCCAAAAGTTGAATCTGGTTCAGTTTCTCTGCTGCAGGTCGCTGCTGTGGTCCATGTTGAACCGCCACGTTTCTACAGTAGCCCAGAAGAGACAAACTAAACACTGGATCTAGAGAGACTTTTGTTTTTTCTTTGCACCTTTAGAGGGACAATCAGGGTTCAAGTGGTTTGCTGTCTTTCTGCTGAAGGTGTGAGTTTCATGGGAGTGATGAAGTGTGCACTCCGGCCTACAGGAGTGTGTTTCAAGTGCATGTTGTTGTTGAAACATTATTGAACAGGGAGCTGATCTGCAGAGCTTTCATGATGAGTGACAACACATGAGAGCACAAATGTTGTTGTGGTGTTGTTGGTCTGCTGCCTTGCAGCTGCTGGAGGCTGCAGGAGGTCTTCACTGTCGTCTACTCAGCTTCTATTGTCACACATTTGCTCTGCTCCTCCAGCTGTCAGCACCAAGTCTCATTTGTTCAGGCCAGCATGGAGGTCATTGTAGCACCCACACTCACACACCTAGGTGGTCACGGTGGTGGTAAATCAGTGAATACAGTCATCACACTTAAAGCCTTTGATTCCTGTTATTCACATTCGGGGCTCTTTACATTCTCACCCTGGCGTGAAGCTCCCTCGTCTGCCTGATCTTCATGTTAGTTAATAAGAGCTCTTTGACTTCATCTAGCTCATTGATTATTCATGAGAGACTCAGACGACGCGCTAACGGGGAGAAAATCCAGCCCATGTTCCCGTGATCCTGCAAAATCCTCGTCACTGACCAACTTTAATCCACATCTCTTCATCTTTTTTTACTCTTTTTGGGTAAGAAGCCTATACTTTACCGACCAACGAGGCCTTTTCATGACGTAAACTAATAATTAATGTGACTGTGTAGGTAATAAATACTCTCAGGAAGCCCCTGAGGGCGTTCATTTGTTAATAAAGTTCCACTCTGCGTCTTTGTTTACTGTTCTCAGCTGCTGAGTGATGGCTGTGTGACTTAAAGCATGCGCTGACTCAGTTTCCACCACCAGTGTGTGAGTGTCCCTGCTGTCTCTGACATGTCCACCACCCCTCCACGCCTCCACCCTCAGCTCGACTCATCCTTTGGACTATTTTTGAGCTTTTTTAGAGAAGTTACCACATTTTCAGTGACGTGTAGGACGGGACGGCAGCAGGTAAGGTTAAGGTGGAAAAATGGTTCATTTCCATAAATCTAGAAAAACAGGTTTTAATGTAGGGATGAGGAGGAGTGTGTGGCTGCCGGTGAACACACATGGGACTGTGTTGAGTCTGAAGGAAGTGGGCTGATGGATGTCTCTTGTTTCAGGCACTGTGGTGCAGAGAAGAGGGCCAGGCCGAAGAGCATCGGACCTATGATGGGTACGTAAATATCATGTCTGATCGATGCTTTACTCTTTATTTGAAATGTTTTTAAATGTTCTCGTATCTAATCAAGTCTTCTTTGTCTCATAAGTCAACTTTACTGGTTTATGTTTTCAGTAAAAACACCTCCTGATACAAGCTCCTGTGTTGACTAATCAGCTATTTGTAGGAGCAACAGTCTGTTTCCAGTATGACTGCATGAATAACTGAGTGTGTTTGTAACGGCCTCCACCCCTTTAATGAGTGTGTGTGTGTGTGTGTGTGTGTGTGCTTCACATGTTGAGTGTTTGATGATTTTGGTGAGCGCGGCAGGAAAAAGGAGTCTTGATCTTTTTGGAAACTCTTAATTTTACAACATGGAATTATAATTTCCATGAAGGAAGTGTGTAATCTAGTAATAATAATATAAAAAGTCAAACAGGAGCTTCTGTTTTTAAGGAAGAACCGAGAAGTTACATGGTTCCTTAAAAAAACTATTTTAATGGATATTTAAGACTGAAAGACTGCAGGCATTGCACTGGGAATTAATTGTAATTAATTGATTGTCAGAGTCTCTATAATTAGTGCATAATTACTTTGTTTAGAATATACAGTTTTAGATTTATGGAAATGTTTTGCTGCCACGTCAGAAAAAGAAAAATGGATAAGTGTCACGTTACAAACATACAAACGTATCACGATAGAACAAAATGTTATTTATCTTATTACATGAATGCTTCAGGTCATAACATGATAATTATTGTTATTATCATGTTATGATGTGAAAAGTTTATTGTAAGACACATTAGTACGCTAATAATACTTATATTTTACGTTATTTTGTTATATTTCATTTACAACTTTATTATTTAAAATGTTACTTTATATTTCTTGAGTTCTTTATTTTATTTGCTCCTTCATGTCTCACACTGCAGCTCACGTTCTTCACATTAAGCTGACGTGTTTTTCTCGTCCAACTTTGTTCTGTTGACTCTGAGTCAACCTGCAAATAAAACTAAAACTAATGAAGTGAAACTGAAGATATTTTCATTATAATATACTAATCCATAAAATGTTTCAGGTGTAACAAGATAACTGTTGCTTTAATATGACGTTAACAGGATATTATAACAGCAGCAGTTATCTTGTTGTAATGTGAATGTGACTTACTTATAACAAGAAGTTATCAAGTTATAACAGGAAAGTTTGATGTCATAATGTGAAGTGAAGTTTTTGGCTCATAATAAGATGAAAAAACAACTTTTCAAACTTTTTGTTACTTGTTATTTTTAGGAATCAGTAGAAAATGTGGGACTTAAAAACTGAAGCACCATTTTTTCCCCTTGTATGTGCAACATGTGTGTATTAAATTAAATGACCTGTGGTGTGGGTCATTTTCATCTAATAATCGCTGATATCTAAACTGTGCTGTGCATTTTTGCCTTTTTTTTTTAGATCAGATGGATACCAAACTCATGTCACATATGTGTGTGTACAGAGCTGGAGTCAGGACATGGTTAGCCTAGCTTAGCATAAAGACTGGAAGTAGAGGGAAACAGCTAGCATGGCTCTGTTAAAAAACAAACACCTGCAGAGCTCACTGATGAACATGTTTCATGTATGAACTGTAGAGAAACAGAGGATGACTTCAGGCCGGACATTCAGGTGTGCTTTGCTCGAGTATTGGGAACATATCGTGTCAGTGATGGTCCTCACAAGCACAGCAACACAACATATCTGTGTGTGTGTGTGTGTGTGTGTGTGTGTGTGTGTGTGAGCAGTGCGTCATTCATATCAGTGTTGTGTAATATTTTGCACCTTGGCCCGCTCCAGGCGCTGCAGCAGTTAAACATCCCGGGCCTGGATCCAGAGTACCTTCTACCTTCACGTTACATAGCAGCTTTTTAATAATATTTAATGTGCCGCAATTTTAAGGAACCGTCAGATATCTGTGCTCTGCCAAAGCCGTCTTGATTACACCCCTCAGGATCTGGCGCTCCACCACCCCCACCCCTTTCCTACTGAGAACCAATTGGCTCTGCTTTTAAAGGAATAAAACACGAACTATTGTACAAATCCCTCCTGTGTGGAGTTTTCTGGGAACGCTCCTGGCCTTTTAGAGAGGATAAGTTTGGCTTTGAGACGTCTTAAGACTTCTGGATGTGTTTCAGCTGGACGGGAATATACCGTGTCAGTTCTGTGTGTGGACACGGCCCATATATCCCGGTTTAATAGGGTTATAATGAGGCGAGGGTTGATCAGGACGGCTCAGGGATGCTGCTCAGAAAGCCTCAAGGTGTTTAGATTTCAGCTCTGTTCTGTTAGACTGATGATTCTCACTAACAGTGGAACATTTTTAACGTAGGTGCTCAGGATTTATGAGGATTTTTAAACAGTGCGGTTTACAGATGAGATCCATTTATTTGCATTGAACACAGTCTATGTGCAGAACAGTGGTTCTAGTGTCGCGACCCCCCAGAATGATCACGTTGGTGTTCGTGACTTTGTTTTGTTTGATGACCCCCCAGGACAAATCTCTACACAGTGGTCACATGATGGCCTTCATCAGTAAATGACGTGTCAAGTCCTAAAAGTGCAGAAAAATATAAACTTCTATCTACAGTTCCAAGTCAGTGAGGTGGTTTTCTTGCCAGGTCGGCTCCTGGCATCCTGGGGTCAGCTCGGTTAGCTTAACAGCCCGTTATTCCCCGTTGGTCTCAGAGGCTGTGCTCGAACCCGGTCCGGTCCAGCTGCTGAGCCCAGGTCTGCTGCCTGCTAACGGCAGATTCACTATGATAACAACACTTTGATGAGGACAACCAGAGCCCTTCTTGGACAAACCAAGACGTCCAGGCTCCAAGTTCAAAACCAAAAGGTGGAACTCAAGAAGAACTCAAAGAGTTGTATCTCTTCTGTCCCACAATCACTGACAGCATGTTTTTTCTTTTTAATGACACAGATCTGAAGAAAACTCTCATAACAAAACATTAAAAGGTTCTGAAACATTCAGGGATGGCCCATGTTGTTAAGATCTTGCAGTAGAAGGTTTACTGACACCTCTTGGTCTTTCTTTGCTGCTCCACCTTTGATTTGATCTTTCTGTTTCTCCCTGTGCAGATTTCTCGTGTGATGAGACGGACAAAGGCCCACCTGTACAGATGCACAGCCTCAGAGAGTTTGAACAGGTAAGAACATGACCTCCTGCACTCTGATACAAGCTGTGTGATGAAGCTCGAGAGTTTGATGCTGAAGAAGAAGAAGAAGAAGAAGAAGATGTGGTTAAATGTGATCTACGAGTGAGGAGAAGAGGCTCCGCTGTGTGTTAGAGATGTCCGGGCTTGTCTCTGCTCTGTGGTAATCATGACTGTGTAGGTGTGTTTGAGAAGATGATGTGGCAACAGAAACTCTGCATGAGTCAAAGACTTCCCTCCTCTCCCGCTCTGTCTCAATAGCTCTTGTTATTCTCTCTCTTCTTCACGCTGTAATCCTGTTTCTGTCATTCTGAACACATTTACGTGGATAATAACGATGTAGCAACTCCAGCTTTTTTATGATGTTGCCCCTGGTCCTGGTTCCCATCATTAAAAATCAAGTATCTGCCAGCACGCTGTCTAATATCCATATTTCCCAAACGTACAGCGGCACGGTGCACATTTAGAGATCTACATTAAACCAGAAAGATGTGTTTTTTTATGAGCAGCAGTATTTTATATCATATCTGACTGTCAGTGTGGATCTGTTGTGGCAAGAAGCTTTGGAGAGGATTCAGACAGCCGCTCCTCGACGTGCTTCTGAAGATGTGGTTCACCTGAGAGACGGAGTTCTTTGGAAACTGCTGACTGTAGTTTATGTGATCGTGCTGCAGGCATTGTTGCAGGAGAGTCAAGACTTGAGTTTGGTGTTTTTAACAGCTTGAACACCCAGAATGCAATGGGTTACAAGCCGTTGTTGATGCTTTCATCATCAGTCAGGACGTCACCAAAACATCGTCCTCATTGGACAGTGCGTAGCACTTTCTGTTGGCCGACACACGTTCGAGGTGATTACCGTTTCCTTTAGTTACTTGACGGCATTTATGACCTACGATCACGTTACAGTTGTCTGATGTCAGAAACAGAAAGAGACGTCAGTGACGACATCTGCATCGTGTTATTGGAAAGATTTACCCCGCTGTTCATCTGACTGCTCCACATTATGGCCATAATTGGACCATTAAGTTGTTTCCTAACAGCCTTTAACTGTAAAAAATGAGAAGATTTCAGCATTTTTCTGCAGTTTTCTTGTCTGAGCGTGGAAACAAACAACAGAACTCATCTGGATCTGCAAAACATCTTTTTACTTTTGATAACGTCTGTACAGCTCGCCTCAAGGATCCACGATGAAGGCGAAGGCTTCACACAGAGACAGAATCCAACATAAAAAGATGATATATGAATAAATAAACGAAGCCCACGTATACAGGCGTATTTTTAGAAGTTGGAGTCAATCATTCTGCATGAAAAGCCACACAGCTAAATGTCTGCTTGGGTTTCAACTGAGAAGATGGGAGGCGTAGTTCTCCTCTGGTTCTCTGCCAGAGTAATGGATTCTGGGAGTTTTGCCAGGTGCATTATGGGTCCGATATAACTCTGGAGGTGCTTACTGCAATTACCCCGCTCCCCTGTTAGTGAAGGACAGATGCACGGAGCGAGGGGAGGGAGGTGCTCGTTGTAGTAATGTTGAATTAATGTGGAGAGTTTTGGGGAAAAAGGTCAAATGATGTGAAATGTGAAACTCCGGCAGGACGAGATCAAATCCACTTGTTCCTGTCGAGCACGGCGTCACAGAAAGCTGCAGCAGTTATAGAGACGCTCTCTCCTCGCCTAAAGGCCGTTTGGACTTTTTAAACAGGTGGTAATTTATAGAAGCAGAGGAAATATGTTAAAGCAGCAGAGCGGATCAGTTACAAATTCAACTGGGACAGATTTTAAAAACAGGAAATGTAGATGGGACATTCACAGCAGTTTCTGTGCAGGATCAGTTCTGTGTGTGCAGCTTTTTTGTAGTTCTTCTAACATCTGTAGCTGGTTTTAGTTTTGTCGTCATCCACCGTGGCCATCATGCATTATTTCACGGCTTCACAGTTTGTGAATGGACTTCTAATGTCCAGGATACACAAAGGGAAGCTGCCGTGGTTTTCTCGGTCTGTGCCTTAAGAGGTTCCGGTCATAAGATGCAATCAGACTTCCTGTGGTCCCTCTGAGAGAAAGTCTGTCTGGATGCTTTTGGTGTTTCTCAGTGTCGTGCCTCTGAACTTTATATTCTTTAACAACCACAATGCAATCATTGCAAATTAAACACAACGGTTGGCAGTAAAAATAAACAGTTTCAGTCGACGCAGGGTTAAACTGACGTGAAGCCAACACAAGAAGTGCCAAAAACTGCAGTTCCTCTTGTTGTCCACTTGAGGCTGGCTGCAAAAGTGAGTCAGTCTCCATAAGTCCCCATGTTAAAATGTCCAACTTCACAGCAGAAATAAACATGTTTACAGCCTGGTACAAAAAACAGTTTTGGTCTCTATAGCTAATTTCCCCGTTCATGACAACTGTACTGAGGGTGAATTTATATACAACTCACCTGTTCAAATTATATTAAGGCTTAAAGTTATGCAGGATTAAGAGTGTGGACGCTTTGACTGACAGGTGGGTGTATATGCCTCAGCTCCACCTCTTTGCAGATTTTTGGATGTCAGAAAACTTTGATTTGTGATTTGTGATATGATCTGTGCTGTCGCTACACCCAGAAACATCCGGATCCTGATTCGTACTGAGCATGTGCAGCTCTCAACAGAGACTATATGCAGTTTTATTTATGTATACTCAGGTACTTGGAGGTTGCTTCTGGTCTGGATGTTGTTTAAAGCCTTTGCATCACACCTCATTATCATTACATCACTTAAACTCTGCAAACTGCAAACGTTGGCACAACCTATGAACACTATTTCTACAACTGCACGTCTTTAAGGGTCTGCTCAGTCCCTGCTAACTAACTACTGACTGAGGCTAACCGAGGTCCTGTTGTGTGGCTGCAGTTTCACTACAGCCTTTCTCACTGATCTGTGCACAGCATACAACATCTCTGTTAAACATTAAACTGCATTGAGGTGTTACAGGTACACACACACCAAAATGTTTGGAAACCAGTGTGTTCTAGCATCTAGATAAAACGTAGGACCCAGGGATTGTGGGAGATAATTAAGGCTTTGACTTGCAGACGTGGTCTAATGTGACCTTTGAATGATAATGTTAGTCAAAAATAGGTCAGACGCATAAATTATGATTCACATTTGAGTCGTTACGTGTGCCTGAGGATGGATGCGTGTGTGTGAAGCTGAAATCAGTTTCCATGTTTCCTTCTGCAGCACTGAGATATCATTTAGAAACGACAGTGAAGGACTGAAGATGATTTACTCCCACATGTGGAAACCTGCTGTTCATCAGTGAGCGCAGTCACATTTTTGACTTTTTCAGCCACGACAGGTGTGACTCTGCAACGATTGTTGTGGTGGATGTCTGCAGCCGCGTTAACTGTGTTGGTATTAGATGATTTATTCATGAAAAAACAGCTCATGGATAAAATGCATCTTGAACTGGTACAAAAGCTTGAACGCTGAAGCTTTGTGTTGTCAGGATGAAGAGATATTTCCCCCCGGAGCAGAGGCAGAAAGCTGAACTTTCGTCTGATTGGTTGGACGCTACATTATAATGTGCGGGCTGCTCTCCTTTGAAGTTTTTCTCCGACTCTCCCACCGAGGGATGAAGGAATGAGTCATGCTATATGCAGACATACTGTACAGACAGCAGACTGGGAGGCAACCTAAACACCGGCTTTGTATGGAGGGATGATGAAAAATGGGCCGATGTTGTGTGTTTGAATTACAGTCGATGTGTTGCAGACCTGCAGAACTTCTTCAAAGGATCAGTCCACTGTTTTTACATGTTTCACGCCGTTTACCACAAATTATACTTTAAATTATCACCGCTCTGTTTTCCAGAGAACATCGCAGCTTTGTTCGATGTTTGGTTATGTTTTCCCTCCGTTTGATACACCCGTCTGTGTCTTTGTATTTCACTGCAGTTTGAACTGACGGAGGCTTAGAACCTGCTTTTGTAACGTCACTCACAACAGAAGCTTTGTGAGCTTTGTTGGCGTCTGTTTTTTCTGTTGTGTGGCACAAACACTGATAACAAAAGTATTGGCAAAACAGAGCAGGAACCCGGACGTTTAAAATCTGAAAAACAGCAGGTGGTATGCAGCCTTAAAGGAGGGAAAAACCCGACTTCACTCACTGTGAAATGACGACAGAGAAGTTTCTTCCAAAACAAAGCATGTAAAATCAAAGATGGCACCGTCACAGATCCGAGTACACCTCAGCCACAGTGTGCTCAGGGCTGCCTCTAGTGGCCAGAAGTTGTATAAATAAGACTAAAATTTAATTTACCCATAAACACGTTTTGACTCGTAGCAGGAAAAGTTGTTACTAATGAAATTAATGAAAACAAATCATGTTTTTTTGTCACTTTACTTCCACCTGACATCATTTATTCTGACCTGAAAGGTTCAAAGATTTCTCAGCCACCTGAAAAGTTTGCATCAGTATTCCCATAAAAAATTATAATTGATATTTATAAATGTCTGGGCACCTGAAATTGCAGCCAAACCTGTTAACTAGCTCACCTTTGAGCTAACTAGCTCAAGTGAGCAGAGTGACTGAAAACAGCTGCTTAGTTAGAATTTTTCACGTTTGGTGTGACACATTTTTTATTACATTACATTATTTATCAGGTTTAGTTTGGGGATTTCATAATCTTTAAGTAATACTGCCACTTCTGTCAGCTGTTTGGTCAGACGTCTCGTCCCGGTTTGTCCAGAATTTTCCCGGTTCCTGATAAATTTGTGTAAAACACTAAAATGTTCCAGTTTTCTCCACAATTCAAATAATAATTCCAACATTATACCTTACATAGACATTCTTCATGTTCTGTCCCACTCATTATGACCTAACCTGATGTAAAAACATAAACAAAGCACCACATGTATGAATTCGACACTGATTTGTCTGTGTGTCAATCAATGTCATGTCAAGGCTGTCAGTATGTAACGGTTAGCTGTCATGCTGAAGGAACCGTCAGTCTTTTCTAAAAAGCTCCAGGAGGTTCTCGCCTTCATTCATGTCGGCAACAAAAATGTTGCGTCCATGTTGTTAAAACGTTTCGCTCTGCAGGTGAGTTTAGGACTGAAATAATCCTGATGAAGCGTCTTTAGTGCGTGCATGAACGTGCGGTACATTTAATATGGTCACCGTTGTTCTGGTGTCCATGTGCTCAGCAGATTGTGTATTAGTGAATTGACAGGAGTGGGTGATGACGTGTTGGCGCACTACACTGTGGAAGACTCATAGCAAACCAGATGATGATGAACTGTATTTATGTCTGTCTCTGGCAAATGGTCCATGTCCATAACCTGTAAAATACAAATTCCACATCAGTTCCCACTTTGCACGCACTCCCAGGAACCTTTGCACTTTTTCTTCTCCCTCTTCTAGATAAACTCTTTGGGAAGCTGCAGTGGAAATTATTCATTCATTTGATTTTATCAATTTATTTGACAGAGCCTAAATGTAGTCATCATTACAATCACATAAAATACGACCACTGCAGATTATTTTGGATTTATAGCCACAGATAATTTGCAATTTTTGTCATTTGAGTTTTGACATAACATTTGGACACTTAGCTTTAACGATGTTATGTGTCTTAAACAGAGAATTTGAGTCAGAAAACTCACATGTGGCACCTGAAATCCTGAATCACATGAGGTCCCTGAGGTAAAATGAATCCAGCCTAAAAACACGCTGACACGATGTTGATGAATTTTCTCTGAGCACGTCGTCTGTGCTTCAAATTCAGAAACAGACCTGGCAGCAATAAATATGAAACAGTGAGATTTTCAGGCCGGAGTTCAGAACGTGATTTATCTGATTTCCATCAGCGTGCTGGAGTATTTACAGTTCAGACTTTCAAACTATAACAAACGGAAACAACTGATTTTCTATAAAGAGCAGAGACATAACAGTCAGACTCTTGTCTGAAAAAGTTTCCACATTCTGATGGAGCAGATTAAAGTTTGTTGACCTTTCTTTGCCACTGTAGTTTTTACATTAAGTTTTTCTGACAGTGGTAGCGTATGTTGGTCCTCTCATTTTAATAGAGCAGTCTGGATTATTGAATCCAGGTTATGGCTGTGTGTGTGTGTGTGTGTGTGTGTGTTTGTCCTCTCTCCACATTTGCGTCAGTTTAAAGAATCAATCCTCCCGCCGGCTGGTTGGAAGAAACATGAACCTGCCAGAGCAGCGTTTGTAACTGTCAAACATCCACGCTCTGCAGTCCTGAGGTTTTCATAAAAGAAAAAGGAAAAATCACCCAATCAAAATGCCCCTTTTTTTTCTCAAATGGCCTTTATTAGTCCGCAGGAGAAATTGGAAGCACATGGCTGCCTATAAATGTGAATTCAAACCGACCGCAGAGACACTTAGATTGATAGAAGAAGGGGGAGGATTGCGTATAATTTTGGCCATTAAAACCTCAGGACAAATTAGGGTTGTTAATCTGTTATTTTGCCCTCGGTCTCAGTGTTCACTTCTAAAAAGCCACATTACGCTATGAAAGGTCTGTCAGAGTCGGATTACCATTACCAGAGTGGCAGTAATGGATCGTACTGCAAAAAGAGACCAAAACACAGACAGAACACCCGATCCTGCAGCTGACAGCACGGCCGAGGCGAGCGCGCCCTTAAAGGAGGCTCATTTCTTTAAATTCCCTTTATCTCCACTGTCGCTCTTCTGTTCTGCTCTCCTAGCTTTTGTTGTGGCGTTTGAAAATAGGTCAGAATACTGAGTGTGTGCATGTGTGTGCATGTGTGTGTGTGTGTGTGTGTTCAACCCTCAAGCTGTTGGCTCTGATTCGCTGCTTTATGTGGCTGATATCTCCGGCTCTGCACGAGAACACTTGAAACACAGCAGCAGCAGCAGCAGCGGTGGTGGAGGTGGAGGTGGAGGTGGAGGTGTTGGATAAACGGGAAAAGACAACAGAAACATTCAGTCAGCTGACAGATGATCCTGAATCTTTAAATGTCGTAAACGTCTGGAGGTTTGGTGAAATGTAGCAGGTGAGATGACACGTGAACATTTCAAATGTGGCTTTCTTCTTGGTGTGTCTCAGGAATGTGCTAGCAGGTTGCATTTTTTAACACATCCTCCAAATGAAACCAGAAAAACCAAACTGCTCTTTGTTCATTGTCCACATCCTCGAGAACGACACATAGAAGTCAATTATGATCTTCTGAACATCTGAGTTATCAGCAAAACATCATCTGTCTGGTTAAAAGTACAGCTCGGTTAGGTTTAAGTACTTTATTTACAATAATAACCACAAAGTTAAAGGTACTACAAACATTCTTTACCTGTCTATGAGACAGT